>VYZX01006597.1:25983-55251 GCA_013401335.1 Brachypteracias leptosomus
TTTTTCCCTGATGCTGCTCTACCATGACTGCAGAAATGTCTGTGGAGACCTGCTGAGGTCCTTCCTTCCTGGTTTCCTCCTACGCCTACTTTGCCCCAAACCTCACAGCTGTCATCTTCAGAAATCTGGAATCTTTTATCTCACTTCTGGTGGGAGCAGGGGTGGTCCCCAGGTGCCTTCTCAGCTTGGTGCAGCTCAAGTGTGCCTCCTGTGCCAATGCCCTAACTTTCCATAGTTCTTCTAGTTGCATAGTACATGGGGGTTTTTGTTTGTGGCCAAAAAAGAGGTTTTGATGTGAGATACTTCTCTGCCTTCTCCCCAACCCCTTGATAAACGTGCTCTATAATGTAAAAATGTCACCATCTCTCTCAAAATTACCACCACTTCTCTCTTCCCCAACACTGCAGCATTTTAGAGACTCCTGGAGACAAGTGGCTATTACTCTTAATGAACCAAAATACAACTGATGTCCTTGACAGTATGAAATATCCTCACATTTTTAGTTAAGACATAGAACTTCAAAATGCAAGTAGAAGTGTTATGCTTTCAGACTTCAGCATTTGTCTCATAGCTTGATATGCTGCTCATCTTCAAATTTAGCACCTTGAAAGAGAAAAATTGTGATACTTGATGTGTATCGTGTATGCACGGTGATATTTATAATTTTAATTTCCTTCCTAGGTTAGTGATGCAACTAAGCTAAGGCCAAAGGCAGAATTCTGTTTTGGTAAGTTCTTCATGTGGCTTCTACATCAAGTAGAGTCTTCAGACCTTTAAAACAAAGTTAATGTTCTGCAATTCTGTTTCTAGATGCAGCTGGTAGTTGTTGTTTTGGGGTTTTTTTAAAATAGCTTGTATTCCCTGTTTCTTCTTTAGTATGAGGGAAATTCTGGCTACTTCATTGGGTGTTTTTGTGGCTTTTCATTTGCAGCTTAATGAGGAGTAGGTGAGAGCTGGTTTTCATACATCTGAAATTTTTAAGGCTTTAATAAGCTAATAAAAAGGGGCAGTTTTGAGAAACATGACATGTCTCTCAGCTCTGAAGACAAGTAATGTAACTATTCTGATCTGGATCACTGATAAGACTTGATGTAATTGGTCTAAAAATACTGTTGGCCAATGTTCTTGCATTCAATTTCAGCTTCTACTGCTGCACCTAAGTATGCTTAGGGTACCTTCTAGGTTTATTGGTAATTAAACTTGTTTAATCTTGAGTAAAGCTTTAGATAACCATAAAAGCTCCTTATGGTCTATTTTTTAATTCTTCTTATAAGCAATTTGTCCAGAATTTACCATAATTCTGGGGTTTTTTGACAAGCAATTGGTATTCACAAAACTGTGTAGAGACTGGAGCCACATCTCTGCTCTGTTTGTGAATAACCATTCTTTATGGCTGCATTCCCAAAAGAGTTTTAGCTTGGCTGAAGGTGCTGAAGATGCCTGAAGGTTTTATGACAATGAGTTGAGGTGTCCTTTGCCATGTGAAAAGGCCCCAGGGATCCTAGAGCTGTACCTAGTGTGTCAGTTCAGTGCCACCTACAGATGCCTCTGTACATGCATGTGTGGAAGGGTTTGTCTTCATCACTCATAGAGTTGCTTTTGTCACTGGGCCAGCTCTGAAAAGCTTTAATGATCCAAGACTCTGGCTCTCAGCTTTAAATATTTCTGATTTATTAAGGCGTTTGTGATGCTTCTTAGAGGAAAAATTAACATTTACTGTCTTTAAATACTGGGAGATGTTTCACTCAACTCATTACACAGTTCTGTATTTTGAATTTATATTTGCTTCAAACCATCCACTTCAGGGAGAAAGGTGATAGAAGAGTGAAAAGTATCTGTTTCTGGCATGTTTGCTGTTAGCAATGACCTAAAGAACTATTATGTTAGAGGTAGAACAGCAAAATCTATTCAGGCTTCAGCTGCAATGCTTCAAAGTTCTGGGGAGGTTTTGGTCACTGTTCACCTTTAGCCTAATTTCAAGATAAGTTCTTAGAATTTGTGAGAAAACCACCTGTGATTCTTTTACTGTTACACAGAAATAGGTTTGTCCTTTTTGGATAAAGGTGTGCTAAGTGTTGCCAGATATATGAACTTAAAAATATGCTTTTTCTGACAAGGCACTAAAGTAAGATGAAGTTTTATGTTCTGGCATATTCTAAAGTTCTTTGGTCTTATGCATCTTATACAACAATGATTTTTCCACAAATAAAAAAAAGATTAAAATCAATGATCAGAGTCACTTAATGAGTTTGTTGGAAAGGATAACAGATACTGGTTAGAGGATTAAAAGGAGAAATTGTGGAAGTCCCCAAGTATAAAACTTTTTGCTTAGGGAAATTGAGAAAAGGAGCTGTAGAAAGTTCTGATAAAATTCAAGGCTTCATTTCTATGTAATAGAAATAATTTAACAAATTCTGTATGATGACTTTTAAGTGGAGAGCTTTAAAAAAAAAGAGAAAATAGAGGTTTTTTGAGAATAAAGCAAACCTGTCAAGTGTATGTATATACCTTAACATGACTTTTTAGAATGAAATGTAGCAGAGAGCTTAATACCTCAACTGGATTTTCCATCTAAAGTCAAAGGTGTTAAGTTTGCTCTTAGATTTCTGTTTTGTTAACTTTTCCTAATGGTTTTTACCAGTTATGAATGCAGGGATGAGGAAATACTTCCTACAAGCCAATGATCAGCAGGACCTAGTTGAATGGGTGAACGTTCTGAACAAAGCTACCAAAATCACAGTAAGTGCTTTACTTGGTATTTAGCAGTGTCTTCACATGGTGACTGGCTCAGGGTGCTTAAATGTAGCCTTTGCCTCCAGGTTTTATGCTGACACAATCTTTTTATCTCTACAAAGGAGTCTTGGCTTGGCTTTCCAAGACTTGGAGAAGCTGTACAGAACTCCCCCTAAACTTGAGTTTATTTTACTTCTTGCTTTGGAAATGGGACAAAAATGTGATTATCTCTTTTATTACAACACATGGTGGTTTCTAATGATTTAAAATTAACCACACACGTTTAACATTAGTTGAAATATGCAGGAGGCACTTGCAGGCAATGAAAAGATGCACATTTGCTTGGTGTCAAAAGTTTTTATATCTTAAAGTATCACTAAAATAATGAGCAGGGACATCATGCCCATGTTCCAAAGGTGCTCTCCTGATTTCCATTCAAAGACACATTAATGTATTCTTCTGACAAATGTTAAATTACTTCTCTGGAGGCTAATTTTTTGATTGAAAATCCCACATATTACCTCAGTCTTTTCAGGAGGCAGAAGTTACCTTTTTTTTTCTCTCCAGTTTTGGAGAAGTGATGACATGAACTGTTTTGAGAGCACCCCCTTATAAAGAAGGGGTTCTGAGCATGGGTGCACACATTTGTATTTGTTGTCAGTATCTTTCTCCTTTTTGGATTACCTAAGGATGTTTTCATGAATTGTTTGCATTTTTTTTAATATAGCCCTTTCTTTGGAGTTATAAAAACATTACTACTAATGATAAATTTAAAGAAACACAAATCCTTCTCACCTGGGTTTTTCATAAGGACACACCACAAGCAGGCGTGAATCGTTTCCAGTTCAAGAAATAGTGAATAAAGAATTAATTGCATCAGACTAGAATTTAGTCTGAAAGCTGTTTAGCATATGTTTAATTTGCATTCTGGTGAAATTAGTATTTTTTGTCTTTGAAAGAACAAGCCTTTGAACTGTTAATCTGCTCAGAGGCTATTTAGTATGGCAAATTATTAATCAAATTAAGATAATTCAATTATTTTCATATTAGCCTTACTTGCTGTAGACTCTGATCCTTCCAGAGTCATTGCATTTTATTTTTTTTAGTGTGCTGAGAATTTCAAAACAACTCCAAGCCTTTGCAGGCTGGTACATTGTGTACCTAGTGATGAGGACTGTTGGAAAATGCATTCATATGAGAAGGTGATTGTGGGTTTTGTTTTGAATGTGCCCCAGTCCTGTGTGGTAATTCACTGTGTAAAGACAACTGGTGTGACCCTCCTCTCTGAAGGAGTTTGGGTGTCCTGTGGAAATATCCAGGAGGTTGCTGAGCAGGATGTTTTGGTGTGAGACTCTTGAGCTCTGCTTGTTGAAGACGCTGCAAATTTGTTATGTTGATATTAGAGGTGAAAGGAGATGATAAATGAAACATCTTAGGTAGCCACTTAAGTTATAGATATTGCACAAACTCAGAAACTTGGGTAAATATTTTTGATCAATACACTTATTAGAGAATTTTAAATTCCTGTGGTGTTTTGATCATTTTATTTCCACGCTTGAGAGAATTATCTAATAGTTAATGATAGTTAGAAATAGGTAGTTAGGGTAATTTTGGACAGAATTTGGAAATATTTGCACTCCCATTCCAATCTGTATGTCCTACTGGTCAGGCATCCTGGTTGACAAAAGTCTCAGTACTTTTGCTCTGTGTTTATGGCCTTACTGTGCTTGCTCTACAGGCACTGGGGCATCTCCAGTCTGAAGCATTTATTATTAAAACTGAAAGCAAGTGAAAAAATAAGCAGTTCTACAAATTAGCCATGCTTCTTGAAGATCAAGCAAAGCTGGGAATTGATCTTTAAACTTCAAGACACCTGGTCAAATATCTTTATTGGTACCAGTTTTCTTCTGAGAACTGGGGCTCTGAGCAACCTGCTCTAGTGGGAGGTGTCCCTGCCCATGGCAGGGGGTTGGAACTAGATGGTCTTTAAGGTCCCTTCCAACCCTGACAATTCTATCATTCTAACTAAAGTGTAGCTGTTGCAGCATATTTTCATGTAAACTATTTCTAGCCTTTTACAATTAGAGAACATTTGTTAAAACCTGCTGAAGAGAAATTTAAAAAATGAGTAATGATTATGAAGACCTACAAAAAAGCCCCAAAACTCCTGTTAATGATCATATTCCACTTGCAGGTACCAAAGCAGTCTGATCCCCTCTGCCAAATGGACAATGCAAATCGTCAAGCTGAAAGCCCAGGTGGAAAGAAGCAAGTGTCTTACAGGACAGAAATTGTTGGTGGTGTTCCTATCATCACACCTACCCAGGTAAGGCCCTTAAAACAACTGGGCTGTTATTTGATAGAGGAAATGTTGTTTGACAGGTGAGAATAGGTTACCTATCATGGTATAACTGTCTGCTTCTCACCTGGCTCAGGGGACTTTGATGTTCACCTTTTATTGATACTGACTGGTGCTTTTTGAAGTTTTTATTCCCTTTATACAAGATAACAGAGAATTACAGAAGGCTATAAAGGATAATTTGAGTATTGATTCGTAGGCTGAAAATGTCTTTGTGTGTGAAATGAGTTGTTGGTGTTAACAGTGCCAGAGTTCTGTCTTTTTAACTGCCAGGAAAAGTGGGCAGAAAAAGGAGGTGATTAAGTCAGCTGACTATATATACACACAATGATATTAGATGTAGAGAGAATGAGGGGAGATTAAACTATTGCTGAATGGTCCTATGAAATGGCATGTGTGGACAAATGAGATGAAATTCAGTGAAAATAAATGATATAAGGGATTCTGGGAAAAACTTCTATTTTTTATAGAAAATACTAGTCTATGCAGTAATCATTTCTGCTTTTGTGAGAGCTCAGAGTTACAATCACGTGATGAAAACATCATCTTAGTGTTCAGTAACAGTGGAGGAAAAACCCCACCCATATTAGGAGTTACTAGAAAAGGAATAAGGAGCAAACCAGAAAACATCTTTGTTGCTGTATAAATCCTGTCTTCAACCAGACCCTGATTACTCTGCCCAGTTTTGTTCTCATTTTCCAAACTAGAGCTGGAAAGGTTCAGAGAAAGATTTTGAGGATGATTGGTCCACATGGAATGATCTCCATGAGGAACAATTGAGTAGGCTGGTTCCTGTCCCTGTGCAGAAGAAATGACTGAGGGAGGGTGTAAGAGCTCCACAAAATCACAATTGACAGGAGAGGATGATGTAAACCATCTTTTCCACTATGAGAGCCATGGGCTTTTAAACCAAACTAATGGTGTAACCAGGTGAAACAAAGGGAAGCTCTTTCAGTGGTTAATAAAAGATAAGGTACTCTTTGCCAAAAGATGGCATGGATGGAAGCTCTCCTGAGTTTGAGAGGTGGAACAGGCTCATGGAAGAAGGATCTATGCAGTGTAATAGATACAGACCTGCATCTGCTCCTGGAAGTTCCCTGAAAATAGTTACAGATTGGATTCGTATAATGTAAATGACATTTATACACCTAGACAGTGTTTAAAAAGTTGGTGTATTCTGATGTGTCCTATGGTTCTAGAAATAGCTTTTTCTTTGCTGTAGCCACCTTCAGTGTTTTGCCCTGAGAGTCACGTTATGAGTTTGCACTAAATACATGCATATATCTGGGGTTTAGGTCTGCAACATTCTTCATTGAGGGTCTGTCATTATTGTTTTAAGAATATTCAACACTTTCTTCATTTATTTTGTGAAGGGAGCTTGCAAGTGCTCAACCAGAGCCCTTGGAGAGTCTCATTAGTTGTCTCCAGAAAGCCATTGAAATATTTTATCCTTCCAAACAAAATGGAAATGGGATTTGTGAGCATGAGATGATACAATAATTTCCTATTATAACTAGTATAGTTATTCTTCAACCTTTTTTAAAAACTGAGAGTATTCTGAACTTCCCTGCTTTTCTTTTTTTCTAGAAAGAAGAACCCAGTGAGTGTGGTGAAGGGGGTGACAGGAATTATTTGAAAAGGTCACAAAGTCACCTTCCTTATTTTAATGCTAAGCATCCCCCAGATAATGCTATTATCAAAGCTGGCTACTGTGTGAAACAAGGAGCAGTGGTAAGTGTTTGAGAACAGGGTGGTTCACTCATCAAGAGCAAAGGTCCCAAGGTGGTAGTTGTACTTACCAAGTAATGATTAAAAAAAAAAAAGGATATAATTACCAGTAATTTTAACACTGCCAACAATATTAAGGATGACTAAAGATAAGCTTACATCCAGTAGCATGTAATTCATATGTAACTCATGCTTGTATTACTGCTTTTCATGACTTCCTTCAGTTGGAGATGTTTTGGAGAGGAAAAGTTGCATGCACAGACTTTCACATTGATTAGTGCATGCAATCAGGAATTACTCTGCTCTGCATTTGTGTAGAGAGCCTTATATCACTTACTAGAAGCACCTAAATTAAGGCAGAAGTTCAGTGTCTACATACTTTTAAAATCACTAACGTGTTTTTAAAAAAAAGCTAATTTTTGAGTTCAGAGGAAGAATTGTACAACTTGTCAGACTGATTATGGAGCTACTGACATGAGGCCTTGCTAAAAGCAGGAACAGATAGTTCAGATTAAGCAAGTTACACAGCTTCCTGTGTCCTCAGGGTTATTTTAGCTTGGAATTATGAAGCTTCTTTTTGTAATGTGTGGGTTTTTTTGGTTTTAGTTAAATTAGAAACCTTTAATGTGCTCTCCCTTAACACTACTTAGAGGGTATTTGTGCTTCTGAGTTGCTACAGTTTCAGTGGAGATTGAAAAATTCTTCTAGTAGAAAACTGTAGCTTCCAGAATTTTTAACTTTTGCAGTTTCCAAAAAAAGAATTAATTGAGCAGTCTTGCAGAATTATTTTGGGGCACTGGCACAGGTTGCCCAGGGGGGTTGTGGATGCTCCATGCCTGGAAGGTGTTCAAGGCCAGGTTGGATGGGACCTTGAGTCAACCTGGTCTAGTGGAGGTGTCCCTGCCCATGGCAGGGGGTTGGAACTAGATGATCTTTGAGGTCCCTTCCAACCCAAACCATTCTATGATATATGTACATATGCATACACAATGCATATAAATATATGTAATACATAAAAATCACAAATATTATAAATTAATAATAAAACAGATGATACACAATATATTAGAAATATAAACTATAATTCTATTAAATATATAAATATATGAAAAATACATAACATGTAAATATATTGGTTTGTTATCTATAAAATGTCTAAATACTTCCTCTTTTCCCTTTTACAGATGAAGAACTGGAAGAGAAGATACTTCCAGTTAGATGAAAACACAATAGGCTATTTCAAGTCAGAACTGGTAAGTTTCCCAACGTGTGTAATTTTTCCAGTGATAGTTACAAGAAAATCTGAAGAAATACACTTGGATTTGAAAACTGGGCTGTGTTGCTCCTGCAGCTCTTAGCTCTGTACTGTAATAACTGGATCTGGAAGAACAAAAAATGGGGTGGCTGTGAACTTTGACTTGTTTGAGAACCTGTCTGTAAGGCACTGAAGAACACTAATAGGATATATTCTACAATTCTGGGGTTTTTTTATTAGTATCTTATGTCACTTTGTATGCACATATAATAAATTGTGCTCTTTAAACAGCTGATCAATGTGTGGAGAGACAGAACTGTAATCTTGAAATTCTTAAAATTAGGATGATGGGGTGTTTGTCATACAAATCCCATGCACTTCTTTCACCAGAGCAGCCAAGGCAGGCAAAGAACTCTCCCACTCAAGCAACACTTACAGATTTGGTTTCAATTTCATGGTCTTTCTTCCCCACTCATCACTCTTGAACCTTTTCACCAATTTTGACCAAATGCTAAGTGCCTTCAGGCTTCACTTAAAAATGAAGTGGCTGGTCCTGGAGACAATCTGGTTTCCTCACAAAGGAATCCCACATGTACTAAACATTGGAAAAATCTGTTCTTCAGGAATGAAGTCTGAGTTGCAGAGTATTATAAATCAAGGAAAATCAAGCTTACAGGCCAGCTGTAAGATGTAAAATGTCAAGAATTCAAATTTCAGGCTGTTTCTGAAGAGAACTTTTGCTGTACTTTTAGTGAGGGAGTCTACAACAGCAGGAGACTGATCTTTGTTAAACTGTCAGCATAACACAATTCTGACTCATTGCCTGTAATAAACCCTCTTTTTATTAAAAAAAAAAAAAATGCAGATTGCTTACAAGCAAACATGAATTCAGTGAAGAATTTTACTGTGTGAGAGTGTGCTAGAAAGCTGGTAGAAATAAACTCTTAGTGTTTCGTGATCCTTTCCAGCTTAATTTGAGCATTATAAAATCTTGTAGTGTCCTCTGTTCTTCAGGCCAGTATCTCCTTGCTGCAGTTTGAGGAAGGTACTGGGCTGACCAGCTGTCAGACAATGGGGATGTAGGTCCTGCCTCACAATTCTTACTGAAATTAGGAGGTTTTTTCCATTTTACAAGTGTCATCCCTTTTCAGGGAACTCCTGAAGATAGAATGTAGTGTCCTTTTACTGGACTGTGGTGGTTTATCCAAGAATTCCATGGTTAGGAGACAGTTGGGATGATCATCATCTGCCTTGTCTGAATCATACGTGTTGGAGGCATTTCATCTGCACTGGAAAGAGCAAAGCTCTCACAGAGCACAGCCCACCAAGAAGGAAACATCTGCCACAACTAACCATATGTCCATCAGACTTTTATCTCCTACAGACACAAAAAGGGTCAGGTGCTCTCTTTGGAAGATTTCAAGTGGTGAATGATTTTTCAGCAGTGTTCTCCTGTTCCTAGGGAGAGTAGTACAAAGATTGGAGCAAAGTTGGTGGTTTTGTTGTGCCTTTGTGGCAAAGGTGACTATGGCACAGAGGTCTTATTCACCTAGGGTAGCATCACACTTCTAGTTCTGGAGAACTTCTTTCTACTGGAGTTCAGATCCTAATAGCTGCATTCAGTCAACGTGGCTCTTAAGTTAGTCTTGGCAGCCAACCTGCTCATTGATGGTTCAGATGAGTCTTACTCATCATCTTGAGATGCTGTTGTTTTGCAGCTGTAGAAATATATCCAAATTCTTTGCTCACAAAAATGTAAAAAAAAAAAAAAAAATATTAGTTTTTTGTGGGTCTTTTTAATTGAAAAATGTGTAGATTCTGGGGTTTGTTTTTTTTGGTATTTGAAGGTTTTTTTGTTCCCCTTCTTGATGAGCTCCTCTTTTCAGTTTGAGGAAGAGCCTGTATCAGTCTTCAGGTGGAACATAGTGGATTACAGGCAATATTAGACTTGGAAAATTCATAATTTCTGGGCTGAGATCTTCCCTGCCGTGGGTGTCTGCATTCTAGGGATGATCTTGAAGTTGACATTTGATGTGTTACTTTGGAAACTCTGTTGTAGATGTGCAAACCCAGGAAAGGCAGGGAGGGGAAAAGGGACAAAAGAATTGAAAATATTGAGCTTTAAACTCCTTATGTTTGATCTGCTGTAGAGACAAGTGATCTAATGAAAACTGACCTTTGAAGATGGTTATATTTGGGTGAAATTGCTGTTTGCTGTAACAACATAAATCTCTTATTTAATAGAAATTGTAGAGAAAATAGTCATTCCAGAGCTGAGAGCTTGTTTTGTCTCTCAGCTGAAGCTAACTAAGTAGCCATTTGTAACATTTCTTAAAGAAAGCACTTTAGGAGGTAGAATAAGTTGTTGTTTATTTGTGTTTTACTGCAACAACCACAGGAAAATAAGAGCATGTGTGACATGGCAAAAGTGAAAGTATTTCAGTTTGAACCTTCTCACTTTTTTCCTGTTGTGTGAAACGTTGACAGAATTGTAACACTTTGTTATGGTAACACAATTTCCATGTGCTTTAAGGATGCTCTTTTACAGGCTCTGGTGTGATTGATTTCTTTTGTTTTTAATTGTCTTGTGTATAGGATACAATTAGAATCATAGAAAATCTTATTTAAAGCAATGTCATGCAGTATGATTAGCAAAGCATCTTGTATTGCATCATTTCATACAAATATATTAATAAATCTAACCATGGCTTTACTGAAATAATCTGCTTAAGTCCAGATCTGATTTTCTGATCCACTTAAGGGAAGGGGACAGGGGTGCCTGTCTCCATTATGGTGAGGTGGGTAATGCTTTTGGGTTTGTTACTTCTTGATTTCATCTCCTCTTTGTTGCAAGTGCCATGGTTGATTTAATATTTAGAAAAGCAAATTCTAAATTTGGTTGACATGTTTTGCATAAGTGAGTGCCTTGAAAGTTTCATTTACATGAGTCTGCTGCTTTCAACTGTGACCTCTGGCTTTTTGACTGTATTCTAATTGTTAGATATACTCTACTGAAATATTTTTGCCCTTTTTTTTTTTTTTTTGTCCCCAGGAAAAGGAACCTCTCAGGGTGATACCACTTAAGGAGGTCCATAAAGTTCAGGAATGCAAACAAAGGTGAGGAGAAGCACTAATGTGATTACATGGGATGTAGACACTGCTTTGGCATGGCTAAACTGCTCATTGGAAACAATGGAGAACTTTTATTAATAACTTTGGCTGATGGATGCATGTATGATGCTCTTTACTTACAACACAGCAAGTAATTTTGTGCATAAAACTGGTTTTGAGTTTCAAACTTGTAGCATTCAGTAGAATGTAAATGCATTGAACACAGGTGGAACAAGGAGTATCATATAGTCATGAGTTGGAGATGCATGGGTGCTCTGATTTGAGGCAGCAATTTTAGGAGTCTCTATTCTCCTCATAAAATCTCTAAACCTTTAGAGGACATCACTTTAAAGACTCAAATTTAGATGAGGATACTCTTCCTCCTGTTGTTTCCATTCCACCAAATGGCAAAATACAAAGGAATTAATTGAATTTGTAGTAGGATGTGTGTGTGTATATGTGTGTGTTTCTATATGTATATTTTCTAGCTTAGGACTAATACTTTGCAAGGACATAACAAAATACGAATGTTAGTTTTACAGAAATTTGACTAGAACAGTAAATATGTTTAAACTGAACATGATATGGTTTAGAATGTTCCAATTAAATATAGTAGCACTATTGCCACTGATAAACTAAAGAGTTTGGGGACTAAAATGAGTAAGAGATGCTGGTTTTCTTTTTCTACTTGGTATTTACCAAGAAAAACACAAACAGTAGAGTGATAAAGAAATGCAAAGATCTTCAGACAACAAATGCTCTGATTCTCTGCACGTCCTAGAGTCTTAAAATAAAGTTGTACTTGCTGTTGAAGTATTTTTGTGTTTCATTTGCAGTGACATAATGATGAGAGACAATCTCTTTGAAATTGTAACGACTTCTCGAACCTTTTATGTACAGGTAATTTCTTTTTTGAACTTGGGGCAAAAGCAGGGGACTGCCAAATTCAAAGCAAAGAAATGCTTTTAAAGTTGTGTTTATGCCATGAATTTCGGAGGGAATGTGATCTTCATTATGCTTCAGAAAGATGCATGTAAGAAATATTCCATATAGCAGCAGCTGTTATGTTGGTAGAGTATGAAAGCAGTAAACAATAAATCCTAACGTGATGTTGTTGGCAGTTGGATCTTCAAATTCTGTAGGAGTTTTTTATTTTGAAGTACAGAATTTCTATGCACAGTGATGAGTTCTCAGATCCAAGTTAGTTGTCACATTAAAATATCAACTAAAGCACAGCAACATATGGGTTTCAGTGCCTATTTGGTAATCCATATGTGCTTTATTCACTGCATCCTTACCAGCCACCTCCTAAATGTTTGGATATAAAGCAAATTGCAAAGACTTTCTTTTCCTAGCTCTGTGGGAATGTGTTGGGTTGTTGTTCTGAGTATATGTACAGCTGACACCCAACAAACTGTCTTTTATTTGACTGTAACACTTCAGTAAACACCTTGTAGAAATGCAACAGGAGTTGTCATTGGCCAAAGTCTGCTAAGAGTGGCCAGCAGATCCCCTATAAGAATTTCTGTGGGCACTTTAATTCTTTTGTTTGCTGGAAGTAAGAGTCTAGAGTATACAAATAGTATAAAAATACTTCTTTCTTGCTTATTTTATATAGCTATATGCCTGTAACAATGAATTCAGGGTAAGATTTTAAGAAGTGTCTGGGTTAAGAAAGTCCCTATGGCTTTGAAGAACAGACTAGTTACTCAAGTAGGGTAAGGATGTGATTTTAATGGTCAGGACACTGGGAAAGTTGGGAGTTGATTATGTTAAATATAAGTCATATTGTTTGGTGCAGGCGGACAGTCCAGAAGACATGCACAGCTGGATAAAAGCAATTTCTGGGGCCATTGTAGCACAGAGGGGACCTGGAAGATCAGCAGCTTCCGTATGTTATTGTGGACCTCAGAGAAACTGTGATTCATTGATGTTCACTTGTGCACATGAAGTTCTAGTTGGGTTTTTTTTTTCCCCTTTTTCCTGTCCTCTATCCTGTCCTGTAGTAACGTGGCATCTTTGCATGAACTTTCATACAGAGGGCATAAAATACTTCATGGTTTTAATTGAGCACTTATCTTAGTCTTACCTGTATGTGATTTTGATGTGCTTTGTGTTGTCTTAAACACGTAGATAATGCAAGTGCTAACCTAGGAAAAAAATCTTCTGAGTTCAGGATGATCAATCTTTGTCTCTATTACTGGTTTGGAAGTAAAATTAAAATATTCTAATTCCTGCGAGGCATTTCTGCTAATTGCTGAATTTTGCAATCAAATTACACTATCTAATTTGTTTTTAACAGCTCTCGCTGCTAAATTCTCCTTCTCTGTTGTTGATAGGTTATTGTATATGCAGTCCAAATTTAAAGTGACTTCTCTAAGACTTCTCTGCTCGCATGAATTAGTTCTTACTGTTGGAAGTGTAACATGAACACCATCTAGCACCACTGAACTGAGGCACTGTGACAGATCTTAATATTTGTGAAGCTATGTGGATGACTTCAAAGAGTCATGGAATTGTTTTAGTTGGAAGAGACCTTTAAGGTCATCAAATCCAACCATTAACCCAGCCCTGCCAGGGCACCCCTAAACCATGTCCCTCAGCACCACATCTCCAGGGCTTTGAAACCCCTCCAGGGATTACCCCACTGCCCTGGGCAGCCTGGGCCAGGGTTTGACAACCCTTTTGGGGAAGAAATCATTCTTAATGTCCAACCTAAACCTCCCCTGGCCCAACTTGAGGCCATTCCTCTTGTCCTCTCACACATACATACTTGCATTTAGATTGTGTTACATCTTCAGTACAAGGCACATTAACTTGAGAGGTAATGAAGATTCCTGTAGTGTCCCAGTGTCTCCAAGTATGTTCAGGCTTAACAACTGGAATACTTCCCAGTTCAGATGTTGCAAGCTATGGTTTTCACCTCCTGGCTATGGGATGTTTTGTAATAATCTGAATATATCATTACCCCCATAATCTGAAATCTAATAACTTAACTCTGGCTCTTGTCTACACATCTGCATTGATTGTGTTCCAGTTAATTCAGTCTGAGCTCTCCATTATTATTTTTTTTTTTGCAGCTGGGAGCTGCTTCTTGCTTTTAAATACAACTTCCTATCATAAATTCTGCTTCTTTTGGGGGGAATGAAAATACGCCCATAACTTCTCTTGGTGTCTGCTCTTTGTTGTGGGGCTAACTGAGCAATCTAGCTATGACTGTTTGCATCACTTCTTTCTTTTTCCCTCTCTTCTCTTCTTTCCCCAAGTCTAGGTTACTCTAATCTTAGCTTTGCACTGTGTTCCAGATGCGGCAGGCCAGAAGGCTGTCGAATCCTTGTATACAGAGGTATACATCAAGAACTGGTGAATGCAGCACGTATGTGGGCTCTCATGTAAACTTGCCTTCTTAACAGAGGGCTAGGACTAATTTGCACTATAAACAGACTAAAAAAACATAATGCTACCTGTTGTCATTACCATTACTGAAAACTAACTCATGAATTATATCATTCACTTACAGGTTCGCACTGTTTTTTCTCTTACTGTTAAAATAATTGGAAATTAAAAATGGCAAAACCATGTATTTATTCTTCAAAGCATACTGCACCTCTAAACAGAAGTTACATGATGTCATTTTAATAGGAAAGTATTCCAGCTAATTTGCATGAGAGTTCATATTTCCATTTTGCTTTACATATTTTTTTTTTTGAAACTGTGCAAAAGCAAAATTGAATTTAAGCTCCCCACAAACTAATCCAGATGCGTGCACACACAAAAATGCACGTTGCAACTCTAGTAATTGGAAGGATTATATTGTAGCCTGATTTGCATGGCTTATAAGTCTCTGCATGAAATTTTAGTTCAAAAGTAGAAGTATTAGAATGTATAATTGGTACACTGCTCAAAGCAGGACATCTTAGGAGTAATACAGCAGCATAGTCTCTTAACTGTGAAATTACAGCCAGTGTGGGTAGTAAAATCTGAGTATCTTTCAGTTCAACTTAGCAAAAAGCTTATTATAGAGATCTTGTCCTAATACCCCTTACTTTTGTCCTATTTGAACTAAAATTATTAGTAAGTATAGTAGATAAATCACTGAATCATGTGTTCTCCTAAAGCAGATGTTTTCTTGGAGTATCAAGATAGATATGAAATAAGCAATGTAAAATAAGTCAAATATTTCCCTGAAATTGGACACAAAACTGAAGTTGCACAGCTCCTTCACCTAATAATGTTAACTTAGAAATACAGTAGTACTTGGCAGAATCAATGATGGTGGAATTTATGTATTTCATGTCATAGTATTCTAAAAATGTGGAAAACTGCTGTGGAAAAAAAGTATTTCGCTTAGAATGTCTATTTGCATCTTGGACACACATCTGTGATGGTTTCTCAGCTAAACAACGTGCTTGGAGAGTGACTTGATTTGTGTAGGCACGTGGGTTTGCAGATTCCTTTAGTCCATGTACTACTAATGCTGGTGATGGCAGAAGTGGCAGCAGCTGCAGCTCCTCATGCATGCAGGGGAAGTATTCATTCCATCATCACACATCATTTTGATCATTTCACCTAACACCATACCTGGCACTGGTTTAGCTGTCCCTCAGGGTTTGGGGCATCCTTGTGGAACTGATAGACATGATGTAGGACCCGAGGAATTTTTTTTTTTTGTTCTAGAGATAGAGCTGTAGCTCAGGCAGGATCTCCTAGGATGTCTAAAATGGCACATCTGAATCACTCCTGGGTAGCCTGGGAACTTGTTTCTGTCAGTAAGTAAATGATGGAAGATTGTTTTCACAGTATCAATCTCATGGAGTTATGTAAAAGTCAACAGAATGGCAGTTAACAATAATAAACATGAGAAAATAACTCGACAATTAGAAGGAACAGCTTAAAGATCAGTTTATTCTCTAGGTCCATTAGCTCTGGAAATTGTTAAACAGTCTTAGAATCATAGAATAGTTTGCGTTGGGTTGGAGGAGATCTTAAAGATCATCTAACTCCAACCCCCCTCTCATGGGCAGGGACACCTCCCACTAGACCAGGTTGCTCAAGGCCCCATCCAGCCTGGCCTTTAGTACTTCCAGAGGTGGAGTGTCCACAGCTTCTCTGGGCAGGCTGTTCCAGTGTCTCACCACCCTCTGAGCAAAGAACTGCTTCCTTATATCTAATCTAAATCTCCCCTCCTCCAGTTTGAACCCATCACCCCTCATCCTATCACTACAAGTAAAAAGTTCCTCCCCAGCTTTCCTGTAAGCCCCCTTCAGATACTGGAGTCTTCTCTTCTCCAGGCTGAACATCCCCAACTCTTTTAGCCTGTCCTTGTAGGAGAGGTGTTCCAGCTCTTGGATCATCTTCATGACCCTCCTGTGAACCTGTCTTGATAGCATAAAATAGTTACTGGTTTTGTTTGGCCAGTGGAACAAATTGGGGTAATAGGTGTCCCCAGAAGAGGGAACAGTAAAATGTGCATTATGTCAGGATTTAGACTGAGTCCCTAATGTATATGGATGTTTTAATACCTTTGTCTCTTGGAAAGGTGTCCCTTTTAGCAGCCTTTAAAGCATGTCTCTTCAAAAGGTTACTTAGCATCTTGGTAAAATGAGAGGCCTCAATTTGCTGGCCTACATTATAAAGTCTAAAAAGCTGCCGAGCTGGATTTGAGAAATTTAATGTTCCCAAATGAAGAACCTNACCCTCACGCCAAGCCCCCTGCCTTGGAGAAGCGAGGATTTCACGACTCTTTTACCAAGGCCAAGCCAGGGAGCTACAAGATCCAGGCTGTCTCTCCAAGAGAATCAGCTCCCAAAGTGACTGAAGGGGGCCTCTCGGAACCCCGCAGTANTGATAGCATAAAATAGTTACTGGTTTTGTTTGACCAGTGGAACAAATTGGGGTAATAGGTGTCCCCAGAAGAGGGAACAGTAAAATGTGCATTATGTCAGGATTTAGACTGAGTCCCTAATGTATATGGATGTTTTAATACCTTTGTCTCTTGGAAAGGTGTCCCTTTTAGCAGCCTTTAAAGCATGTCTCTTCAAAAGGTTACTTAGCATCTTGGTAAAATGAGAGGCCTCAATTTGCTGGCCTACATTATAAAGTCTAAAAAGCTGCCGAGCTGGATTTGAGAAATTTAATGTTCCCAAATGAAGAACCTGCTGTTGCTGTCACATGCTGCTGTGAGCTGACATTTAACAGCCCACTGCCTCCTGCTGCTGTGGCTGATGCTTCGCTTTGTGTATTTTCTGTCTTGATTATTTTAATTTATTTTTTTTTNCACTCAGGAACAGGATCCTGGCCTCGTGGATCTGGATGATGCAAGCCTTCCAGTTAGTGACGTGTAGGGCTGGAAGGGTTGGGAGAACGATCCATTTGTTCGGTCCTCTAATTTCCTTGTTTGGACTTTTAACCAAAGAGAATTATAGGAAATGAGAACAAAGACAAACCGGAACACTGATGTTTGTTTTTATATATATATATATATATATGTGTGTGTGTGTGTGTGTGTTTCCGTGCACACATGTGTATATATAATGTGTGTGTTTGTGTATTGCCTTTCAGCTGAGGGTCAGAAATGGACCTCGTGTATTTTCTCAAATCCCTTACTAGGGAGGGGCCAAACTGCACAATATAGAAGTTAAAAAAAAAAAAAAAAAAAGTACTTATGCAAGGTACCAGCAACTTTTCATTCCTAATTTGGCAGTTTTACTAAATTGACAACTAATGCTCTATTGCAGAGAACTTGTTGCCAACANAGTGAAATCTAAAACTTGCATCTTTCCAACGTGAGGTCGGTGACTCCATCTGACAGGTGCTCTTCTTTTCCAGGAGCATACCGAGCCTTCTTCCGAACCCAGCCATGCNGCAAGGTACCAGCAACTTTTCATTCCTAATTTGGCAGTTTTACTAAATTGACAACTAATGCTCTATTGCAGAGAACTTGTTGCCAACAAATGTGATTATTTAATTTTGGTTTGAACTACAGTAAGGTTTGGGGTTTTTTAGGCATAGATGAGAGTTACAGAGACTCTCAGATACCAGGAAATGCACAAAATATTTCTTCTGTTCTTTAGGATCGACAGTGTCAACTGGTTTATCAGAACAAGAATTCTGAACTCCCTGGGAATTCTAATTATGGTGCTGTAAAATTTCCACTAAAATAATATTTTGAATAGCCAGCCTATTTTTGACACACTCCTGAAGGTGGGTTATAACTCTTTGCACATTTGGATATTTACGGGCTGCATGTGATGGTGTTTTGGAGGGAGGGAGAAGAGCAATTGGACTTTGGGATTTGGACACTTTAGATCTTTTTGAACCAAGTAGGGCTTATATTGTGTTACATTAGGCTTTGCAGCAATTATTTTTCTTAAATGTCTGATCGTATCATTGGGTTAATGTTTTGAGAATGGTTTTCTTACCAGTGCATTGTGAACAGTTCTTGTTTCCAGGTCCCATCAGTGGAAGATCTCCTTTAGTTTGGTTGTTGGTACTGATCTGTTCATAGTCATGCAATCGTGGCCTATAACTTTTTGTGCACTAATGATCTTGAAGTGCCTGTGTTTTTTCTCACATTGTGGAAACACTTTTGGGTTGGGTGTGTACACAAACCATTCCTGATGGTTGTGAACGTTGGCTTGGAGTTGTTCTGAAGGGTGTTGTTCAAAACAGCTGTTTAAAGTAGAGCACGTGTGTGAGGGATACCAGGGGTCTGGTATTGCACCTGCTGGCTGTGCAATATGGGTTTTTAAAAAAAAATAAGTATTTCTTTGTGTACACTGTGTTACGGGGCTTCAGTGATGCAAATGAAAAGAACCTTTACATTTCAAGTAAAAGTTCAAAAGCTTTTCATTGGTTTTGTAAAACGTTTGCTTTAATCAAAACCCCACAGATATCTCATGCTGCTGCTTATTGTGATTTATTGTCCAGCTTTGCAACCTTATTTTGGGGGGTTTTTTTGGCTGCTGGAACCTAAGATACATATCATACAAGTCCATCTTCTCTCCAACTTCCAGACTGACTTCCAGCTTGAGAGATACAAATGGCTTTACTACACTTTCTTGATCCAAGGATAGAATAATTGGTGTCACCTAAGAATAAAATGTGGTCTAACTTCAAAACTGTAAATTCTGTCAGCACCTTCATTCTTTTATTTATCCATAAGCTAACTCACCACTGTCCTCAGGGCAGTGGCATCTGTAAATTACTGGTTCTGTTTGACTCTTTAGATACATGTGAAAACTACCACACAATTGGAAGTTACTGTAAATGTCTGTACTAGTATTGTAGGTTTTAACATCTGTAAAGATAAACCAATATATCTTTAGAAGCTTATTTTTTCACAAGTACATTCTGTGTGGAAGACACTTTGCGTTGAAGTATTTTTACTGTAGCCTAACATCTGAAATCACTTGCTCTGGTACAGCTTTCACACTGCATGTTCATTTTATCCTATTTTAGCATTGACAATTTTACACGTAGGGTGGAGGCAAAGCAGCTCCATTCTGGGACTTCTAAAAAGAGGAGGGGGGAAAAAAAAAAGAGAAAAAAAATGTGAGAACTACTGTTGTAGTTCAGTAATATAGGGAAATATTTCTGGTTGGTAATTGTCAGGGTCTCCTATTTATCAGTACTTTTATAAATCTATGAAAATTGTTAAATTATTTTAGAAACAGTTGTAAATATGTCACATTTAAATTGTCAATAAATCAGTTTGGGTAACTTAAACCAACATCTGACTGAGTTTCTTTGCACCATGTTAAATGCTTTATCAGAATATGTTCAATTTTAGCATATAGAGGTCGGATTCTCTTTTATCCAGCTCTAGTGTCTTTTTATTCCTTCAAATCTGATCAGATTGTGTAGCCTAAGAAAAAAAAATTGAACAGAATGAGCTGTTTTCCTGTTCTATTCTGTTTCTTTGGAATTTTTACATGTTATGCAAGGAAAGGTGATCAGGTTTCTTTTGCATCAATGGAAGGGAAGAGATGATGCTTAGTATGTCAAGTTAACCTTTTGGAAACAGGCACCATCTGAGAGGGGAAAAAACCACCCAGGAGGACAAAATTCAGCATAGTCTCTAGCTTTACACCATTGCATAAGAAAGGTTCCCTTCCAAAATACATCCCTGAAATAACAGCACTGATGGGACATCTGGAAGCACCTCCCAGTCTCTACAGCAGGTAGTATGATACCATCACACTTGAGTGACCACATTTCTCAAGTCCATTTTGATTTTCTAAAGCATCACACTTAATTGGTCTGTCTCAACACCACACAAGCTTTGGGTCAAGAGCAGTGAATGAATCATAGCATGGTTTGGGTTGGNGTGCTCATGTAATATGAATAATAATGAATAACGATATTTTATACAGGCTGTAAGCAGTTTAAGTTCCAGCATGACTGTGACATCCCCTGCTGTGAGTTACTCCAGGTATGTACAACACGTCTGTGGTTGCACTTGTGTCAAACTGCTGTGGAACGTTTGACTCCATAACTTGTGACTTCTAGAGGAGTTGCTGCACTGGGTGACTTGAAGATTCCATTTTGCACCACAGGCCAGAGTCTGTGAAATGTTATCTGTACCTTTGGTGGCACATCTCCATTTTAACTGCACATTTTGACATTAGGAACAAACTTTTGGACATTAGAAAAAAGTTCTTTAATATGAGGGTGGTTGATCACTGGAACAGGTTGCCCTGAGAGGTGGTGGAGGCCCCATCCCTGGAGATATCCAAGGTCAGGCTTGATGGGGCTCTGAGCAACCTGTCCTAGTTAGAGATGTCCCTGCTTCTTGTAGAGGGGTTGGACTAGATGACCTTTAGAGGACCCTTCCAACCCCATAGATTCTGTGATTCTGTGCCCTATTGTAACACCAGTAGGTTCCAGAAGCAGCTTGGTGGCAGCAGCATGGAGATGTTTCAGTAGAGTCTTTGGTGTATACAGAGTTAGACACTAATCCATGTGTGGCAATACAGTTTATTCTTCTGATAATAAATGTCAGAATTAAATGCACTTACTGGCTGCAACTCAAACTCATTTAAAGGAGCTGAAAATAATGATTTCTAGTTCATTTATCTCATGCTGTTTAGCTTTAAGCATTTTTATCCTCTGATGAGGTCCCTTCCAACCCAAACCATTCTATGATTATTAAAAAAAAATAAATCTTTGTTACCTATCCCACCCTATTGAGACCTGAACTGTGGTGTCTGAAATGACTTGGATGCTCTGTCTCACTATGAGACACTTTTCATTCGCTGTGTACTCGCCCTTGCCCCTTTACTGGAGATGGAGTTGAATTATTCTGTGTGGTTATAGATTTAATTTCTGTACGTTTCTAACACTGTGGGTTTAACTGCTCAACCTGCAGGCCACGTGTGTGAAGACAACTGCCAAAGGGTAACACTGCAGAATATGGGTTAATAAACTGGGATATGCCTTAACCTCCTGGAATGACAGGATCTCAGCACCACCTAGAGGTCATGCTCCAGCTTTGGAAATTATTCCAGTCAGGCATTTAGTTTTGAATCTTTAAAATACATCTTAAACTCCAGTTAAGTCAAGTCACTGGACTGCTCAAGGGTTTTCAGTTTTATTTTGGTTTAAAACTCTTGTTTAAAACTCTCAATGGTGGCAAATTGGTTGAAGACAAACAAGACATCCCTTTTTGTTTGTGGTACCAGTTTACTCCTGAGGCAGCTGTGATGTTATAGAGGAAAAAGTGAATAATCTGTTAAGGTGTCCATTGAATAATCAAAGTGGGAGGCTTCTTATGATGCTATGGACTGTGGAAAGCACTTGCAGGCAGAAGATAGTAAAAAATAGTTGAAGAAATTGAAGAACTGGCACTTTGTGGTATGAAAAAGCAGATTCTCCAAAGCAGCAAAACTCAAACCACAGCACTTTTTAAATATATTGATGTGAAAGAACTGGTGCTTCCCTATGATAAACCAGTCCAGGGGAAGCTTACTGCTAATAGCTAGAGAGGAACTGTCTGATCAGAGCAGCCTTTTTTGAAGGAAAATTGAGTGTATGTGTATGTTAGATGATTGTATAAAATGTGTAGGCTCGAAATTATTGCTTGAAAGACGTGGGTGTCCAGCAGCGTGAGGCTGCATAAGGCTCAGGACTTTCTGTCCTAAGAGGTTTTGAGCTGAGCTAGTTTGGTTGAGTTCCAATTACTGCAGTTTAACATTTCTGGAACATACCTGGAAACGCACCAGAAGGCTGTGGAGACCTGCACAGGCTGGAGAGTTGGGTAGAGAGGAACCTAATGAAGTTCAATAAGGGTAAGTAAGTGTAGAGTCCTGCACCTGGAGAGGAATAACCCTCTACACCAGTACAGGTGAGAGGTTGACCTGCTGGAAAGCAGCTCCATGGAGAAGGACCTTGGAGTCCTGGTAAACAAGTTTACCATGAGCCAGCAATGTGCTCTTGCAGCCAAGAAGGCCAAGGTCTCCTGGGGTGCATTAAGAGCACGACCAGCAGGTCGAGGGAGATTCTCCTTCCCCTCTGCTCTGCCCCAGTGAGGCCACATCTGGAGTATTGGATCCAGTGTTGGGCTCCCTGTTTCAAGAGAGACAAGGAACTACTGGAGAGAGTCCAGCAGAGGCTGTGAAGATGCTGAGGGAACTGGAACATCTCTCATGAGGAAAGGCTGAGAGCCCTGGGGCTGCTTAGTCTGGAGAAGAGAAGGCTGAGAGGGGATCTGATCAATATCTGAAGGGCAGGGATCATGGTGATGGTGTTGTGGGTGGTGTCCAGCAACAGGTCAAGGAGTAACAGGCACAAACTGGAACCCAGGAGGTTCCAACTACACATGAGGAAAAACTTTCCTGTGAGGGTGTTGAGGCCTGTCCCAGGATGCCCAGAGAGGTTGTGGAGTCTCCTTCTCTGGAGAGATTCCAAACCCACCTGAACACCGTCCTGGGCACCCTGCTCTGGGTGAGCTGCTGGAGCAGGGGGGTTGGACGAGGTGATCTCCAGGGGTCCCTTCCACCCCCTACCAGCCTATGATTCTGTGAAGCTGGTTATCTGGAGTGATGCAGCTGTTCAGAGGACATTTAAAATGCTTCATCTGAGTACAACCTCTTCAACTGCTGGACTCGAAAGGAGACATCTCTGCTGCTTTTGGTAGGTAATGTGACTCAAAGGTATGAGTTTGGAGGGAGACCAGAGTAATTTGGGGCTACAGACTGAAGGAGGGGACCCACCCAGTTTGAAACTTCCTTCTTTACTCTCTGAGCTGCCATTTTATTGATTTTACTTTTTGATTTGGAAGTTCTGCTATTGCCTAGGTAGGTTTAGAAGTCAAAAGTCTCCACAGAAATGAGTTACAAGTGCACATGACGTCACAGAGTGTCTCCTGCCATAAAAATAGCTGTGTTAGTAGGAAGAGTTGATATTCAAAAGCTCTTCTTTTTTTTGGCTTTATAGGAAATCTGTATTACAATGGATGGAGAAATTAGTGAGCACACTGAAAAGTTGCACTCTGAAATATGGAAATATTTCTTAGAAAGGTTCCATATTGATTTGAGGTGGAAGAAATGAGGGGAAATTTGGACAGGACTTTCTTAGTCTAAATGTTATGAATTAAATTGAAGCCCTCTGTGCTATGTATAGTTTTACCTTATTCCAGATTTATGTAATGGATTAGTGTTAATCCATATTTTGGAGCACAACCTATAAAATTATTTGATGCCTCAAGCCAGGAAGCTGCTAAAGTGCATCTGAGATCTTCCAAGGGTATTCTGGAAAAATTGTGAGTCCTATTTTACCTGAATCAGTCCCAAATGTCTGCCTTGTTTTTTCACTTCAGATTTTCTGGGCAGCCTCTTTCGAGAGAAAGAAACTGGAACTGGTTGGTAAAGGCACTAGAGATGGTGTAATAGGAGTTGGGGATATTGCTCTTCAAAGTGGTACCTTTGACACTGTAATTAGGGATTTACATTTAAAATGGCTGTAATTCTGCATATCAGTATGTGCAGTGAACACATCTTTTAAGAATTTAAACCACTCTGTTGGGTTACATTCCTCTTGCCCCCATTCTCCTAATGAGAACTGAGCCACCAGGGCACCCAAGTCCTGTCTGTCCTTAATAAGGGCATTTGTTTCCTGTAAACTAAGTCATTTTTGAAGCTCCAACCCTTGTTCTACAGCCCCTGCCTGTGGTGTGATACTTGTACTCCCAGTTGTAGGATTGCCCTCTGACATCAAGGAAAAAAACCACATAAACACAAATATATTTAATTTACTCAGATCAGCCATTGTTCCTGGGTCAGTTGGTTTCCTGTGAGGTTTTACAAGAGACACCCCAATCATTTTATTTATTTTGAAAATTATGCTTGTCAAGCACCAGGGCTGCATTCACATCTGGAAAAGAATAGGTCATTTTAAACTCCCTGGTTTGCAGCCATTCTCTGTCAAAGGAATGGCTTTTTTCTGTAGGTAGCAATGAATCCAGCATATGCTTTTTAAAAAGTAACTTATTTCTATTTAAAAAAAAAAAAAACCTAAATAGAGAAGCCCTACAAAGTAGGGAAGTCTTGGGGGATGTGGACAGGGATGTTACACCCTGGCCAAAAGTATCTGGGGCAGCATCAATTTTCCTGTAGAGAATCTGGAAGAAAGCCATTAATGAAGAAGCAAAACAATAAGCCTAGAAAAGCTTTCTGGGAAGTCCAAGCTGTTCAAGCTTGCTCAGAATTGAGGCATTCTGATCATCTCAAACTTTCCCCATTCTCTTTTCTGGCCAGGGTCCTCTCAGCCCCAGGCTCTAATATTAACCCCTTTCTCTCTTTTTCATCCATTACTTGCTCCTTGCTTCCCACCCTTCCCATGGTCCCCATGTGCAGCAGCAGTGTAAGAATCCTGCTGCAACCACTGCTGGCTTGGAAACACAGAATCCTAGAGTGGTTTGGGTTAGAAGGGACCTTAAAGACCATCTAGTTCGACCCCCCCTGCCATGGGCAGGGACACCTGCACTAGACCAGGTTGCTCAAAGCCCCATCCAACCTGGCCTTGAACACCTCCAGGGATGGAGCATCCACAACCCCACTGGGCAACATGTTCCAGTGAAAACTTCCAGAAAAACTTCTTCCTTATATCTAATCTAAATCCTCCCCTCATCGCTACACACCCTTATAAAAAGTCCCTCCCCAGCCTTCTTGTAGTCCCCCTTCAGATACTGGAAGGCTGCAATAAGGTCTCCCTGGAGTCTTGTCTTCTCCAGGCTGAACAACCCCGATGGTGTCAGCCTGTCCTCACAGGAGAGGGGTTCCAGCCCTCTGATTATCTTTGTGGCTCTCCTCTGGACCTGCTCCAACAGCTCTGTGTCCCTCTTGTACTGGAGGCTCCAGAACTGGACGCAGTACTCCAGATGGGGTCTCATGAGAGCAGAGCATGGAGGAAGAATCACCTCCCTCAACCTGCAGCTTCTCTTGCTCCCTCCTTTGCCCAGGAAGCCATGGAGGCAGCAGCTCTTAACACAAGGTGCTTTGCTACCTTCCAAAATGGAGATTTCCAAGGCAGTAAATGATACATCTTGGGTGACATGACAACATCTTCATGGGCACCCAGGAAAGGTTGCTTTGATAACAGGTAATACAAAACAAACCATCACACTGCAGGAAGGGAGATCATCTCCATCCTGACCCATCCTGTGCTCAGGGCTGGGTGGAACGTTGGGACAAACCCCAGATCCCTGACAGCAGCATCCAAACTTTCATACCTTTGGAAGAATTTATAGCATGGGATCTCTAGATGGAGCCTCCTGTCATCAAGTTCCATCTGAAAAGTAGGAGATTAAATATTTTGCTAGTAAGTCCCTCAAGTGTAAG
Source organism: Brachypteracias leptosomus (assembly GCA_013401335.1). NCBI lineage: Eukaryota > Metazoa > Chordata > Aves > Coraciiformes > Brachypteraciidae > Brachypteracias > Brachypteracias leptosomus. The sequence continues at coordinate 52,007 of VYZX01006597.1, forward strand.
TATTTTTCAGGTCACATTTTTGGTCTCTGGGTGTTGATAAATACCTGCTGGTTTGGGTGGTCATTCTGTGTGACAACATTATGAGGGGGGAGAAATCATAATTTCTGGGTTTATAGCACCTTTCAGGTGTAAGGCACTTGTGCACAGATCAGATGGGTAATTAACTAATCCATTTATCAGTAATTTAAGTTATTAAACCGCCAACACCTTATCTCAGCTATTCTGGAAAGTGAGATGTTTATTTTCAGTTGTGGGCACCCATGTGAAACCTACAAACTTCATATTGTAAAAAAATTCTATTTAATATTCAGATTCTAATCCTTACCTGGTTTAAGAAATATAACAGCAGAGGGTCCTCAATACTAGTGCACTTATTTGGTAGAGAAATGTTAATTAATGCTTTTCATATAAGACCTTGGGTTATATTTTATTCCCTTCACAGTGTTTAACCCTTGACTGTCTATCAACAAATGTCCTTCCCTGTGCTATTTAAGAAAACAAATATTTTAATTTAAGAAAATAAATAGCAAGCAGTTAAGAAAATAATTAGAGGTCTTTAGTAGTCTGTACAAGAGCTTGAAGCTGTTAGTGTTGCCTGAATTTTGTGAAAATAGACTCACATCACAGAAAAGATAAATATACTCCACTGGTGTCTCAAGCTTTCGTGTGAGAACACTATAAACTTGCACTAGTTCTTGAAGTAGTTAAATATTTAGCTTAAGATTTGCAAACTTTATGAGCTGGCCAGTTAAGTAAACACTTTATGCTTGCACTGATTAATTACTCCTTTCTTGAGGCAAGGATGCTCTCGCTGTATTTAGGTTTGGAAGGAGAGTATTTATCGATTTATGAATTATAACTGTTCCGAGGAGGTTTCTGTCAACAGGGCTGCTGTTGATATATTTTGAGCCTCTATTCCTGCCTTCCCCTTGCTTCCTGGAATGAATCATAGAGTCATTAAAGTTGTGAAAGACCTCTAGGGTCATCAAGTCCAAACTTCATCCCAACATCTCCCCGACCCCTTTGATATGACCGATATCAAAGGATACCAAGCAAAGAAAGACCAACATTCATGGCAAGAGGATGATTGAACCAGGAGCTTTCCCACTGCATATGTATTTTCTTCTCCTGGAGATAAGGCTCCAATGTCTTCAAACAGTGAGTTACCAAAGACGATCTGATAGAACAGCAGATTATCTCCTTTCTGGGTGGGGTAGGACTAAACCCCACAAAAATTCACTGGCCTTGGAATATTTTTGCTCCTGCTTCCAAAGAAGAGCTTGTAAGATCTTTTCTGAACCTGTATCTCTTTTTTGCCTTCTTTTTTCTAAACCTTGTTCATCTTTCTTTAAAGACTTGTCTTTATTTAAAAGAAAAACAAAGAAACCAAACCAAAAAAAACCCCAAAACAAACCTCAAAGCTTGTTAAAAGTAGCCAATAAGTAATGGATAAGCAATAATTCAGAACACTTTACCACAGTATCTCTCTATATTTTATATAAGTTTAGATATGTCTATATTACATATATCATTACATATATAATTACATATATCATCTATATTACATATAGATATATAATCTTTTTTATCTATAAGTTTAGACATATATGCATTAGAAAAAGTTAAACTTGTAACCTCTTTCAAACTTTTTTAGACTTTTTAATGATGTAATTATTTTTAATACTAAGGAAGCTTTGCTGTGAATTGTTCCTAGATGACAACTTGGGTCACTTTAGAAATAAAATAATTCTCTTGAAATCTCTTTTCTTGCACAGTGAAGAAGTTCTTGGAGAACAGCAGGTGTAAGGGGTTCATAGTGGAGCTTTTATTGGGATCATCGGGGTCCATGTGGTTTCCCACCTGCAAGTACCAACCAAGCAGTGAGGTAAGTTTTGTACATTTGTGGTTTTGTGGTAAGATTTTATCACATACCCGGGAATAATTAGGTTTGAATTCTGACACTTAGGATGCTGCTTCCACCTGCTCCAGTGGCTCCTTGTTAAAGATTCTTCCACTTTTCATAGGAGAAAAGAGTTTTTTATTCTCCTGTATCAATGCCGTTGCTGGCAGCCCCAGTTTCTTAATCACAGCTCATCAGTTAACAGCATCTTACCTTGCCTAATGGTTTGTAAAGTCTATTAGGTCCTTGGTTATCAGGTGCCTGATAAAGACACACTTAAATAATTACAGGCTGATAGTCTGTTCGAGAGTTTTAATCGGCTCATGATTAAAAAATTGGCTATGCTCCATTTCCAGCTATTAGTTCTTGTTATACCTTTCCGAGCTAGCTTTGGAAACGATGGGGTTTTCCCTCGGAAGATATTTGTGTGTGATTAAACTACCTTTCAAAGCCTGGACAAGGCAGTGAAGGAGCATATGGCCCAGAAGTCCATATGCTGTCCACAGGTTCTGTCCATAGGTTGTGGCGGTTGCCCAGCTGCCGGATAAATCGGATCAGCCCGTGTGGGGGATGACAGAAGACCGCTCTCTTTTGGGTTTGGTTGATTAACCTTTTGTTAATTGCTAGTACCCACCTCGCCCCGAGGACCTGAGAACCTCCGGTGAGATTCTTATCAGCCAGGAAGGTAAACGCTGCTTGCTTTCGATCGCCTTTCCCGTAACTCCTGAAGTCGGGAAGAGCCGATCAACGTGTGTCCACAGCTCTGATGGACTTAAATAGTTTGCCCCCAGAAAAGGCAAGGCGAGGGAGTTGTGGGTGGGTGTTACCGCCCGGGGGAAGCGGGGATGGGGATGAGGATGCTACTGCCCTGGGGAGGGTCTACGGTCCCGGGAGACGGGGGATAGAAGCGGGGTGCTCGGGGGAGGCAGGGAGAGGGGATGTTACGGCCCAAGGAAGGGGTGTTAGTGCTCAGGTGAGACGGGAAGGGAGGATGTTACGGTCCGGGGCGGGTGTTAGTGCCCGGGGGTAGCGGGAAAGGTGGTGTTATTGCCCCGGGGAGGGGGATGTTACGGTCCGGGGGAGGTGGTGAGGGCGATGTTACGGCTCGGGACGGGTGTTACTGCCTGGGGGGCGGCTGGAAGTGGGGTGTTATTGCCTGGAGCGGGTGTTATTGCCCGGGGAAGTGGATGTTACAGTCTCGGGGGAGGTTGGGAGTGGGATGTTACGGCCCTGGACCGGTGTTACTGCCCGAGGGGAGGCGGGGAGGGCGATGTTACGATCCCGCACGGGTGCTACCGACTCGGAGGCGGCAGGAACCTGGGTGTTACTGCCCGGGGGGAGGTGG
>VYZX01006597.1:55412-78811 GCA_013401335.1 Brachypteracias leptosomus
CCGCCTCGGGCACCGTCCGCAAGCGGGCGAGCGCCGGGCGCTGCGTCTGCTCCAGCACCGAGCCCGTCTGCGGCAGCGACGCCGTCACCTACGCCAGCCCCTGCCAGCTGCGGGCCGCCAGCCGCCGCGCCGAGCGCCTCCGCCAGCCGCCCATCATCGCCATCCAGCGCGGAGCCTGCGGGCAGGGTAAGGGCCCCGCACCGAAGGGTGGGTTTGGGGGCTGCGGAGGTGACACCGAGCAGGGTCTCGCCCCCGCCGGGGCTCGCGTCCTTCGGGTTCTGCTGCTGGAGGCGGTGCAAGGGAAAGATCCCTTTTCTGGAGGTGTCCCCCTTCTTGGAGTATCCCCCTCCTTTCCAGCGGGCTCCCCCTTCCTGGAGTATCCTCCCTCTTTCTGGAGGTCTCCCCTTTTGCGGAGGTGTCCTCCTTTTCCAGAGTATCCCCTCCTCTTTCTGGAGATCTCCCCCTTCCTGGAATATTCCCCCATTTCTGGAGGTCTTCTTGTTTTGGAGGTCTCCCCCTTTCCGGAGCATCCTCCCTCTTTCTGGAGGTCTCCCCCTTTCTGAAGTATTCCTCCCCTTTCTGGAGGTCTCCCTCCTCTTTCTGGAGATCTCCCTCTTCCTGAAGTATCCCCCCCTCTTTATGGAGGTCTCCCCCTTTCCAGAGTATCCCCCCCTTCTTTCCGGAGGTCTTTTTCTTTCCGGAGGATCCCCGTTTCTGCAGGTCTCCCTCCTTTCTGGAGCTCTCCCTCCCCGCTCCGGAGAGGAGGGACCGCGCCGCTCCAGTGCTGCGGCAGGGGAGGCATCCCCGGTGCCGTCCCGCTGGTGGCTGCCATCACGAGGAGAGGACCAAAGAAAAGGGCTGGCCTTGGCTCAAGTTCGGTATTCAAGTTCAGTGAGAAACTAGAGCAAGAATGTGGTGTTTGTCTGCGCCTGCCAAGTGTCAGGGGAAAAAGAACCCTCCATCCAACTTTAAAAACTAAACATCGCCCTCCCTCCCGCTTCCCTCTCCCACTTTTTGAGCCGTGCCAGGCTCAAAATTGGGGGAATGTGGTTATAAAACTCCAGAAGCCAGTATGGATGAGGACCCGAGTCCTACTGTGTGGCTTCAGCAAAGTTTGGAGCAATCCTTGAGCATGCTCCCATCCCAGGCGCCTTGTCACAAAGAATTAACCTGGGAAATGAAGCCAAGAATGTAGAAACTGTTAAAAATCCGGCTGCAGCGTGTCCGTGTCGGTGCCTGTTTTAGCAGATAAACTGATTATTAATACTAGATTTGCTAGAAAAGGGGATGCCTGTATCTGAAAGGCATCTTCAGCTGACTTTAGGTTGTTTTCTTTGTGGTTGGTTTGGTTTTTTGGATGAAAGTAGCCATGGAGAAATAGCAATATCACTAGTAGTAATTTATTCCTTCAGCATTATTATTGTTTGTTTGTTTTGGTTGAATTGGATGGCACTGGAGTACTCTGAGCAGCAGGAGGGATGCTGATTGTTTGTAAACCATACAAAGACACGTTGCTGGGTTATGAAACTGGCTCTGCAGACGCTGGGCTGAGCAGCCTGGTGAAGTGTTTGGTCTTGTAGGAGCGAGGAGAGCAGGACCTGACACCCCAAGGGAAAACAGGGTGATCTTTACAAGATACAAACCCAAACACAGGCTGCCTTAGACCTTGTCAGCGAAGGCTGCATGTTCCTCCCAAGCCAGTCAGGACATTTAGGGGGTAATATGTAAAAATTAGCATGAATTAAGCCTTATTTTCTGGAGTGGCACTCAGAGGGTTGATTCTTTTGGTATAGGTTGTACCATTTCTGCACTTCTTCCTTTAAAAAATACAAATATTCCTCTAGATCTTGCCATAATCTCCCCAGCAGAATATTCTGATATATAGTGATAATCTGTTCAGCTTGGGCAAAATACTGATCCAGCGTTACAGACCAACCCCACCACTTTGGTACCAACACAACCCATTTTTTGTACCCTGGTTTGCCCCCGGTTTCAAAGCTGCCTTGTCCTCCATGGGACATCACTGGCATTTACTGACAGCGTGGACAATTAAAGCTTTCACGCTGCAGCTTCCTGATCTCCCGGATAATATAATGCCTTGTGGGTTTTATTCTCAATTCATGAAACCAATATTGTTTTCTTGGTCTTTTTTCTGCTGAACACTTGCAGAATTCAGGCTGTGTTTGAGCTGGAGGCTGATACGTGCTCCAGGGAGGCTGCAGAAAATGCACAGGCTGCATATAGACCTTGTATAGGAAAACTCCACTGGGGTAGATCCATCATGTGTACATCCAGACAATCATTTTGCCCTGTTGCACCTCTGGTTGGAGCAATGGATCGTTAGGGACAAAAGGAAAGTGCTGGAGAAGCCGCCCAGTAGCACATGTTACTCCCTAGACCAGAGCAAACATTGCTGCAAGCAAAGCTTTTTTCATCTGGGAGGAACTTAAAGTACCAAGAAGTGGAGCAGAGGCTGTAAAGGGCTGTTCCCTGGGGGCAGATTCAGCTGCTCTTTGCCTTATTTGTGACTCCTTAGAGTTGTTAATTTTTAAATTTTGTTTTGAGCTCATTTTCGGGAGTGTTTTTGCTACCAAGAGGTGGAGCTATCTTTGGTAAAATGCTATTATGCTTTCATAGTAACCCATCTATATAAATAATTTGATGAATACAGTGGCCCAGGGAAAAGAGAGAACAGAGAAAGTGTTTGGAAAGCACTTTTTTTGTTGTTGTTTTTAAGTTTCACATCGCTTCAGTAGCTGGTCAAGTACAATATTGCATATATTGCATAAAATAGAGTAAACCTTTGTATTTTTCAATTTTCATCTCCTGTAGTCAGCTCCCAGTGCTGCTTTTGTCCTTCAGTGATTCTTAGTGCATCTGTTTAGATACAGGGTTTGTTTATGAGAGGGTGCAGGAGAGGCAGGGGAGGTTCCTCTAGGTCTGTAAGGGGGATGTTTTCCTTGGCAAAATGGGAATTGTGAGTCTTAAGAAAGATTTCTCTAGCCTTGGCCCTGCTGAGAGGATGGGTGGTGGCCAGGGGGGCTGAGCAGATCTCCTGGTGATGTGGTGATGTCTCTGGGATGCAGGACCAGCCCAGACATGAGCCAGACAGGCAGGAAGGGGTAAAATAGGCTTTTTCTGGAGAAACCTCAGGGTTGGAGAGGAGAGAACCTGGCTGTGGCTTTTAGCCAGGAGAAACATCAGTTTAACTAGTAGGGTGAGTGCCTGGGATGGGAGCAGGGCTGAAGCTCACCCTGCCTGGGCTCACCTCTGCTAAAATCAGGTGAGGCAGGTGACAGGGTGACACACTGTGTGGTGGCCCATTGACCCCTTTCATTAGTGCTGTGTCCCTGTCTGGGGCCTTGTGTCCTTTCCAGCTCTCCCCTCCTGCAGTGTGGCCATGGGCAGTGTAACTGGTGGGACCTGTCCTGCCCTGGGCAGCTCTTCCCTCTGCCTCTGGCAGGGGCTGTAGCCCTGCTTTTTATCTCAAAACCAATGAAATAAAGGAGCAGAAAGAAGATGAATGTCCTCTGAGCAGAAACCATGGCTGTGTAAAGATCATCCCACAGCCAGGAGTGAGACCAGAGCAACAAGACCTCAGTATTCTGCAAGCTGAGGTTCATCGTGCTGGGAGGATGTTTTCTTTTTCTTCCACAAATATGTTTTTGGTGCTCTTAAATCTCTCCTGCTGACCAAGGGAAGAGGGCTTGGGATGTTCAACACATAACTTCAACCAACCTTCCTTCCCCTCCTCATCTCTCCTGGCAAATGCTGTCAGGCTTTTTAGGACAGCATGTCCCGCTCTCCATGGTGTGTTCTTCACATTGTAAAACACAAACTAACCTGGATTTGTCCTTTCAACTTTAACCAGAGTAAGAAGAAGAAAGTTCCTTGCGGTTGCTCTCAGTTCCTCGCTTTCCTCTGCCCCTTTTTGACCTAGATTTTGATGTTTTCATATTTTTATTATGCCTGATGTGGTATCCCAGTAACCTCAGCAGTCCCCAGCACAGCAGCATCTCTCATGGGCAGTTCATACTTCTCTGTCATGGGTGTGCTCACACCATGGTGTCATATCTGAACTTTGATGTGAGCTCTTCTGGTGTAGATTAAGCAGGTCATTGCTGCTTGCTTTGGGAGAAAGGTGGAGGTGAGTTTAGGGGTATCTCTCAGTTCTAGAATGATGCACAGCACTAACAGACACAGGCTTGGCTATTTCTCCTCATCACTTTGTCATTTCATGGTTCCAGAGGCAGGGGAGGGAAGAAAAAAAAAATCCATCACTCAAACTCAGTTTCTTGTGAAGTGGCTGACTTTGTATCTTGAAATGCACCAGATGAAATTGCATCCAAGTGACTCTGTGTAATTATCTGGCAGAAGAGAAGGACCTCCACGGTCGATAAACCACTTGTCATTAGCTGAGTCCTTTAAAAGCAGGGTAAGAAGGAGATCCATGAGCAGAGGATGGGAAGGAGCAGGAGATGGACCTGCCTGAATTCCTTTGCCTGTAGCAGGGATGGGGCTGGCAAGGCTGAGCCTGGCAGGAATGAACAACCAGGGCAGGAAGAGAAACTCTGCTGGGAAGGTTGGGAACTAAGCCAGATATTTATCAAGAGGAAAGTTGATATTGTTGTTATGAACGAGGCTTTCAGCTGTTTCCCTAAAGATAATAACAGGCACACGGTGGTTAGTGGGCTGCAAAAATGCTGAGAGACCTTCACAGGTTACTTGGCATGTGTCGAGCCTATTAAAAATGACCTGGGAGGAGCTGGTGTTAAGGAGCTGGTCACACAAATGAGCGCTCCAGTGCTGTTAATTTTTTCTAGCTGCCTTCATCTCCCTCAGTTGCTGTGTTTGGGTGGTCTGAAAGTCATTATCTTCTGACTTTCCTCCATCTCTTCTGTTGCAGCAGCAGGAGAAGGGGAGGGAGGGAAGAGGCAGCCGAAGGCAATGGAAATAAATAGCAACATGTTTCCAGAAGAGAACCAATTCCCAAGTGTGGGCTTAAAAAGCTTTTCCAAAGCCAAGTATTCAGCCCTGGGAGGAGGGAGCTGTAAGAAGTGGTTTGTCTGAAGGAGCTCACCTTTTCCCCTCTCCACATCTAGATTTCCTTCCCAGGGAGCCGGCAGTAATTCTGTTAAGTCTCTAGACTTCAAACACTCCAGTCAGTAAATACAGATTTGGAACAAGGAGCAATTCAATCCTTTCATCTTCTGAGCTTTGAAATTTAAAGGTACCTGTGGACTGGACAGGAATACTTAGAGCCATGAGTAAGCAGCAGGAGCCTTATTAAGTAGGGTTTGGATGTGATGGAGGCAACATACCGGGCATGCTCTGCCGTCCAAGAAATAGGAGAAGCTGGAAAATATTCTTCCAATGTGAATTTACTTGTGCTTGGAGTGAAAGAATGCAACGTTAGAAGCTGGGATACTGTGGAACTTAACTTTTGTTGTAAATAAAGTCCTTCCACACTCCCATAAACTGCCGGGGCCTCTGGGATCCCTGGCTGGGCTTGGCAGTAAGTCCTGCAGCATTTGTAACTGGGCCCAAGTGAGTTTCTAGTATTATTTTGGAGGCTGTGCTCAAGATGTAAAAAAAAAAAAAGACTTTTATTTTGCCCTCTGGATACAGGCCATTGTGATTCCCAGGTTGGTTCACCTGCCTCAAAGAGAAGAATATAACTGAGAAATAAGTCTCAACTGCCCTATTTCGAAGGGCTATAAAATAATGCATTGATCTTATACTAACTGATGATGTTGACCTCATAGCTGTAGGTAACAGGAGACTTATGATGTCTTAAACTTGTAAGGCAGGACACAGGTGGCTGGTTATTTTAAAGTTTAGTGAATTGAAATCTTGGCTACCATATTTCAGCAACTGGGGATGACCTGGGCAGCCAGACAGAGTAGCTCTTGAATATCTGGGTTAATATCAGATGCCCTGGTACACTGATAAGATGAAGCAGAAGGCTGGAAGCCAGCAGGGTTGTGCAGTTTGTTGTGAGTGCTCTGCCAAGTGGATATATGTGCACACACACTGCAAAAAAAATACTTACCTGTGTGTAATGTGTGAGTAGATCCATTTTCTGCTGTTTTTATTGCACTCTAGTTCTGCTGGCTGGCACCAGGATGGTGGCTGGTCCTGTTGGTGTGAGCAGGGGTGTGTTAATGGTCCCAGTGTTGGGGCTGTGCCAAATCTCATGGCATAGCCCTGCTATAGGCACCCCCTTAAAATTGTCTGTGCTACCACTTCACCAAACCTTCTTGTCATTTTTTCCCATCAAATTCTATGAGGGGTTCTCAGTCTTTCCATTTCCCTGCTCTTGTGAAGCTGCCTTTTTGGTGAGACTGGAGAGACAGATACACAGGGAATAGCTCCTATATCCAGTGCTACAGACTTGTTACCAGAAATATTGATGAGATAGAGCTCATCAAATTAAAATAACACCCTGTCTCTGATAGCAATTGGATTTGCTCACATTTTCCCAACCAGCAATGGATAAAATATTGCATATTCAATCTAGTGACTGTGTGTAGAAGTTACCCAATGGTCTCAAATGTGCAATAGTTTATGTAGGGGAGCATTAGGAGAAGCTGCCACCGTTTTTCCAGGGGCCAGTGTGGTTACGCCACTCTACAGATAGTGAATCTAGGGCAGGGGAAGATAAAGAGCTTTGCTCAAGGTCAGCCAGGAGCAGAGCTGAGAGCAAACGCAGGTTTTATGAGTCCCTGCTCATTTTTCTGCCCCTCGCCAGCATTGCTGCTCCATTTCCCATTACTTCTCTTTTCCATTACTCTATTTCTTAGCCTTGCAGGGTCATTCTGCAAACAGCATCCATGATCTGTCAATCTGCGTCTGCAGAGAGTCCTTCTGGAGAAGGAGAGAAGTGGGTGGATGGAGCACTAATAAGGAAGAGAAATCCAAACAACTCTCTCCCCTCCCACCACCCCACCCCTGAAATAAACACAACCCCCCCAGGAATCTCATATTCCAACATTTGGGGTGGTAAAGGGGTGATTCATTCCTTTTTCCAGGACAACATATGCACTGTTTGGTCTGTCTGCCCATTCCATATCAGAGATCTCTATATAGACCTCTATCTAGAAAGGCAAAGCTCAGCCAACCCTCATTTTCTTTTGTATTCAGACTGTAAATTGGGCAAGAAGAAACCACTTCTAAATAAAATATGAAAAATAATTCAAATATTTAAAATGGGGGTAACCATTGATTTTTGAATTAACCATTCAAATAATAATGCATAAAATAAAGCAGAATAGATGTGCAGGTGAAAAAAAGCCACTATGTAAATAGTTAATTTTGATAGAGGAGCTGCGAATATAATAATTAGAACTCTAAATATTATAAAAATATGCATCTTTGAGACAATAAAATAGAAACTTGCTCTTCTTTTAACCTTTCAGCAGGTGTAGAAAACACGTGTAGAAAATACTGCCAGAGGCTGAGGGATTTCTTCAATATGTAGATATTGTGGGTTTGGTGATATAGTTACACTGGGTTTATATATTATACAATTATAAAGCCCCAGAGCAGGAGGGTGTGTGTTTTATTACCATTTTGAGGTTTCTTCTATAGGTTTATCCTCCTGTGTGTCTTCTCTGTGTCACTGTAAGAAGAGTCCTGCCCCAGCCAAGTGGGTTAAATCAGTGCCTTCTCCAGCTGCAGAGAAGCAGCATCTTAGGAGGCTATTTTAGGCTTGTATCTTAAGAGGCTTTTTTAAGATTTCTCATTAGAGAGAAAAATGTTTTAAAAGCATGAAAACGAGTGTGGTTTTATTCCCTGGTGTCTTCATACCAGGGTTCCTGGAAGTTGAAACTAAGCCTCTCTTAAGCAGGGATTTCTTCTAAAGATGCAGCGCGAAAGTTTCGCACATACTTAAAATGAGACCTTAATGGTTTTATAATGTTAAGAGGAATTGTCAAGATTAGGCAGCTGCTGGTTCCACGCAGGGTATAGGAATTACCACGTCGTCGTTACTTAAGAGGCATTTTGAGGTTGTTTTGCTGGTTCTCTGCCTGTGCTGAGTGGAGCTGAGCAGGGTGATGACCTGAGTCGGAAGGGATGTAAACTGAGCAGGGCTGGAAAAAGGAGAGGAGAAATTATTCCTGACTCATCTGTTGTATTTTAAGAGAAGAGAATACCACGTCTGCTTTAACCTGTTGACTGAAGTGTTCTTTTAATCTGCAGGAAATCAGGCAGACGCTTTTCCACAACTACCTGACTTACATTTCTTAATGTTTCCAGTCCAGACAGGACTGCCGTTAATGATGTTTTCAAGCTGAGGACTCTTTGCCCTTGTCCTGAATTGCTCTTCACTCATTTTTTTTGTGTGTCTGAGCATCTGCCTGGACCCTGCCTTTCCTCCTCATCCCCTGACCAGTCTGGTGCACCCATGCAGGGATCAATGCTGGCATGGCCACCCAGAGCCCTGCATCCCTTGTCAGAGGGCTGCCACTTGCAATTAATTTGTCACCTCCCCTGACGAGCCCAGGCTGGGCATTGTATTAATATGGCAATGCTGCTCTGGGAACAGCCTGTTCCTCCTCGCAGGGCTGTGTTCCTCCAGCCTGGAGCTCCAGCCTGGCTGTTTATGCAGAAGTTGGGTTTCCTCCCACCTCAGCACTGGTGTTTACAGAGGGATGGCAGTTTCCTGTTGTGGGAGATGGAGCTGTCGCTCCTCTCTGGATTCCTGCCCTCCCTGCTGATGCTGTTGGGCCTCATCAGCTTGAAAGTCTATTGCTTTTATTCCTACTATAATTGTAGGACTTTTTTTTTTTCAGGGGCAGCCGGTGCACTTGGTTTATAGAAGAATTTCTGGCATTTCTGAGAGGTTTTTATACATATTTTCTCACCTGTGAGGTTCTGCAGGGGTTGTTAAAGCCTGAGACTATTCCCATGAGATAAAACAGGGGTTATGCCCATTTTAAAGATCAATCTAAACCACTGGGGATCCAAATTACTTTTCACAAGTCACGTAGAGACTGAGTGACACAGCTTAGAGCAAGATGCATCCTGGGTTTTCCTTCTGCACATTCCAACCATTTAACGTCTATCTAGCAATTCAGTAGTTGAGTCACAACAGAAGATGCTCTGTATCTGATTCATTTCCTACTTATTTTGATGTGTAAACTGTGGTAGGAACAGTTCCTATTCGGCTAAAATTTCAGGTTTTCTATCTGAAGTTCTGTAGGAACTTCCTACAAGAAAGCTGCAGGCACGTTGCCCAAGGACATTGCTCAGTGACCGTTTTCAGTGGCAAGAAAATCTTGAATTACATTGGGACTGGATGCCAAAGAGATCTTTTTTATACTAAGAAAGAAGCTGGACCAAAGAGCTTGGAGACCAACATTCTTTGACGACTGCTTTACCATTTAATTCTCTTCAAATACATTCAATTTAATTATCTTCAAATACTCTGTTGTTGTTTTCTTGTTTTGTCGGTGCAGAAGAGCTCTGTATGATTTGTTCTCATGGAGCCTGGTCATTCATGTGTTACCAATATCTGCTTTTACTTATTCATGCATTTGTATTTTCAATAGCTTCTCCTCTTATGCTCTGATCAGGGTGAGCATCAATCTGTGAGCAGTGGTTGGGAATAGGCTGCATGCAGGGACCAAGCTATCAAGTGCAGCCTGGGGTTTATCTACTCATTCATAACCTTTCCCCTGAAAAATCAATGTATTCTGCTGTTGTTCTTCAAAATGTGCCATTTACCTTCATTTTTGTACTCAAACATGCTATATTATACAAGTGACCACACACTGCTCTGAAAACTGGTTTTGTGTGATTCATTTGAGAGCTTTTTGTTCTCCAAACTCTGCATAGATTCCCCCTTTTGTTTAGCTTGGCAGCTTGCTTCTTTTGGTTTGTTTAAAAGCAGTGATTAAAATTAATGGTTTCAGGCTTTTGGATGAGCAGGGAAAATATAAATTTTCAAAGCCTGTTACTTGGTGCACCTGGCAGAGCCCTTGTTAAAGGTTGCCAAGAAAGAATTGATCATATAAATATTATGATGATGCAAATGGGCTTCGTTTTCCCTTGGCAAGTTTGTGTTCATGCCAAAAAGCTTTTTTACTTTAAATCCTCACTTTAACCTTGCAGTGGATCTTGCTGCAGGAAATATTTTAAGTGAATAGCAGATTGTGTGTTTGGTAGAATGAAATGCTTGAAATCTCTCCATTATTTAGCACTGTGGAAATATTTTTGCTTTCAAAATAATACCAGCCTTCTTCTCAGAAATTTGGGAATTGTTGTTACTTTCTCCTCGGGTTACACAGGGAATAAATAACTGATGTAATAGTAGCTTTATTAGCAAGGTGCTGTGGTTTAGACCTCTCCAAATTCCCTCCATTGATCTCGAAGTTGGTCTTAAGCTAATCGTCTGTGACACGTCGAGTGTTGTTTCTTATTTTCATTGCATAATATCCTTTTTTGGCATATGACACAATTTATCCTTGAATAGGAAGTGGACTATTTGAGCTTGCAGTTTTATGTAATTTTTTTTAAAAAGCATGGCAGCAGATTCCCATACATCACTTTTTCCTGGTGTCTCTCCAGCAGAGCTTGCTGATGCCACCGCTTTCAGGGTGAGCTAAGCACATTTTGCTGGAGTTTTTGTCTCAGAGGTTTGAAGCTTTTCCTATAGGACACGGATTGGGAGTTTGTACAAACACCAGCGGTTGGAGTTTTGGTTGGGAGGGTGGAAGTTCTCCAAGTAAAACTTTATACAGGCTTGTGGTTGGTGTTAGTAGTCACTGGTTCTGCCAGCCCAGAGGTTTCCTGAGTGCTCGAAGCCCTTCTGGTCTTGTTCTGCAGAGAAACCCCAATCCATGATGTTCTTTCTGACCTCAGTACATGTATGCACCTGGGACTGTGTGTCTGAATATAATGTTAAGCAAGCAGTGAGTACAGAAGGAAGAAATCATCTATTTTTATCAACCTGAGTAGCATTTAGCTAGCTCACAAACTTCAGCAGGTCACCGTGGCTCTGCTTGTACCCTGGTGCTGGGCAAGGATTTGATAGACACACTTCTGATCATTATGGAGTTAATGGGAAAAATGAGATTACCCATAGATGCCTGGATCCAAGCCCCAGTTCCTTCCACTGGCACCAGCTCAATGTTAGCAGACTATAGGATCCCACCAGCTAAGATGGTACCACTGGGTCTGATGAATGGGGTGGGAGTGAAGCAGCCCTGCAAGCTGTGCAAGCATGAATCAAACACAAAGAATATTGTAATTTGGCTCCTTTGGAAGGACAAGGGTGTTGCACTTTTCCAGTGTGAAGCATCTTTAATACTGAACCTGGAGATGGTTCTCCACCCTCCCTGCAATTTGCATGGGAGCATCTTCTTTAACAGTTAGAAAATTACAAGTGCTGGTAGTTGCAGCTGGTTTGGATCTTCACTCTTCCATGGGAAGTTGGGTTTTTTTGAATCTTAAAGGGAATGAAAGGTTCTTGGTGTTTTTAAAGAAATTGAAGGCTGGATTCCAGACTGAATCTGAGCTTTTTGATTTGGGACGTGAGGATATCTGGTGTGGTCACAGGGAGTGAGAGCAGGAGAGACTTGTTGGTGTTAGCTGGGGTGTGTCTTATTTTCCCCCTCCCTGTATCTAAGAGGAAAAAGTGCCATTGAATGAGGTAATTGTGTTGGGTTTAACTTCAGACAGTGGAAAGGAGACCTGGGAGTGTTTGGGATGCATTGGGAGCAATCAGGAATGGACAGTGAGCTGAGCTGGTCCTGATGGATGGGAGCAGAAGCCACTTGTTTGAAAGGGGGGGAAATACCTGAAAATTGGATGAAAAAAATATCTATTTCTGACTGGGGAAAGAATTCCATTTCTTACTGGGAAAAAGATCCATTTCTGACTGAAGTGCCCAAAGCTTTGTGTGAAGATCTGCTCTCCTCAGAGGTGGATCTCCACTGAGAGAAGACCTTCCAGGACAGCAGATACAGTTCTCCCAACTGAAGGGGAGAGTTACTTTTATGAGATGTCTCTCTCCAAAGCATCCTTCCAATTTAGCTCTATTTTATTACCAAAAGCAGCACGTGTGAGTTGTAAGCATTAAAGCCTCAATGCCACCTTGAGTAACGACCTAATCAGAACCTAGATCTTCAGATGCTTTTTGGCTCATCTTTCTGAAACCAAATTATTTCAGTTGTTTACAGCTAGGTGTGCTTTTTTTTTTCCATGGCTTGGTTTGCTGTCTTGCCTCCTGGCAGTTTGTTTACTGATATTAGCCCTGTTAATTTCATTTGGCAGAGGTTTTCCTTCAAGGGCTGACAGCCAGCACACCTTTGATGTCCTTGAAGAATTAGTTGCCTTGGGAATTTTTCATGCTATAACTTATTTGTGTGTTTTTCAGTGGGTTTTTGTTCATTTACCACATTCACAACCATCTTTGCAATGTCATTAAAGGTTTCTTAACTGTGCTCATGGGCATTTAGGGCATTGTGCAATAGTTCAATAAAAACATTACAAAACACAATAATCACAGCATATAAATAGAAAGAGGAACAGTCTGCAGAGAGCTGAACATCAAATCCTGAAGGTATTTAAGAGCTGGAGCTTTATTTAAGCCCACCTCTAAATGATTAAAAAGCAAACAAAAAATCCTCCAACAACCAACCAACAAAAGCCATCAAAAACCCAAAACAAACAAACAAAAGCACTAAAATCTCCAACTGCAAACACAAAACTAATAAACTAATGGAAAGACTCTACTTAGAACTAAAATCCAGAATGGTGGTGATTAAAAAAAAAAGGTGGAAACTTAGAGAAAATTTATTCTCATGCACTCAACACTGATGATACCAAAGAGGCAATTTTTAACTGAGAAAACTCTATTTTTTGAGGCCAATTCAAGCATTAAATTAATGAGCTGGCCACCTGCTTGTTGGGTACCTGTTAGTCAGGATGGATGTTGTGATTAGATGTTATGTATGAAAAGACACAGGCAATAGGGATGAAATAATCAAAACTAAATCACCAATCAAAACTTAAAGCTATTGTTTTGTTGCTTAATAGTCAAGCTCAGTTGATTAAACCACTGCAGTCTCCAGCTCTTTAAACCTGGAAACCTGGAGGATGTTGCATGATACCCATTCCACTCTAAAAACTGTGTTTTCTACTAAGGCTGAACTATCAGTCCAGCTGCAAAACATGTGTGTTAGAAGAGGAAATTATCTCCTGAGTAGCTCTGAATTTCACTGCTGTCTTCTACAGTGGTTTGTGAGGGCTGGAAACTACCATGTGGTGGTTGAGGGATGAGCATCTGCTCATATTGGGTTTGTATGGTTGGTATTTTTATGGCAATTTAGGTTTCCACTAGTAGTAGCTTGTGCCTACTGGTGATTCCAATCTAAGATTACAGCCAGCAGGTTGAGGGAGTTGATTCTTCTCCTCTGCTCTGGTGAGACCCCACCTGCAGTACTGGATCCAGCTGTGGAGCCCTCAACGAGAAGGATGTAGACCTGTTTGAGCAGTCCAGAGGAGGGCCACAAAGATGATCAGAGGGCTGGAACCCCTCTGCTGGGCTGACAGGCTGAGCGAGTTGGGGTTGTTCAGCCTGGAGAAGAGAAGGCTCCAGAGAGACCATATTGTGGCCTTCTAGTATCTGAAGAGGGACTACCAAGAAAGCTGGGGAGGGACTTTTTATAAGGGTATGTAGTGACAGGATGATGGGTAATGACTTTAAACTGGAAGAGGGTAGATTTACATTAGAAATCAGAAAGTTCTTCACTCAGAGGGTGGTGAGACACTAGAACAGGTTGTCCAGAGAAGCTGTGGATGCTTCAATACTGGAGGTGTTCAAGACCAGGTTGGATGGGGCTTTGAGCAACCTGGTCTAGTGGGAGGTGTCCCTGCCCTTGGCAGGGGGGTTGGAACTAGATGATCTTTAAGGTCCCTTCCAACCCCACCCCGTCTATGATTCTGAAAATTTGACATGGGGGTTGGGTATAGGAAAGGTAAGTGAATCTCTTGGCCCTCACATGCACTGCTCTGTAAGCCTGAGGAGCAATTAGCTATGGTGAGCATTAAGTATGTGTGCAATGGGCAAATGCACACGTATCCATTTTGATGTTGATTTTTTTTCCCCGTGATACTTTTTCTCAGTGGTAGAAGACATTTTCACCATGTTCATACTCTTACTATGGCCTTCAGAGGTTGTGTTGTCCCATGGTGGTAGATACGAGTTGATAGGAGCACTTGTTGTTAGCATTCCTCAATGAATCCATCTGGATGGTGCAGTGACTTCTTTCTTTCTGCTTTAAAAAGGTATGTTTTCCATTTAAATGGGCAGTTGTTCAAGAGCTGTTGCAAAACCGCGTTACGCAAGGCAAGAATTCCTAATACATAAGCAAGGCGTGGCAAAGCTCTTGTGAGCTTTTTAGGTCAGTATGCCATGAATCAGTAATTATTATCTAACTTTTGCAGAGTGTGGAGTTTGAACTTTCAGCTGCACAGCTTCCTTTGGGAGGTGGGTTTCACCCAGAATATTCTCACTCCTGGAATCTTGGCATCCCCCAACTTGAAGGGAGAGCAGCTCTTGGAGATGAAGTATTAGTAGTCTCTCCATGTACAGCTCAGGCATCCTTTCTCTTCTTGAATAACCAAATGCAAAAGAGATTGAAGGGCTAAAACACAAGCTGTGTGTTCCCTGTGCTGAGCCTTCATCTGTGGGAGCTCTTGTGTTTTTTCTTTCACAAGGGCAGGATGTGACCTTTGAATGTCTACAGCATTGTAACGGAGATGAAATCACTTTATAAGCCAGGATCAAAAAGCATATTGATGGATACAGTGGTGCCCTGGGGCATTTTATCCCAACATCGTGTTAATCCCATCTGGTAATCTGTCAAAGCTTCTATTGAATGCTTCCAAACTGCACTTCTCATTCTCCTACCCACTTTCCAAAACACCCCTGTTGGAGTTGTCAGCTTTGTAGTGATGACAGGGCTTGTTTGGTACCCAATATTTCTAATAAAGGCAACATAAATCCCTGGGTAAATTGATGTTTGTCAATCAGCGGGGCATTATGCCTTGGATAATTCGCATTTTATGTGTCAATCAGAGAAAGCCCAGAATGCTTTTGAGGAAAGCAGTAGGTGAGGATACAAGATTCCTAATCAACATTCCTCCTTCATAAAGCAGATTTGCATCTCTGAACTGTGATCTCAAACCACATAGTGGATTATGTGGTTGCTGCTCTGGCTGCTGTTCATGGCTGATGGCATTTAAAAGCCCTTGAGATGCTTCACAGGGTATGAATGGGAGAAAACATGTTTTTGAGGTGGCTTGAGCATCCACCCCACTGATAAGAGTGGTGTGTGTTGGTTGGTGTTGCTGAGTCACCTGAGACCTGTTGTTCACCCCTGAATCCAACCAGTATCTGAGAATAAAAAAGCAGCAGTGATTTGTCCCCAAGTCATTCCTCTCAATCTCCCACCATGGGTTTTAGCATCCAGTATGTACTTAAAAATTTGTATAGTTTTCCAGTGTGATTTTCAGATGATGAGGCTTGTTCAGGTATCAGTACTGGGGTGATTTTCTGTGTCTCCTACAGTTCTGCAAATAAATTCTCCTGTGACATGGCTGCAGGCACTGAGAGCACCCACAAGCTGCTTACTGCTTTAATCTCTGGATGGATTTAAAAGCCAAGTGGTGAGGATGGATGGGAGCAGCACAGCACGTTGGTGCTCATATGAAAGTCAATTGCAGATTTGGCTTGTGCCTTTATAATGTGAGATGGATGCATCAGATGAAATGGGAGGAATAATGAGAGCAAAGAGGGTTTCTTGCCTCTAGGGAATTACAAAATAACTCTTTGGGATATTCTAATTGCTTAGTTGCTCCCAATTTTAAAAAAACACAAGTTTTGCCCCTAAACTACTGTGTCAGAATTGTGATTTTTTTTTTTTTCCAGAAATTTTTAGACACCTCATGGTGCAGACAGGTTTTGTGATGGCCACAATAGGAGTTTGGTATCCAGTTGCTTTTGAAAATCCCACTGACCTCTCTTGAATACTCAGTGACCACGAGCTTTTGTGTTACAGCACTGCCCAGGAATGCAGAGCTTTGTGATCCTATTGTTTTCGTGTGCGTATCTATTTTATAGCCTTGAGGGTGGTTCAGCAACTCCAAAGTACATGGGTTCCATTCCTCTATGGAGCTGATGGACCACAGGTGGTTGCAGTGGGAAGGATGCCTTGAGTATGGTTGTGTTGAGCATATATACCTCATTAATGTTTATAAATACATTAAGGGAAAGTGTCAGGAGGATGGAGCCAGGTTCATCTCAGTGATATCTAATGATAGGACAAGGGGCAATGGGTATAGGCTGGAACAGAGGAGGTTCCACCTAAATATGAGAAGAAATTTCTGCCCAGTGAGGGTGACAGACACTGGCCCAGGCAGCCCAGGGAGGCTGTGGAGTCTCCTTCTCTAGAGACATTTAAAGCCCACCTGGATGTGTTCCTGTGTGACCTACTCTAGGTGATCCTGCTCTGGTGGGGGGTTGGACTAGATGATCTTTCGAGGTCCCTTCCAACCCCTAACTTTCTGTGATTCCATGATATAACGTGCATCCACCCTTAGGTTCCAGGCAGAGGCTGGTGGTTCAGGCTGTGTGGGGACACTGGTGGGAGAGGCAGCACAAACCTCGTACCCGAGGTGAACTTCCACAGCAGCTGCTGGAGGCTTTACACTGGGGTTAGGACCTTGTTGTCCTCGGCATTTGTACAAATGCAGCATGAGACTTCAAAAAGCCCTGAGCAGGCATCTTTTGGCAGAGGAACAGAGACCGTTTGTTTAGTCCGAGAAGACCATACAAGCGAAATAGACCATCCAGAAAAGAGATGAGGGCAGAAATGGAGGCATCTGAGTACAAAATCCCTCTCACAGAAGAAGAGCAGGGTAGTGCAGACATGGACTGAAGCTTGTGCTTCTCCAGGGCCTCATCCCTGGGTTGTGTTGAGCTGGGGGCTGTGGCTACAGCCACGCTTGGAGCAGCAGATCTGCTGCCCCATGGCCCACTTATGTGGACTTGAAACAAGAAGGTTTCATGGCTCCATTTGTCCTAAGAATAAAGCACGCAGAAACCAGAAGGAAATCTGAGGACAAGGGTTATGCTGCAGATGACTTTTAAGGAAGGGAGAGATACCCACTCGGAGCTTTTTTTAATTCAGGTGTTTTGCAATGCCCCTTCTCCCGTCACTTGAAGAACTCAGAACATGTTTTCTGTTTCTATTTCAGGCCAAGAACATCCCAACAGCCTGCGGCACAAATACAACTTCATTGCAGATGTGGTGGAGAAGATAGCTCCTGCTGTGGTTCATATCGAGTTATTCCGCAAGTAAACAAGATGCCCAGTTTTGATTTTGGGGTTCTTGAGAAAAGAAACGTTGACAGAAATGTTGATTGATGTAATACCAAAGGAGGTTTTGAGATGATAAATAGTTGCCATGCTTAAGAATATATCATTTAAAGAGTCCTGGCAAAAATAAACTAATGCGTGCTGTTGAGACAGACCAATTAAGTGTGATGCTTCAGAGGATCAAAATGGACTTGAGAAATGTGGTCACTCAAGTGTGATGGTATCATACTACCTGCTGTAGAGACTGGGAGGTGCTTCCAGCTGTCCCATCAGTGCTGTTATATCATCTTGTTAATGATACAGATTTCCTAAATCATTCAAACCCACCAAACTCTTTCTGGCTGTGTGTTATTTGGGGTGATTTGTGATATTGTGGACATTGCAGCAATACCTATTTCTTTCCCATGTCTTCTAGACTTCCTTATTCGAAGAGGGAGATCCCTGTTGCCAGTGGTTCAGGGTTCATTGTCTCAGAAGATGGACTGATAGTGACGAACGCCCACGTGGTCACCAACAAAAACCGGGTGAAGGTGGAGCTGAAGAACGGCGAAACGTATGAAGCTAAAATCAAAGATGTTGATGAAAAAGCTGACATTGCACTAATTAAAATAGATTCTCAGGTGAGTCATTAAAGCAAGACAGATTTTATTCCTCTTAATTTAGTATCCTCCTTTCCAAGACCTATTGCTAATTTTCATGTTTGGAGAGCCTTGTAGTTTAGTGTTACAGAGAATCATAGAATGTTTTGGGTTGGAAGGGACCTCCAAAAGTCATCTAGTCCAACCCCCCTATAATAAGCAGGGACATCTCTACCTAGGTCATGTTGCTCAGAGCCCCATCAAGCCTGACCTTGGATGTCTGCAGGGTTGGGGCCTCCACTACCTCTCTGGGCAACCTGTTCCAGTGATCAACCACCCTCATATTAAATAATTTTTTCCTAATGTCTAACCTAAATCTATCCTTTTCTATCTTGAAACCATTACCCCTTGTCCTGTTGCTGCAAACCCTTGAGAACAGATCTTCCCCAGAATCTCTGAGCTGGGTGGATACACATTTGTAAAAGCCAAGTTTGTGGTTGGTAGTGGTGGATTTTAACACCTCTCAGTGTAGTGCAAGCAAGCACGTAGCTCTTTTGTCTGCATCCTCAAAATAAAAAGCAACAACGTGGTTTGCTGGCTTGTTTATAGAGTCATAGAATTATTTATGTTGGAAAAGAGCTCTAGGATCATCAAGTCCAACCTTCATCCCCACATCTCCCTGACTCCTAGACCATGTCCCAAAGCACCACATCTCGTTTTTTGAACACAAACAAGTGTTACACATGCTCCTTCTGAGAAGAAATGGGGCTTGATCCCTTGTGGTTGGTAGAGAGACATATTAGTCTTTCTTGTGTGCCTATATTGAGCCACAGATTGCTTTTAGAGGATCTATTTGTCCCTCAGAAGGGCTGTATCACCCTGATATGGATACTGAAATGGAAAATATAGAATCATAGGATTGTCAGGTTGGGAAGGGACCTCAAAGATCATCTCGTTCCAACCCCCCTGCCATGGGCAGGGACACCTCCCACTAGATCAGGTTGCTCAGAGCCCCATCCAGCCTGGCCTTCAAAATGTCCAGGGATGGGGTTTCCAGCACCTCTCTGGGCAACCTGTGTCAGTGTCTCCCCCCCCTTGTGGGGAAGAACTTCTTCCTAAGGTCTCATCTGAATCTACCCACCTCTATAGTTTCGACCCATTCCCCCCAGTCCTACCACTACCTGACATCCTAAAAAGTCCCTCCCCAGCTTTCTTGTAGCCCCCTTCAGATACTGGAAGACCACAATAAAGTCCTCTTGGGGCCTTCTTTTCTCCAGACTGAACAACCCCAACTCTCTCAGTCTATCTATATCTTAGATAGATCTTATAAAGCATCTTGAAAGCTCAGATTAAAGCCAGCTTGGAAAGATGCTCTTACACTGCAAGTGGCTTTCTGAAGAAATGAGAGTGCAGCCTCCCATCCATGGTCTTCCTCCACGTCAGACATTGGGCTGTCAGGGTTCTTCTGCCCCCTGCAACAGCAGAAGAGCTGCCGTGCAGTTCTGCACACGTCAGCAGCGTGGCGTAAGTGGAATATTCTTTCAAAATACTCTGTAATATAGATGCAATTAGATGCATGTGATTGCTTGGGGTGCTGCTCGTGTTGGTTCCCCTCGTCTGAGCTGTGAGTTAATGACCTTCAAATTTAACAGAACGTTTCATTGGAAACACATGACTCAAAAATGTGTAGATCTTGCAGTGTTTTAGTTCAGACCTATTCCCCAGTGAGGTCAAAAGTGTTTGTGCCAGAGTTCATGACTAAATCAGAAGTCTAATGCAGAACTCCTGGATGACCCAAGACATAAAGTGCTCCTGCTGCTCCCTTCCCATCTTTGTCATTTAAAAGCTCTTTCTTTTTTTCCTTATTTTAAAAAACTTCCTAACAGCAACGTGGCAGAAAATCTTAACAAGACCAAAAATGTTTTTTGCCATGATTTTTTCCTGTTTTCCTGAGATAACTTATCTACACATTTACCAATCACTTATTTTCTTGGTTTTCTATTGAAATCAGCAAAAGCAGATCTGCAGTAGCAAAGCAAAGGGAAAGGATGAGAACTGGCAGCATTAGGCTGAGTAGATGATGTGGCAGGGAGTGAAGGGCAGCTGGAAAAATGATTTAAAATTGGAAGCACAACATGGTGGAGAATTGAGACCAGAAAATGGTGATGAGGAGGAGAGGACTTCAAGAAGTAGGAAGCTGAGCTTCAGAGAAGGGAGAAGCTGGTGAGTCACAGAGAGGAGGATTGAACTGATGTGACAGATTGTTTTGAGGACTTAAGAAGAGAGCAAACAGAGTTTTATGTTATTTGATACCCTAAAGAAATGGCTCCAAAATTTCCCTGGTAAGCTGCTTGCGGGAAGGGAGAACCTGGAAGAGTGGAAGCAGCTTGGAAAAAAGAGAATGCAGCCAGATGAGTTGCCTGTAGTGCAAACCACTGCTGAACAGGACTGGAACTGGCCATTCTAGTTAGGACTTGCTAGATGGCAGGTACTCTTCTTTTTGGAAAATTCCTGCTGTGTAATTAAATGATAGTCATCTTCTTCTTCCATCAGGTTGATGTTTGGATGTAGTCGTGACCCTGTTCTGCAAACAGCACGTCAGCCTTGTAACCTAGTTCATTTATGTGTATTTTCAAATTCTTCAAGGCAGGAAACTTTTTCTGTCTTAGAGAGATCTAGAGCCAAATCTGCACCGTTTTTCTTTTGGGGAGTGGAGAGGGGTTGACCTGCAAGTATTCAGTTGTCTATGAGAAAAAGGGTTTTAATGATAGTGTCTCAGTGCCTGGAGGCTGAGCTCTTGCAGAAGGAGGTGAGCAGGTCCCCACTGTCTTCCTCATGTAATGTCATCTTAGCACGTCCATCTGGGTAGCAGGAAATCAAATTTCACATCTCTGCTCTAAATTAGGTAGAATATGGATATAAACTTGGGTCTGACATACCCTGTGTGTCTCATCAGTTGTACAACCCAAGACCTTGCATGTTGTTCTCCCCTGGCCCCTGCCTGATGCATCTCAGGATAATTTTCAGAAGATTTGGTGAAAACTTCTTGTATTGCTTGTGGGTTTTTTTCCTGGGATGGGAGACTAGTTTTCCAGGTAGTTCTAGTGACCTGGCTCTGGGAAATCCCAGTCCAAGTTGAGGCCTGAGGCACCTCTGTTGACAGGACAGATGATGTTTTGCACTTGGAGAATTAGAAACACAAAATTCTAAGTGCTCACAAAAAGTTAAAATGGAGACGTGGTCAAGTGAGGAGCTGATTTTTCAGATTGAACTTTGATGTGCCATTTTTATAATCCACTTAAGTTCAGTGTTTGAGCTTTCTTTTTTGTCCCAAAGTGCCTTCCAATCATCCAGGTCCATAAAAGGCTTTTTGAAATCACAGAGTTAGTAATTTATTGAAGTTGAAATGTAGTTGATGGCTGAAGAAGTTGATGTGATAGTACAAATAATCCTTTAAAAATCTGGGTATGGCACGAAAACCATCCCTCAGAATTTTTCTGAAGAAGTGAAGTTCTTCCTTTCTAATAAATTATTTGAAGGTGACATCAAAGATGTGGAAATGTTCTTTTTTATTCTGTTTTTCTGTGGCATGTTAAGGCAGGATCTGAAGCTGGAAGAATGCCTCTGTTGTTGAAGAGCTGGGCTTGAAGTAAGACCTTAGACTGTCAGCTTGTATCCTGAAAACTGCTAAGATTTTGCAGCACCCTGTAGTTGTTTTTCTTTAAGGTGTGAACATCTGGCCCAAGATATTAGCAGAACTAATCTGGCTTTGCTGAGCACAATAAGAAAAGAAAGAGGGTGGTAAAATCCAGGCACCAGTGAGGATGAACCATTTCCCTGCTTAAATTCTTCTCCATGGAGAAACATATTGCAGTCAATGAGGAACAGATATCTTAGAGTTGTTCTAATCCTCAAATACGATTATTTTTACAGTCTGTAAAAGAGAGAAACTGTGTTTCTTGTGTCCGTAGTGAGACGCAGCAGTTTGCTGAAGTGTTGGAAGTAAAAGTGGAGTCAAGTGTGGTGAACGTGGATGCAA
Source organism: Brachypteracias leptosomus (assembly GCA_013401335.1). Classification (NCBI taxonomy): domain Eukaryota; kingdom Metazoa; phylum Chordata; class Aves; order Coraciiformes; family Brachypteraciidae; genus Brachypteracias; species Brachypteracias leptosomus. The sequence goes on from VYZX01006597.1 coordinate 77,419, forward strand.
TATAACCCATCATTTGAAATGCAAACAGCTTTGGGAGGCCAACAAATGCTAGAAGGAAACAGCACAGTTGAAGACAATCTGAACAGGCAAAATTTATAAAACTTCCCTAGAAAAAAAAATTGGACTTGGCAGTATAGGCAGAGCTGGGGAAATAATCCATCCTTTATGGCACGTGTGATACTGCAGCGAGTGTGAAACCCATCAGAAATATTACACAACACTCTGGAGCTCCCAGATGCTTTTCAGCTGGCAGGGCTGGATTATGAAATTCATCTCCAGACAAATAACAACCTTGTTAAACGAGAATGTGTGATGCAGCTGCTGGAAACTGTAAACACCAGGAGGAGAAAAGGCAATTTTAGGGTGGTTTCATGGACAACGTTAGGGTTAATGGAGGGCAGAATTATAAGAGAGCCTTGTGGCCTCACCCGAATCAAAGCTGGAAGCCAGAAGTAGTGGAAGGTGGAGGTTGCTTTTCCCTGGAGACCCCCTTTCACCTCTGGAAATTGGACTCTGCCTGAGAAATGATCTCTGGGGCAGGTGCTTATGGTTTGACAGGGAGTACAGAAGTGGGGAGCGTGGTGAACAGCTTTATGTTGGGGTGTATCTTCTTCCTGCATGCTTAAAAACCAGCCATGAGACACTTGCCACTGACTAGTGGCATGGAAAACATGCCAGGGGCTGAAGATTTTTGTTCCTCAACGTGACCAGTTACTGGCTTCTGTATCCCAGGCAAGACTTGGCATCTCCATGGTCCAGCAGAAGTGGGTTTGTGACCGAGCTCTAATTTGCGGTGCTATTTCAGCCCTTTTGCTGAAGGTTTTTCCTGCATCTTACTAATAACCACTTAGTTTGACACTTCTAAATCAACAGGACCTCCTGCCCTCCTTCCCTTGGTGGTTTCGTGAGGCAAAGCAGCGTCTGTATCTTTGTGGTCAGGAGGGATTTGCTGGGTTTTTTTTCCCCTGTGTGTACAAACTGGGGGAAGCAGGAAAGCAAACTTTCCTGTTTATGTATCCATATTTTAATAGCCTGCCTTCTGAAAAACCCAACTGCTTGGATACCAGATGTAAGTGTCTGCTCTAAAATGCTGTTCTGCTTTGAAATCTGTCACTGGATATTGCATTGCTTCCTCTCGAGAGCCTGGGGAAGCCCACATATTGCTGCCAGAAGGCTTCAGGACCCATAGAAATGAAAGAGCTTGTAAAAAACTTGGATTTTAACTCCTGTTTACTCATCAGTTTAGGCAGCAGTGGTTTCCTGACATCTTCAGCTCCTGGTAGCCCCCACTGCAGCAGCAATAAGCTGGTCCAGATCCCCATGCAGCAAAATGCTCACACACCTCTGGGGTGGCTCTGCCAGCACCAGAGTATTGCATTTTATTTTATTGCAT
>VYZX01006598.1:1977-31711 GCA_013401335.1 Brachypteracias leptosomus
TTCGCACACTGAAAGATTTGTAATGATTTTGGGGGTGTCAGGAGTAGCAATGCAGTGATTTGGTGGCATTTTGGCTGAGTAGCGTGTGCTCTTTGAATTAGACTAAACTAACATTTCTTCTCAACCTCACAAAAGCACTCCGTCACAGAGAAATGTGCTGGTAGCACTTGACAGCAGCTCAGAATGCTCATGCGCAGGCTGAGAAAGAATACTGCCTTGTAAAGATCATTTGTACAGAGTTCTTTACTGCCATCCTTGCTAACTCTCTTATTTCCTTACGCATGGGTGAATTAATCAAAACACAAACCAAATAGACTTACCTGGGCAGTAGAACTATTTCTTTTTTTTTTTTTCTTCCCTCTGATGCATGTGCCCACTGTTCAAAACTGATAACCCCCTTCAGTAAGGGAGCATCTGGCATTTGCTCAAAGATTACACACTGGTTGTAGACCATACAGAAGCATATGCTCTTGCTCTAGCTGAACATAATTACATTTCATTCACAAGTCTGTACTGGATGCAGTTTATTTAGTTCTCAGATACATGGGCAGGATAGAGGTTCAAACACAATCATTGACTCTTCTAAGCTGAAGCTGTTTATTCAAACACCTGCTCTGAGATAGTGCCACTCATCCCTCCAGTCAGAACTACTGCAGAAACTGCCCTTTTGCTTCAAGGCTTTCTGCCTTTTCTCCCCCAAATTCTACTCATGGATAATCTAGATTGAATTTTCATTCTTTAGCAAGATGATTGATTAAAATGAGAGTTGAAGGGACTTCGTGATGGATTGTTTTAATAGATGCACAGCTTTCCCTCTTCAGTTTACATGCAAAAGTTGTTCCTGTAGGTAGGATATAGATCCTTCTTTCTCCCCTGTTGCTATAATACTCTTCCTTCTCAGTGATATGCCAGTTCTGCTCAGCAGGAGAGAAAATTTCAGTCTTTGTTATCAGTTGGCCCTCTTCGAATGAGTAAAATGCCAAATCCTGGAGACAAATGGATTTGCTTCTAGTCTGCTCTCTTTTTTATTAGACCAATTGGTCTGATAATGGGAAGAAAGCTAATAAAAACTAAGTTAACAGCAGGCTGTTTTTTCTGTTGTGGGGTCAGGCATCAGTCCTCAAAGACAGGTGAAATTCAACTTGACAGTTCCACATGATCAGAATTTGTACTGGCAGCCAAAGTAACATGTTTTTCATAAAGTCAGACCAAACACAAACATAAAAGCAGAAAGGCTGTATATCATATCCCTTCTCCTAAAATAGGTTTCATATTTGTGTAATGAGCCTTCAATTATTATCTTCACAGAGTCCGTTCTGTTGTTAGTGATGCTTTCTATCCCCAGGGAGAAAATCCAGCCACTGAAGAAAATGGGAATTTTGCTTTGGGTTTCTGTGAAAGGTTTTTGCTCATATTACATTTAGATTGGATACAGAACCAAGTTGTGCTTTCTGAAAGGAAGTTGTTTTTGTAACTCTTCTAGATGCGTTTGAAGAGTTGAGGTGTTCTCATTGATATTTTGGTAGCAGAAGACTTTTTATTGCTTTCATTTTTAGTTCTGTTTTCACTTCACTAAAGAAGTCAGCATCAAAAGAGCATAATTATACGTACCTGCCTTTTTCCATGTAGCTTAGTTATCATCTTAAGCAAGCTGAATCGCTGCATCTTATGGTTCAATACAATTAAGGGGAAAAGGGGGGAACTGATTTATAAGTCTACATGTTCTCTATAATTTAGAAAGATTGTAATTTCAAGCAAACCAATCAATATTCCCATCCTTATTCTTTTTATTTTTCCTAGTGAACATTATGTTATAGAGGTCCAGCTTCCAGCAAAGATGTTTGAGTTGCTGCCACAAGAGATTAAAGAAGGAAAGCTACTTCGCATGTATCCAGTACTCTTCAACGTTGGAATCAATGAACAGCAAACACTTGCAGAGAGGTAAGAAAAAATCATGTTTCATTTTCTGTCCACTAGCTGTCCTAGTACAGGATATCTCTCAGGATTAAAAATAAATCTTGGGCCATCTCACATTGACTTGGGGTCTATTTTAGAAAGCATTAAAGGAAATAAGCACAGGCTATGAAGCAATGCAATATAATGAAAAAGGCCAAGTGGAGATATGACCGTATGCAGGATTTTATTTCACACAGTCAACACCAAGTTTCATTTGGATACAGATATAAAATGGATTTCTATTTCATGAGTGTAGAAGTTTGTATACAGTGCTCTTGAAATGTGAGTTTCAAAATTTGAAATTCTTGTTGTCTTAAAGGTAGGGTTGAAGGTACTCAGCAAGTCATAAGCTAGAAAGAGATAATTTTTCTCAGCTTTTTAGGGCTTTTTTCCAGGGTTAAGAAGCTTTACTTAATAATAGGGAACGTGTTAGTAATATGATTGTAGAAACATGATGGCTGATGTTAAAGTTCTGATGTGTTAATAATACTCTTCTGAAAAGATTGCTGGAAACTAATTAATCAGTTCAATAGCAGTCAAAGTTTCACCAACCTATTAATTTTCTCTTCCAAGAGAAGGATATCTATCGGTCATGTTAAATTACCAAGTTTGTGGGATGCTAAAACTTCAAGGTAGACATCAACAATGTGACAGCTACTGGGTTTTTTGGGGTTTTGTCTTCTTTTTCTTTAGTGGTTTTATGAACAGAGCATCCAAGAGATGCAATACTTGTCTTTAGATTGCATTCACTATAAACTCAAAGCCTAAAGCTGGGGAAATAGAGGGAGACAGTGAAAAAATGTTAACCTGGGCAATAGGCAAGGACTTAAGCACAACAGGAGTTTCACATCCTGTTCTTTATAGACAGAAGAGTAAAAGCAGCCTTTTAGGGAAGACTTCTAAGGAATGCCATCAGGTAGCTTTGTGGATGATTATGGGAGACTTCTCTGAGTTGTGAGTGGTGATGTGTGAGAATATTTAGGTAGAAAATTGAAATGGGAGACATAAGCTGAATCAGAAGACAGTAAAAAGTGCCATTTTACTGGTGAAAGAGTTGAGTAGTTGTTTAGAGAACTGGAAACAATCTTGAAAACAAAAATAGCTTATTCTTGATGCTATAAAGAAGGGAAAAGTGATGCTGTGACAGGAGTGATGTGGCCAAAGTGATAGTGTGCAAAACCAACAAAATCAGTCATGATATTTGTGACAAGGACACATCACCTTCTTCCAAAAGCAGAGAAAAGAAGTACGCAGTAACCAAGAAGCAGGTTTGTGAAAGCTGAGATGGGTGGGATAGACAGGAAGGACTATAGTTTACAAATGTCCTGAAGAAAGATTTGACAGGGTTTAGAAGCAGCCTGGATATATGGGGTATTGTAGGGGAGTTGGTGTGAAAAGATGTCTGGTTTGCAGGCGGAGTCGCGGGAAGAGTGGCAGTGTTGTTTGCAGTGGTGATTTTACATTATACACAAAGAAAGCCATGGATGAAAAATTAATATCTGCATATTTAGAAATACAGATATATATTAATATCTGTGTCTATCAAGCAGATCAAGTTGGATTATTCCATGCAGAAACCACTTTTCTACATGCACTTACAGGTGTAAACATTAGACTTATTTCAAAATATTGCTTAGCTCCTAAAGCTGCACATGTCTTTGAGATTGGAAATACTGCACATGCTTTTTTGGTAATTTTGGGGGGGGGATGAACATGAGAATAGAAATAATTTTTTTTTAATAAATTCCTAGGAAATGTTTCATTATTAGATGCAAACATCTCTTCTTTCAATAAAGCACAGATGAGAATATACCTGATTCAAAAGAATATTCTCATGTGACAGTGCAGCGATGGCTACTGAGGAAGTAGCCAAGTCTTTTCCCTCTTTGGCCCATTTAAAAATTGGATTCCCTTCTCTGTGATGTAGCAGTGCATCTGGTGTGTCCACTTTCCTCTACCTGAATTTCTCACTTATCCATCCATGCCTCCCTTTCTGTACTCCTCCATTTCCTTTTCTTTCTTCCTTTTCCTTCATTTCAAGGCTGTTCTAAAGATGAGTCTCAAAAACTTGGCCCTAGTTGCCTGAGGGACTCTCCTTAGTATTACATTCATACCTTGCATAGCATATATGTGTTTTTAGCCTATGTGCAACTTGGCTGTTGTAGAAAATTTGGTCTCAGAGAAAAAGATATTTGCCTATATCTGTAGTCAGTTCGTGGATCAGCATAATGGCATCCTGATGTTGTCTGGGTTTTCTGTGAGAATAATGAGGATTGGGGTGATGTGTTCCCAGCAGACTTGACTGCTGCGGGAAGCCCCAGAACACGGTCCTGAGCCAGCTGCAGCATTGAAGAGCTACTGCTGAGCTCTGTGCTGCAGACCCTTCACTTGCTGCAGCTTAAAAGCAGACGACTGAAGCCAGCCAGCCTGCGGGTCGTAACTCTGTGAAGCTTAATGGTGAAATCACTGCTCAGCAGCAGAGAAATGGTTTTCTCATTAGTTTCAGATACAAGGAACCAAGATAACTAACAGCATGGGAGCAGCGTAGGGCAGAAAGGGCCCAGAGAAGTAATCAATTTGACTATTTATAGCAAATACTCTCAGACCAGAGCAGAAATTAGTTCTTCAGAAGACTTTCCACCTCACACTTGCATCTCTTCCATCTTGTGTGGCTTCAATCTTGTCCAGCTCTGGTAGAAATTAATATACCTAAGCAACAGCAGCAGTAAGAGATGTAGGTGTTGATGTCCTCTGCCTATGGTGCGATTTGAAATTCCCACAAAGAGCTCTTGCACTTATTGAGGATCTGTGAAGGGAAAAAGGATATGTGCTTTATTGAATGTTTGTCTGTAAATGGATCTCTTTGCCCATAAGTTTTTTTTGAAGAATGATGACCTTGTTCCCAAATACTAGTTCCAAAGCACTTGAGACATTTTGCAACTGTGAATTTTGAGAAAATCTAGTACATCCTACTTTAGGAAATAAAAAGTTATTTCTTTATGCAAAGAATTTTGAAGGATAATTTAGCTTTGTTTTGGTTTGGGGGTGGTTTATTTCTTTTTTTCATCATTTTGTTGTGCTTTTTTATAGGTTTGGAGATACTACTTTGCAGGAAAACATTAACCAGGAAAACTTAGAACTTCTAAAAGAATATTACAAGCTGTTTACAGAAAAAATGCCTCCTGATTGTGAGTACAAACTAATGCAATATTGAAGTGGCTTGAAAAGCTTTTATCAGTGAAAGATTATAAGAAAGTAGTATTAGCACAACATTAGTGTGCAGCTTTTAGATTTTTAGCCCTCAATCCTGTAACTTATTCTATAAAGTTACACACTTTGTGCCTTTACACAGCTCTGCTGAAGTCATAGTGACTGCAGGCCCTACACCACAGCAGAATGGAACAGAGTTATGATAAACTAAACAGCTCTTTTAAATTGTAAATACAATATGCTTTTTAATATTTCAAGTAGAGATCAGTCTGTACCTACTATATTTTTACAGAAATACTGGCTGGAATTTTCATCTATTTCTGTCACTCCCATTCTTGATTTGAAAATGTATTAAGGTATAGCAAACCACTGAGAAATCTGCAGATGCAAATAGAAGCAATGAGCCGCATCATAATGTTGCTAATATGAATACCATGGTTCCATTAGAATAGGCCCTGTATTCCAATTTTCTAGAAATCTGGTATCGTAAACATTACTATTCTGTTACTCTCTTTGTTGAAAGCAGACACTGAAAAGTCCATTTGTATCAATCTAGGCTTTTTAAAGTAGACTTAATGCCTAAACTCTGTTCCCAAATGTTGCAGACTTTGCAGCCTAATTTTAAATAGCTTGGATTTACGTCTCTGCTCCTTCCCCTTGGATAAGGGGAGGGGCAAATCGTTTGAATCTAAAGGTCTATCATCCTACAGGTCGTGTGTGAATACTGCTGGTTAAAATCCCATGCAAAACTCATGTTCTCTTACAGAACACCTGTGTGGATTGATTTCACATATTATCCATTATATGTATGTACTTGCAGTTATATCTGTCACTGCACATGTGTACATGTTTATCTTTTACATCAGGATGATTTTCATTTGTTAGTAATTTTGACAGAAGTGAAAGCTCTGTTCCTAACTGATGGACAGTATGCCCATCCATCTGCCCACGTCTCTGAGATTTCTACAGATAAACTCATACAAGAAGTTAGTAATTAATTTAGGGGAATCCTGCCAAGAAAGCATCCTGAAAAACTAACCTCCTCTGGGGTTACGTCTAAGGTAGATCTGCTACCTCCTAAATGGATCTGATTATATACAAGCAAAAATTTGCAAGCAAATAGTATTGGCTGCTTTTCATTAACACAAACTAACCTTGTACTGTCTTCCTGCAGAAGGATTATTAGTGAGCCACACAGTCTTCCTGGACTTCTTCCAGGCTGTGCAGGCTTTTGAGAACTACACATGTCTAATTCATCATGTCTTTTGGGGTTGTTATTACCTTCTTGCTTCTTCTCTACCTCTAAGATCTCAGTCTGTTCTTTGTCCAGATTTTTACAGAACACAAAGCACCTTCTGGTTCCATTGCCCTTCCCAGTAGCTCCCTGCCATTATATGGAGTCACTCGTTTGACGTGTAGGAATGTGCCTTTTAAACAAGCTCCCCAGAATAAAGTGAAGCTCTCCAGGTTGTTCAGCTGGGGAAGGACTTCATTTCCTCCCGTTTCCCCACCTCTGTGCTCAAGTTCTTAGGAAGATAAACCTCCATCCAAGCTGGCAGCAGCCCTGGTGCTGTAGCCAAGTGAGAGCCGTTCAGTTTTGATGGCTCCTTAATGGTTTTGTCACACCTTTCCAGACAGTTTCCTCTAGTGCCAAATCTGTGCTACAAAATAAATGCAGGAGTTGGTTCACAAAGCTGTTAGTTAGAAATAGTGCTCATAAAGCCAGACAGAATTTGAGGACTCACAGCCTTGTTGGCCAGGCTGCTGCATCCACCATCCTTAGGCAGCCTCACTTGCCTGCTGCTTCATTTGTATATTCCATTTCAAAACAATGACATTTTCCTCTCCCATAAAGGTATTGCTACCTTTGCTGTTAGTTTTTCCTCTCATCTCTGCAATTTCTATGCCAATAATATTCTAGATTTCTCTCTCTCCTCAATCATTAAAAGTCTTCAGCTGCATGTAACTGCATATGACAAACAGGGACTTGCTATCTTCTTCGAGATTAATAGGCACTCTGTCACTCACCTGTTTCTTTATCTCATTAATTCTCTAATAGGAAACTCTGAAAACAATAAACAACGATGTTCTCCCAGAAAGTCCTACCAAAAATGCCAGCCAAATGTAGTTCTGGTTTAGGCACCAAAATAGTACTGCTTTTATAGAATAGCTAGGGCTAATAAGGCTACAAAAATGTATGATTGTTGTTTAATAATACACAACTAACTGAAAAGTGTAGCTTAGAACCTGAACAGCTGAAAGCATAAGGTTGGAGAAACCTATGTCATGAATGATACTCAGTGTTGCTGGTTTGATACCCAACACCCACAGCATCATCAGTGTTGCTCAGTATTGTCCCATGTGAGAAGAGGGATGAATGCAAGGTTTAAAATTCCTGCAAACAAATAAAGATTTTCTTATGTAGCATCATGTGTAGCAGTGCATGCGTTTTCAATATAAAGTCTATGAGTCTGCTTTGTACTTCCAGACTTCTGTCCCTTATGATCTATGAGAATGATTTGATGGTTTAATACTGCTTTGTGACACAAGGAATTTAAGCAATCGATCACATCCAGTCAAGATGCAGCTCATTTGGCAGTATTATAAATTAGGAGAATCTTGCTTTACCTGTGGTGAAGTCATCTCTCTGAGATGATGCATTTTCTGCTGTGAACCAAAGGAAAACTGCTTTGAAGCAATAAAATGTTTACCTAGTGATACATTCTCATAATCTGGAAGGATGTTTTTTGGAGTACTCACTGTATGCTGTGTGTTTTAAAGAAACAGATGCAGGATAAGTATAATAGTCTTGTGGCTTGTGATGTATATTTACATGCTCTGCATTATCTAATTGTATGTTCAGGCCTTGTAATTGACAGATGAAACAATCCTCATTAAGATTATTACAAAACTAGTTTGAATGTACTTTTTCTGCATTTTTTTCACTTTGAACAGTATGAATAAGGCAATTTAGACATTTTTAGAATAGTTCTGTTTAAGTATATTTAAATTGCTTCTTACTATGAATCATGGATAAGAGAAATTACAGAATTCATTAGAGATAAAAGGTAAAAGTCTATTGATAAGAGGGATCATTCCAGCTGTGATCAGGTTAGGAGAAATGGATTTTGGCCTGCATTAGTAGTTGCCTCATTTTTACTCTTTGAATTGAATATAAATCTTAAGGTTTTGGATTGGGGCTTGGGTTGAGTTGGGTTTTTTTCCCCCACTGGATGGACATCCTACTTTTTGTTGTTGAAAAAAATATATTGATTTATCAATTTTGTTTAATTTTGTTTCAACTGGTTCTGAGCCTTTCTTTGGTGACAACATTAAATTTCTTTTTACTTCACTACCATAAGAAGTCATTTTGAAAGACAGATTTTGGCTATTTGTGCTGATTTTGAAAACCAATTAATATAAAGGTAACATTAGAACAAAACTCTCCTATCAGACACATAAAACAGAAGAGTAAATCTACTGCTTACTCTTGAATTCTCACTAGACATCTATGATTAATAAAACTTCAGCTCAGCTGCCATACACAGGGCAAGTAGGTAAAATTTTGGATTTTAACTATACCTGAAGTTATTTTCTATTTCAGAATTAAAGTTCCATTTAATTTCAGACTGAGAAATATCCTATGTTATATTCTATGGGGGTATTTAGTACTGTTTAAGCCTCCTATTATGTTATATTAGGAACTAAGGCATCATTTTAAAACAAAAATGAGATGTTCCATTTTGAAAACCAAGGCAAATTGTTTTGACTTAAAAAGTCATCCCATCAAAGTAGGTTTTAATACACTCGGTTATTTCTCTACTAATTTCCTTTGAATATTTGTAATAGTTGATGAACAGAACTACAGCAGAGATTTGAATGTTTTCACTGTCCATTTGTAAGATAAAGGTTGCAGACACTTTAATTTTCCATGATGAAGGTCTTAGGGAGGACAACCCAATATTTAGAAAGAAGTAAGATTTGCTTACTCCCTAAATTTTTAAGTGCTTGCCATCCCATGTCTCAAATAAGTCTGTAAATAATAGACTTGTTCTTTACTCTGGGAATTCTTTAGTTAGGACAACCATATCACAAACCTAGTCATAATGAGCAACCTTATCATCCGTTTTTTCCAGGTCTACCACATTTTCAAGAACAAAATGACTTAAAGGGATTGCTAGAAAATCTCCATCAAAATATCCAGGCCAAAAAGAGAAAGAATGTAGAAATCATGTGGCTTGCAGCGACGGTAAGCTTTCATTTCAAATACATTTCCATGATGAACTAATTTTCACATGCCTGCTGATACTGTAAGTGCAATGGAGTTTGTGGATATGATTGAAAAACTCAATGATTAAAGTAGATAGATATGCTGAAATGGCTCTAACATTTCCATTCTGATGGTCTCTCATCCCACACATTAATATATCTCTTCTTCCTACACCTCAATTATAGATACTTACTTTTTCTCACCTTCTTAACTGGTAGAGCTGGCTGGAATTCAAAATAAGAGATGCTCTTGGTCACTTTGTTGTCCCCTGCGTCCTTCAGGCCCTTTTCTGCAGGATATCTCCTAGCCAGGCAGTCCATGGCCTCTGCTACTGCTTGAGGCTGTTTTGTCCCAGATGCAGGATTTCTTATTTATCTCACTGAGTCCTGTAACAGGATAAAAGAGGTGGGGTTTTTTTTTGTCTGGGACATGTTCATTTCTTTAATGGAGTCTAGTTTTAGGCAACCCTTCATTGCCAGTATGGGCAGAATCAATTCGTTGGATCATCACACATAGCCGTAAATACATCACCTCATATGAGACAGACAGTACAGTATTCAGCTACAGTATCTAACATTTTTTTGTTTAAAATCATATAATTCTTTGACATGAAATTTGTTTATTCAAAATATCTTCCTTTGATAGTTTAGTGTCCATAACCCTTGAGGTATGATACAGGATATAATTACTTGCTCTGGCTTTTGTTTAATATCACTGCACTCAACTTTTCATTTTCTGTAATGAAGGTACTTATGTTTTATAAATAAGTGTTTAATTGTATCAGTACAACTTCTAGTCAGTCTCATTTTACAGGGATTCTTTCAGCCAGTGTCATCTTGACAGCCGCTCCAAGAGCACTGATAGCAACACAAAATAAGCTGGATGTGCAAAAGGCAGGGATTCAGATACAGGGAGAACACAAAATATTTATCAAAATAGAACACAAAATATTTATCAAACAATTCACTTTTTTTTTTTTTTTTTTTAAATTATTATCAATTCTGTGGGTTTTGCACATATTGCTACACATTGCTGGATCAAGAACTGGTTGGACAGATGGGCCCAAAGAGTGGTGGTCAATGGAGTTAAATCCAGCTGGTCACAAGTGATGTTCCTCAGGGCTCAGTGTTGGGACCATGTCTATTCAACATCTTTGTTGATGATCTTGATAAGGACATAGAGTGTATCATCAGTAAGTTCACAGATGACACCAAGTTAAGCAGGAGTGTTGATCTGTATGAGGATAGGGAGGCTCTACAGAGAGCCTTGGATGGATTGGTATGAGCTTCAACAAGGCCATGTGCCAGGTCCTGCACTTGGGCCACAACAACCCCATGCAACATTACAGGCTTGGGGAAGTGTGGCTGGAGAGCTGCCTGGCAGAAAAGGACCTGGGGGTTCTAATTGACAAGTGGCTGAATATGAGCCAGCAGTGTGCCCAGGTGGCCAAGAAAGCCAATGGCATCTTGGCTTGTATTAGAAATAGTGTGACCAGTAGAAGTAGGGAGGTGATTGTCCCCCTGTACTCAGCACTGGTGAGGCCACACCTTGAGTATTGTGTCCAGTTTCAGGCACCTCAACACAAGAGAGATATCGAGATGCTGGAGCAAGTGCTGAGGAGGTCAATGAAGCTGATGAAGGGCCTGGAGAATAAATCTTATGAAGAGCAATTGAAGGAGCTGGGACTGTTTAGTTTGAGGAAGAGGAGGCTAAGGGGAGACCTCATCACTCTCTACAACTACCTGAAAGGACATTGTAGAGGGGTTGGTGCTGGTCTCTTCTCACAGGTAATTAGCAATAGAACAAGAGGGAATGGCTTCAAGCTGCAACAGGGTAGGCTTAGGCTGGACATTAGGAAAAAATTTTTCACAGAAAGAATAGTCAGACACTGGAATAGGCTGCCCAGGGAGGTGGTTGAGTCACCATCCCTGGATGTGTTTAAGAGTTGTTTAGATGTGGTGGTGTGGGATATGGTTTAGGGGACAACATTGTAGAGTAGGGTTGATCGTTCGACTCAACAGAGACTTGAGTCTTTGGTGCCTACTGAAATTGAAGGAAGACCTTGTATTTTGAGGAGCTTCCAAATGCATGTACCCTTCAAGGCAAATAAATATTTGATATAAAATATTAATAAATTTTTCCACGACTGTTCATTAACATCAGGAACAAGACAATATTAACTATGTCTTTGTACTAATAACACTGTTGTAATTTTTTATATTGCAAATAACATTTTGCCTTGTTGTTAATAAATAATATCACATGCTATTTCAGTATTAATCTGTTGTGAGTTAAAATATAAGCTTTTCTTGCAGTACCACTTCTGCAATTACTATGAAATATTTCTTTTTAAAGAAGTAAAAGATAAATCAGTGTACAATGAGCTACGAAGAATACGATAGAATTTACTTAATCTTTGAATATAGGAAGTTGTTTTCTACCATCTATTCAGGATTCCCTGAAAACAATTGCTTGAGTAAAAAGCATTCTTTGGACATGCAAAGCATTTCAGATCTTTCTTTCACTGTCTCCTGTTTCTCTTTACATTGCCTTACTGTAACCTTCTGAAATTACTATTTCTGGACTCATTCATCTACACAATGTTACATTATGTTACATTTATTTATTGGAAAACACGTAAGGATATTATTGTTATTGCAGTAGATGTATGAGATTTTATGTGGATACGTAAATGGATCTGCACCTGTGTGTAATCCCTGTTGTAATGGGATTGTGAGGATACATCTGCATTTTAAATTAACTATGTCAAATTGGTATCACAAACATTTCTTACTCTAAGTATAATGGGACAGAGATTCAAATGTTGTATGTTTTTATTTCCTAAGCTACATTCTTCTTCTTCTGTTTTATATCAGGAGAAATAATCAGAGTATTGGTTTATCTATGTTTTAGTCTTCATGGTTTTATATGCTTTTATCAGCCTCTCTTTAAACTTAATCACAATCCTAATTGTTTAAATCTGTGTTCGTGAGAGGTTCTAAAGCTCTAATGAATGGTAAGTCTATTTCTCCTCCTCCTATATCTTCAATGTATTTGGGGAAGAATTGAGCGAAATTGAAGATAAAATTCAGGCTGGACTTTAATCATAAGCTGTGTGTTCTGATATGATGATACTAGTAAGTATTTGGTATTACCCCTTATTAGATTTCTGAAGCATCAGATTATTGTGTTTGCCCATTTTAATTATTTACTTGGTTTAAGTGCTGCTGCTTAGTGGACCGAGTCATTCTGAGGTTTTATCTGGGCCAGCCTATCAGGTTAACCTACATTTCTCCTTAAATCAGAATCTGAGGATTTATTTATTTATTTAAGTTAGCAGATTGTTTTCTATTTTATCCACTTCAAAACGATTGAGACATTTGTACTGAACTTCAGTGCAAAGCTTGTGGCTGTGGTCTTTTGCTTGTTGTGCCTAGAACGCTTCTCAGTTCAAAACTGACTCTCAATTTATATGTACCTGTCAGCCAAGATTTGGGATTTAGTTTCCCTTCCCTGCATCAGAGGCCATCAATCATCCAGAACAATTACCTGTTTTTTTTCTTATGACTCATTAATTTCAAATAGTCACAATGACTCACAGACTTCAAAAGACACTAGTGTAAAGAGAATGAATCTCTTCAATTGAGCAGCTAATGTCTTTCACAGCGTTATTTTTGAAAAATCTTACAGGACTTTATTTAAATTCCAATGTAACTTTCCAAATTTTAAAACAGATTTAAGTTTTAAAATTTTGAATTAGAGGAGGAAAGAAACATTCACAGGTTCTCCTTTACTAGCCTGTACTTCTTTGGGTTTAAAATTAGATCCAATTAATTAATTCCTTGGATTCAACTTTTGAGATCACCCTTACCATGATATCGCAAAGACCTTAAAGACTGTAAGTATTTTCTGGGCCATTGATTTTAATAGAATTTCTGAGAATGCAATTAATGGATAAAAAAGCACTTATTTCCTGAAGTGAGATTATGAGGATCACGTTCCAGTTTCATCCTGCAAGATCCCAAGTAAACATTTGGTAGCTGGGAAGTTCCTTAGGTTGAAGCCTAACTGCTGTAACTTTTTTCCTTGCCCTATTCTCATAACAGTTTTCTTTTTTGATACTGTTATAGCTATGATCATCTAGGAATAGGAGAAAGCAAAGCAAAGCATTGCCTTTTCTTATTAGGTAGACCCACACTTGGGCACATCAGCTCCTTCAAATTTTTCTTTTTCTAGTAAAATATTGTTTGAACCCAAAGTATAAACTAGTGGATTGGTACAACCAGATTGATTCCTAAGGTGAGAAATTATTCATAAAAATATGTCATGTTTTCCTTATCCCTTATAATTTTGTCATATTATACAGTGAAATTAGACAACCCATGTCAGTCATTTGTGTTAAGCTTAATTGCTCTGTGTCACGCATTGAACAGTTTACCTGTTGAAAATAAGGCCTGTATTTAATTTCAGACATGCCTGAATCCATATCCTTATGAGAAGTAGATAAGCCTTGGCAAAGTTTTTTTCATTTTTTCAACATTCATTAGATATTTAGAGAATTAAGCTTTAATTGAATAGGGTGATTGTCACAGAAAATGAGGAAAAAATGAAGCAACTTTTACTTTTCCAGTAGTCTAGGCTAACATAAATACATTTTATTTCAAGATCAGGAAATTGGATGTGATGGTTTGGTAAGCTGTAGTGTGTGTAGACATTTCAGTGACTTGCTCAAAATGCTTAGGACTAAGAATAGTAGATTTTTTGGTTGTTGAGTCCACCGTGAGTTTCCTGCTTCACTTGGAGGCCTGGGCAGCCTGGTCTAGTGGGAGGTGTCCCTGCCGTGACAGGGGGGTTGGAACTAGATGATCTTGCAAGGTCCCTTCCAACCTAAACCATTCTATGATTAGAAATTAGAAGGGATATTGGGATGGGCAGGAGAAAGACTTGATTGAGACTGCAGTACAAGACTGTGTGCAGCTCTCTCTTAAAACCAATAAGGGCTCCTTTTTCCCCTGTGAGCAGGTTATTTGTGAGTTTGTCCTGCTAATAAAAGGTCTTAAGGTCTACTTTTAAAATGTGTCATTTGGACAAATTGGAAGTGGGCTATAGATCAGTAGCTATAATCTTTTGGTGCTATTCTTGTACAGTGTTAATGCTGCAAATTTATAAACAAAAGATAAATTTGCACTTCTTTCAGTATACCATTTTTCACCTTCTGTGGCACTGTCAGGCCAGCATGGGCATGATCCTTCAAATATGGAAATCTGCCCAAGGCAGCTCTAATAGCTGATTTAACTACAAAGACACACAGCAGCCTTATGATTCACGTTGGAGTTACTACCTTTTAGTAGCTATTTTCTTCTTGAGAAATACCATAGTTCTCTGTATTCATTGTGTGAGACTCCAAAATAGTGGGTGTTTCACAGTCTGCCTGATGTGTAGAGAACACAAGGTGTGGAAAGGACAACCCTGTGACCTCTGCCTGTGTTCCAGATTTGCCGTAAGCTGAATGGAGTCCGCTTCACCTGTTGCAAAAGTGCCAAAGACCGGACGTCCATGTCGGTGACACTGGAGCAGTGCTCCATCTTGAGGGATGAGCATCAGCTTCACAAAGACTTCTTCATTCGGGCGCTGGACTGTATGAGAAGGTACGTGAGATTTTTGCATGTCCCTTGTATTTTGAGCTAAGCCGAAAGCTACGGTGCAGGATGGTCTAAAGCTGTTTGCAAATGTGTGATAGGCCCCAGTCCTGATGTAGCAGAGAAGTGACCAGCAGCATGCCAGCTGGTAAGTCACTTCTGCCTGCAAGGTCTTTAAAATCTGCGTTTTATCAGGAATTAAGAGTTTCTGAGATAGATATGTGAAATTTTGTAAGCATTACTTCACCGACTGTAGAATTTGACCAAGGTAAAGAACAGTTATTGTAACAATTTCTTAGGCTTTCATAAGGCTTAAAATTTTAACATTCTGTTTTTTTAAAAAATGTTTACACACTCATTAAATAATTTGTATAAAATTTAGTCCTCTACATTCATGAGTCTGTGTTAAGACTTGGCTAAGTTTGTGAAAGCAGAATAAGCATTTGTTACAGATGGCAATTCTTATTTTAAATAACATAGTCTGATAAGAGAAACATCCAAGTAGGTTTGGAATGCTGGTGGTTGCCAATAATATCTGATAAAATCTTTACTGTGCTTAAAAAGTAAAATAAAAATTATTTTATTCTAAATTGCAACTGTGCCGAAATTGAGACTAAGGTTACCAACAATGTGCAATTAGAAGGTGTAAAGATTTCTAATTATCTGAGTCTTTGATGAATAAAAAAAAAACCTATTGAACAAACAAGTTTTGATCATAAAATTAATCCAGATGCTATGTTTTCTAAAGAAACTTTCATCATTGGCTTTAATGAGAACTGCATTGTATCTTCTATAATTCCTATTTTCCCTAAGAGTTTAAAAAATGTATCCACAACATTCAAATAATATAGAACAAAGGTCACTGCAAAACTAGTAGAAAATATTCTGGTTAGCCTTCCAAGAAGTAGCTGAATCTTATCTGGCACTTATTTGAAACACAAATTGTTTGTGTTGGATTTGCAAAGATCATGCTAAGTAAACAATTGTGTTTAAACTCTGTAGTTGATCATTTTTGACCTTAATATTTAGCATTGTGAGATTAGGTGTTTAATTTCTAGATTAATACTGTAGGTTTACACATGGAAGGTCCTTATGTCTTTTGGCAAAGACTGATATTCTGAAGAAAAAAGGTAACATTTACAGAGAAATTGAGCAGAGGACTGGCTTAGATCGTAGAGTTGGTTTTCAAGGTGCTAGTGCAGCGTGGTGTATTGAACTGAGGTGTAAGGTTTTGTATGCAATTAGAATTTTAGTTCATTGGCTTGCATAAATCCCTTAGTCTCTGCAGAATTTCAGTGTGTGAATGACTTGTGTGCAGTCTTTCATAACTACATGTTTTATCACTAATGGAAAATTTGAGTTTTCTGTGTTAAATTTCATTTGTGTTGACATTTCAACTATGTTTTTTTCTTTTATGTCTCCAGTAAATGCTAGAGTGTGTAAGCTGCAGTAATTTATGAGATACAGACAAACTCATTATATAAAGTCATTATTATGTTAGAATAGCATTGAGTAGTGGATTGAAGAAGTTTCACAGATCTAAACCTGATTAAGAAAAGACCTGATATTTATACACACTAACTTGTTAGTACAAAAGTGTAGTAGGTTTTTGTAGACTAAAATGTAAACTAATGAGTGCTTTTATATCACATAACTGATCTGAAAGCTGGTAAGATTGACACTTTAGTTATATTTTTTAGATAAAAATAAATTTGAGTCACAAAAACTACGGTGAAAAGCCCAGAAAATCTGGAGAAAACTTAAAAATAAATGAGCGGATGGGTACATGAGGTTGAAGCACCATCACAAAAATGTTAATTCTATGTTTTTGCTGTAGTTTTAAACAGAGAAAAGCTTTATCTTCCTAATACCCTGTAAATGAATTTGAAATGGCCTTGAACTGAAGTAGATTCTATGTTGGATGGAAGATAATCATTTGGACTTGGGTGGCAGGATTGTCTGGGACTTAAAGCAAGGGCCTTGCAAGTAGTGGCAGTAGCATACAAAATAACCTGCACCATGGGGATAATAATAAATAGATCTTTTACCTATACTAGTTTGTGTCTGTGTAACGCAGTTTGTTATAACAACTGGATGTTAAAAAAACAATGAGCCTCCAACTTCTTCTTCTCACAAGCTGGTGAATGAAAGTCCCAAAAATTCAGAACATAAGAATAAAAATGTCAAATGGAGACATGTTGCACTTGGCTCTGTGGTAGTCTCATTGAGAGTTGGTCAGACGGTTTTAAGAGCTGTCTTTGGGTGGGTTTTTTCATATCTTTGGTAGAAGCATTCAGCAGGGACTGTTTCTCGCTCCCCAGTGCCCATCTGTTGGAGGTGCTTATGGACCAGTGCTGGAAGTGGCACAAGCTTTTCTCCATCTCCACTGCTGACTAGGTAGTGTGGCAAGGACCTTCCAGCTGGGCTCTCTTCTTGTAGGCAGATGGAGAAAGGTGGACTTCAGAGAAAGGTAATTTGAGAGAACAAACTGGGAAGGAAAGAATAGCCAGGCAAAAGAGGGGGAGGCAAAAAGCCATAATTTCTGCAGGAAGAGATATCATGGCATTTCAGCTAAATCTCCTATATTTTACTTGAGGGATGTTTAGCAGCTATGTTTTTGAGGTTTGCGTGAATGAGGTCAACAGACATGTCTGATAGTTGTTGTGATACTTGCCCTTTTATCCTTTCTTTCCATTTGATTACTATTGCAGGGTGTTATTTGAAAGATTATGCTGTGCATCTCTAAGCTTTTTATTGACTACTTGTAGAAGCTTTTAGAATGATTTTTCACATCTAAAAGAGCCTATTTTGTTTCAAGAGCAGACAGAGAAAAACTATGTTTGCTGTTTAATTTGTAATTTTAGCAATTTTCCCCTGATGAATCTTCTCTAGATCACTTAGTTAAACTCTGTCAATCAAATCCCTTTATGCTGATTGCCACAAATCACTTCTAAGCCTTTCAAAAGAACAAGTAGACAAAAAAAATTCAATTTTAACATCCAGAATCTTAACAGACTGGATTGATCTTTGAAAGGCTTCTTTCAAAACTTAACAGTAGGAGATAGAGAGTACTGTGAAACAGAGCGAATTATAAAAGTAAATGGTGATTCAAAAGCAGCCTTTATTGGAAACGCCATAATTTTGAGATACAAAAATTATAAAGGTGCCTGTGTAGCTATAAAGCTTTTTCTTTTCCTGCCAGTGCTGACACAGCTTTGCTGGCTGTTGTAAAAGGGAAGCATGTGCTTATGGGCTCATGCTTCCTTGCCACCAGAAGTTTGGAGATGCTGGGCTTCTGTGTACTGCTCCTTTTCAGCTTCTCTGATGCCCCTGGGATTTTGA
Organism: Brachypteracias leptosomus; assembly: GCA_013401335.1. Taxonomy (NCBI): domain Eukaryota; kingdom Metazoa; phylum Chordata; class Aves; order Coraciiformes; family Brachypteraciidae; genus Brachypteracias; species Brachypteracias leptosomus. The sequence goes on from VYZX01006598.1 coordinate 20,395, forward strand.
GCAAACTAGAGGCAATTTCAGATTTCAGTGAGTTCCCTTCCATGTACATTGCACAACAGTGTTTTGGAAAATACTGCCAGTAGCTGTTATTTAATGACTTTGTAAGTGGAATCAGTGTCTTGTAGTGATAAACTACATGATGTTTATCACTTCTTGGGGAAAAAAAAAAAAAAAGCTGTACAAAACTCCTTCCATTAGTTGTCCCGTTAGCTTATGAAAAACTTAGTGAAATAATGATAGGAATTCAAGCTTTATCACTTGCAATAAGTTATATATGGTTTTGTTTTCTGGGCATATGTGAATATTTCCTCTCATTCAATGCTAACTATATTCCAAGAGACAGCAGAGAGAAAACTGATTTGCCCAAGTTCATCACAGTGTCTGTCACGATTCTGCTTTTCATCTTTAGAGCTGGCCACTGCTTAAGGGAGTTTGGGCCCTGGTAGGACAGAACACTGTGAAGCAGGTCTGTAAAACTAGTTTGATTTTTTTTCTTTTTTCTTTCCTGAACCTATTTAATTTTAATGTTTCAGTGACAGGGCTCCTTTTGGAGACCTTGGGTAGTGAATAACCTCAGAATCTCCTGGTTTTTGAGTATGCTTCCAATAAAACCTTCTAAAGTAAAAACAAGCAAGTGAAATGATAAATCCACTGCCTGCGGTGAAGCCTCCAGGCTTTCAGCCTTACTGTCAGTCTTAGCAGGGCACAATACCTGTCAGATATTTCAGACACTGAATACAAAATTTGACTCAATGTAAGACACAGTGTTTTCACCTGAAACAGCAGTCAGGGATATTTCCGATCATTTTAGATAAATTGCCTATCAAAAATCTGATTGGAGCACAAATACATGGAGTGAATGGTCTGGGCAACAAGATGTGGGCTTTTGATGGCTCAATTTTGAAGTAAATAGCTCCTTCTTACAGAGCTGTTTGAGGTCATCTTTTCTTTAAGATCATCCTGAAGATGTGTGAGTTGAGAAGGAGGGATAGCTGCAATAGCTCTTTAATCAGGGACTTTCAGATGTTCTGGGCAGAATCCATAGGTCCAGACTGAGATGGACCTCAGCTGTGGAAGCACCTATACCAAACAACAGAGTGTGGTGATTGCTGCATGGAGTGGGAAGCAGGAGCCAGGGACAGGATGAGAGACTGGGATCCACATGCTGATCTTCCTCTGCATCTCCCAGTATTCACCCTGGCACTGCGAGCTTGTGGCAATAAGTGCAGCACATGAGGAACACACAGAAGAGGAAGCACATGTTCTTCTGTAGCCTCTTCTTTTTCCAACCCATCTGACTTTTTCTCCATCCTTTTTTCTGAGAGTATTAGCACTATGTAAACAAAACTTAAAAGGGAGAGCCTGGATTCCAACATAAGTTTCTAAATAACCATAGAATGACAGAAAAATCTAACATTTATATTTTGAGGTAAAAACTTTTTAGATGGAATGATTTACCTTGCCTAGTGTATTGAAAGAGGCCTGACATTAAGTAACAACAAGGTCCGATGTCAGTGCATTGAACCACCATCAATTTGTTTTCTAAAACTAAATTACTACTTTTTTAAACAGAAAGAGTGTGCAGAGGGAAAGAAAACAAAATGGAGAGAGATGGTCACAAGATGTAAGAAGAATCAATGCAATAGGCACCTTGTTGGAGCCTTTTAGAATAAAGGTCTATTTCTGAGTATTCTTCTGGAAGGAGGAGAATTGTTGACAACCATTAGTAGATAAAGTATCAAACTATAGCTTGAAAAGACTGTGATAAATCTACTATTGAGTACTTATAGGTACTCAGTTTTACAGAACCGATCTTTATAATTTGTCTTTAAAGCAATTATCTGGTTTTTAACACTTAAAAAAAAGTAAACACAAGCACACTTTCTTTGCACCATATCAGGCTTCAGGAAGGTCATCGGTGAGGTTCAGGCTTCTACATGAGCAAATTAAGTACAAATGGCAGTTGTTTTGCAATATGGTATCACATATTTTGTCTGTTTCACTGGGGTAAGATGTTCAAGCCCATGTTTTGCAGGGGAATGTTCTCTAGCTGACTACAGAAGTTTCAGTTCTCTTGTACATCGTTTCTCCAAGTTCTTCCCAAATACTGATTTCAGACTTCTTTCTGGTCATCGCCCGAGTCAGAGTCCTGACAACTCTCTCATGGGAACTTTCTCGCCTTCCTCTTTTTCATCAGACTATTGCTTGAATATTTCCTCTTGGTTGCTTCTTCCTCCTCTGCGAGGTGTGTGGCTACCTTTGTCTGTCTTTTTTTCAGAGCTTGGGCTCTGGCCTCGGTAATGACAGAGAGAGAACAGCAGAGCCAGTCTCCCTGCCTTGTTGCTTTTGCTTCCTATTGCAGCGGTCACCATCTGCCAGGGAGAAGCACAGCAAGGAAAAGTCTTGTCTAACCCCTTGACCTGGCAGACGTTCAGCGTAGATTGAATCCTCAAAGCATGTACCTGCTGAATTTTATCAAGTCTTTGTTAGGAAGAGGTGATTTGAGATTCTTGTAGGAGCAGGATCTTACAATAGTTGCATCTCTCATACCTTTGTTAACTTAGTGCAGAATATTGAGTCCAGCTCCTCAACATGGAGTTACTAGTAAGAATCTCAGAAGAAAAAAAAAAAGAGGCTGTTTTTCTTCTTCAAATGACATTGCAAGTTTGGATTTTATCCATTCAAAATGAACCAACAATTTAAAGTAGAATCTTAATGAAAAGCATTATGTAGCCTTAATTATAGTTGCCCTCCCCCTGGAACTTATAATAATGTTCCTGGACTAATCCCTGAGAAGGAAGGGAGCATTCAAGGGAAAACGATAAAAACCTTTGCCCCCCTTTGCGAGGAATATTTAGAGATATGACCCAGGCTATACTTAGCTTTTCAGCTGACAGTAAACCAGAATTTCTGAAATAAATGCCTAGTTTTCCTGTCAGTCTCTTGGGGAAAGGTAGTACCAGAAGCAGTCTGTATTGTTTCTAAATTTTGACACCCACATTAGGTGGGTGAGTCCTTCAAATGCACCTGCTTCTGTTTCATTGATTATGTAGGAAACGTGGGTACTTCAAGAGGACTCACAACCTGACAGTAAATTTTAACTACTGAGTAGTAAAACATGTTAATATATCAATTGCAGTGTATTACAGAAAAAAAAGTAAATGTCCCTTTTCCATTGAAAAAGAAAATGTTTGGCCATGTTTGGGTTTTAGCTTTGTGACAAGAAAGAAACCTCAGATCCCTGTGAACTTTTTGCTGAAGGGAGTCCTTGCCTGTTGACTTAAGGAAGTACATGACACTTCTCCAAAGGAGAACCAGATTTAATGGAATTCCAATAAAAACCTCACTGTACTCTGAATTCTTCTGCTCTGATTTGTACTTTCTATTTCTCACTGAGATATTAACAGGGTAAATGATCTGTTGATGCTCATATTTAATTTGCCATATCTTGACCCAAATGAGAATATAGGGAATTGAGCTATGCCTTCCCTTTCAGTGAATGCTTTAATTATTCAGTATTGACTATGAGAAAGGTATGTAATTAAGTACCAGGTGCACACTATGATCACTTAGTTTTCAAAAACAGCCAAATGAAAAAAACTTTATCCAATAAATCTGCTTTCCCACTTAGTGCCACAATCTGTGCTTGGATTCTTAGTAGTGCAGCAGTGAATTTAAACACTGCAAATTGATTAATTAAAAAAGGAAAAGGAAAGGGGTTACACTATTTTCACTCCTAAAAAAGATCTAAAGCGTTTTTGTCACTTTTGTCATACATAGATTACATGACCTTAGTTTTCTGGAAATTCATCTGCCATGGTTAGGCAAATGTAGCAAGCAAGCAGTCAGATTATCTAAAAATACAGTTCGGTGTTCACTTTCAAGATTTTCTTTTGGTTCTTTAGTGCTTATGTTATTGCTTATTCAGAGCTTCCTTGAAAGACTTGATCTTACCTGAGATCAGAAACTAGATGGGTTATACTCATCCGAGTGAGTAATACCAGGTTTCTTCCTATTACATTTCACTTCTATTAAGATGTTCTGGGGGAGTGCGTGGGAAAAGTCCTGCATGCATATTTATTATCTGTTAAAACTCCCTGGGCCACAACTGAATTACTGTGGTTTTGACCAGCTAAGTCTCTCAGGAAAAGCAACACTGCCAAGTCTAAAATTTAGATAAGAAAGGAGCAGGAAATGAGAATAAGTGTGTAGTAATAGCATAGAACAATAGCTGGTTAAAATTATCATGGATCCAATCTCTTCAAGAATTCATCTGCCTCTAAAACCATATTCTTCTCAGAATAATATAATATGGGCAAGGAGAGCTCGTCACTTCCTTCCTGCAGTTTCAGCCATGTACAGACTGTAGAGAAGTTGGGGGAAACACAGAAAAGAGTAGCAACTCTTCCAGGAAGGTTGTTTTGTAATAGAAGATTCTGCATTTTGTCAGGAGAAAGATGGTGCAGTGTCAGGCTACAGCTCTAGTTGGCTTATGTAGAAAGCAGGTAACAGACACTATTTTGCTCTTGTTTTAGGCTCCCTTAATCCCTTCATCCAACGTAATTTCTTTTGTAGGAACACTCCCTGCTCAGATAATCATCACCTCTTCTCATCCAGCATCCTTGTTGCAGTTTTCTTCCATAAGCTCCCTGCTTTTTGGTTTTTGGTTGGTTTAATTTTTTTTTTTCCTTCAGTCTGCTGTTCTGTTTCTTCTTTCCAGGGAGCATTTCCCTGTTTCTTTATCCCCTGCAGCATCACCTTGATGTAAGATATTTTGAAGAACTCTTTTAACAATAGCCTTGCTCACCTCAGTTCAGGAGTGAGTTTTCATAGTGGTTTCTAGTTGTAACTTTCTGTGGCAGCTCTGATTTGGTGAGTGACATTTCGTAAACGTATCCTCCTCATTACAGCAGGCACTGGCAGCCTGTCACTGGTGTAGCTAGCAGCAACAAGTTGTTCCTCAGTGTCTCCTTGCAGTACAAGCCCTGGTAGCTGTTTGCAGTGGAGTGACCAATGGAGTTTCCATTTGGACTTTTATGTGCTTATTACAGATTTCCTACTTCCATGATGCTATCTGTAGTTGCCTGGAACTACACCCAGTAGCAGAGCCAGCAGCATTATATCACTAGCCTGTTCTCTGTATCATTCAGAGATAAATTTGGGTGATAATTTGAGGAACCTGCATTCTTAATAGCCTAAGCCTCTATTACAATGTGTAGGAATAGGAAGTATGCATTTATAAAGCAGTTAATGCAAGGGAAAGGTTGGAATCCTCCTAAAATTCAGTCAAATCACTCCACAGTTGACTGCTACTGTTCTAACAATTAAAGTGGTTTCTGCAACCCTGGGACTTAGTGGTGCTGTAGTTGGATTGTGACTCTGAACATACCTAATGCTAAACTCAGTGTTTTGGATGTGCCTCTGCAGTGCTCGCTTCGTGCCCTGCTGTGGACTCCCCTGCCAGCTTATCTTCTGTCCCCCACCTGGATGTTGCCACATGCGTATTGTCTTCCAGCAGTGGGAAAAGCACCTGGCTTTTCTCCTCAGTTGGAGATGCTCCTAATGCCCCAGGAAGGTGCCAGAGCAGAGTTTCTACCTGTGCAGGGTTCTAGTATCCTAGGCAAGGGTTTAGACAATGTTAAAGTTCAGTAGATCAGGGTGGTCAGACATTGGAAAGGGAATCACTGTTCCAGTAACTTCTGTCATAGGATGAAATATTTTGGGTCTGTCAGCCTCCCAGATAGATTGCCTGCTAATGAGGCAGGAGACACCTCTGTCTGTGGTACTCAGATGCATCACTCACCCTTGTGTAAAAGATTTTGTAATATTGTGATATCATTGCTCATTCCTTTTTTTTTTTTTTATTGTTGCTCTTTTTTGAATCAGTTCTTTGTAGCCTTTCTTTTTTTTTATTCCTTAAAGGAGAAAATAGCACTTTCGTGGGCTAATTTGATAACTCTTCAAATATTTCAAACGTCTGATTTTAGTATAAATACTCTGACAGGACTAAGCTTGTAATACAGATACAGTTAGCTCGGTGAAGGAGTATGATGTCAGGTTTGTGTATCTTTTCAGGGTGACTGGAAACTTTCTGTGTCCCTACATGGCTTATAGACTTTCCTGGAAAATGACTGAGGCCCAACTGAAGTTTTTCACAGTTGGGCATTTATAAGAGATCTCCTTCTTTATAAGACATACTCCTCTCATTCATCATACAGCTTTCCTGATGCTTCAGTTTCTTGCTGCAGCCTCCCCCTTTGACCGTGTCCCTCTGCAGCTTGACTGTGTGTTTCGTTAGACATGAGAACATGATCATCTTTGAGATTGCTTATCCCTCATTTAAATTTAGCTGAACTCACTCAGTGTGCCCACAGACTGCGAGAATTCAAATGCATCTTCTTTCCCCTCACAGCAAGCACTAACATGTAACCTTTGCTTCTACCGGAAGACAGACTAAAAAGGCAGCAGCTAATTATTGTCAGCAGCAGATCCAGTGAGCTACACCTTGCTTTAAAAATATATATTTTCTCATCAGCCACAGACCCACCCCAGTCAGCATTGTTAGATATGAGGAACTTATTTAGATTACTAAAAAAAAGAAAGGCTTAAGGAGCAATGTGAACACATAGTCACATATTTGTAAGAAACACATTCTAGGATCATCTGATTAGCAGTTTATGTCTTGGGTAAACTGGCAAGTCTAATGAAAATGTATCATTCCTGTCAAAATAATGTTGTTTTTTATGTGCATTTTACAAAATTCACTGCTCCAAAGTTGTTGGTTTGGTGTTTTATTTGAACCCATTTATAACTCATTCAGAACTGTTGACAGTGGAGCATCTACAGAATACAAAGTAATCAGCAACAGAGAAGTTTGCTGAGCAACTTCCAGCAGGCTGCCTTGTGGTGGTGTAATAAGCAGACAATGGGACTGTCCAAAGTGGGTTGTTGTGGAATGCTTTCAACAATGCATTTCAGCCAAGAAATAAAAATCGACACCTTTAGTCTGGTTTGTTTGGGGTTTTTCTTTGTTTTGGTATGTAGCTCACTCTAGTTTAACCAAGGCTGGCAGGGTCTCTGTTCTAAGTTTATTTCAGCTAATAAAATGGCTGTTACATTGGATGCCTCAGGAAAGCTCATAAAAATGGCTAAACTGGCACTCTGTCAAAGGCACTATTGGCTGGTTTTGAAAGGATCAAACTAGTATCAGGTGAAGACAAGAAGTTACAGTATCTCATTCTCAAGGGTCCATGAGTTGATTCTGGAATTCCAGAAGAGTCTATTTTGATAATATCAGTTATATATGACATGATCAGCCTTTGCTATTTCACCTTCTGTTGTCATTAGTGTGCACTTAGAATATGCTCTATCCTCCTTATGTGTTGCTACTCTAGGTTGCTAGGCATTTCTAGGGTGTCTTCTCTATCATTTAACATCTTATAATAAAAAAGATGTATACAAGTCTGTTCCCTAAAGAAAATATGAAACCTGTATTGTATTCTTCACTTTCTCACACGTGTAGCAACAGCTAATGTGGTAAGCTGCATATGGACTAAAAGCCTTTCATTTAATAATCACTAGATAAATGTATTAGAAGTAGGTCAAGAGCTGAGATTTGAGCAGATGTGCAAACACTTCTTAATGTCAAAGGTTCTTGACTCAAAAGGATTATAATTGACAAGCAAAGGGTGAGATAAATGTTCTTGTATCTTTTTCACTTTTCAACAGGAGAAAGATCGTATAGAGACTTCAAGTCACTTACTCGTGACCACACAGTTCTCTCCTTTGTTGGAAATGGAATTTGGATCTACTTTTCCTTAAACAGAGTCTCTTCCCACTGTCTAGTTTGTTTTAAATAAAAGTTGTGTTGCTGTACTTGAACGTGCAATAACAATGCTTACAAATAAGGTTCATGGCCTTACTGACACTCACTACTCTGCACATTAATAATTCACTTTTCCCACTCCTTTTTTTCTACTTGGGTTCATGCTGACATACCCTCTTTAAAGTCTCTTTCTCTCCTGGACACTGCTGAACTGGTGTGTCAACTGCCTGAGTGTTGATGGATAGTCCTCCCTCAACATCACAGTGAATATAGCCCTCTCTTGCTTTCTTGATCTGCATTGCTGCCTGGGGGAGAAGGTTGCCCCTATGGCCTCTTTCTCTGCAAAAAATTGCTGCTACAATGATATCAGCAAATTTGTAGACAATTGCTTTAAATACAGTTTGACATTTCTGTTACACAGATTAACATCATTTGCCATGTGAAGATGCTGCTTGAATTCATTCTTAAAATGAGCTGGTACATATCAGACTGCTACTGTGCTGTTTATTTTCCCTCTTGTGCAGTGGAAGTGGCCCAGGAGGTGTTGCCAGATAGAGGGGTATTCATTTTACTTCTGTAGGATTGGATTTCCCCCATTAACCTCCCTTGCTGCGTTCTGTAAGATACTGTCTTATGTTCTTATTGCAACTTAATTTATTCTGCTTTCTTGGAGGGAAAATTACGTTGTTTCATGAAGCCCTTAGGGTGGGTGTGGCCTTATGGTTCAGGCCTACTTTGCTCTACAGAAGTATTAGAGTATTTTTTTTGTGACAAAGGTTATTGTCTGTCTGACTGTCATGTGTAGAATTTTAATCTGATAGATTGAAAGTCAGTAAAACATTTTTTTGGCTAAAGAGGATTGAGATCACCTTTTGGTGATGTCTTGACAAAGCAACATTGCCTACGGCAAAGTTTTGCTTCCTAAGTATGTTGGTCTGTGTGGTATAGCACATAATGTGCACACACACACATAATTATAGTCAAAGAAAAAGTAGATGTGTAGGAATTGGTGCATTTCATTTTGTCATGTGTTGCTGTTTCATTATGTGACTTAATGAAATGAATTTTTAAAAATGGCTTACAAACTTTACAAATATTTTTCCAAGACAAGAAACAGTTTTTAGGGTACTTCATTTCTATATCACGGTGGTTTTTAATTGTTTTGCATGCTTTGACTGGCAATTCAAATTTAGTTAAAAGACTCAAGACCCTTCTGTCCTGTGTTGCCCTGTAGGTTTACCACCTTCAGGTGAAGACACTCGTTTGTAGCTGAAGATTTTACTTAGGTAGAAGTGCTGGGAAAACTTGGTCACTTCATTTAATGTGATAAAGCCATTGTTCTTGGTGTTTGAGGGAGGATAATGAAACTTGAGTGTCCTAGCATCTTTCAAATCTTTCTCATTCTCAGACAACGGGTATTCACTGCTAAGAGGGTGCTGAGCAAGCACATAACACAGTAGTCTAGAAAGGCATGTAGTCTTAGCGGAGTTTTTTAAATTATTTTGTGACAGAGGTATCTCAAATTCTATGTTTTCAGCCCCAAAGACAATCATTCTTCCTGCTGTCATGAAGAATCTTCCTCTGTGCAGCACAATAGGGATAACAAAACTCATTTCAGTCTCAATTTCAGTTTAATTCCAAGGTAAAACTTGAAATGAGGTGGTAATGAACTTGAACTCACGCTTTTGATTATCTCCTGCATGCTTAGACAAGTGCTCAGATGCAGTACAGGTATTTTCCAGACATGTTTCTGTTTTGAGAGTGTTTGTCTCTTGTGCAGACTAAAACCTGAAATTTTCTGCATTGCTTGCTTTTATGGTTAATATTGTAAGAACATTTGGAATTCAGCTCTTAGGTTTGAATCAGCCCTACCTAGACACATACCCCAAAGAAGAATAGTAAATCGTTGTGTCTATCACGATGTGATAATTTTAGGAAATAGTTAGTGAGACAAAGAGGCTGATCCTCTGAAACAGTGAATGACCAAACCAATTAATACCATTTGGTAAGCAACACTCACAAGTGTGCTTCACAGTCTCAGCTGTGCAGTCCAGTGGGTACTGTGGTGGTAACGGCCACTGTTTCCCCAAACTTCTTTTAGTTTGGACATGCATGTGTCTTCTAAAATACTGGTTTGTGCCCCGTATATTTAATGCACTCATTGACAAACAACATTGCCTGAAATAAAACAGAATAGCTCTAGCAAAGTCAAAGGAACTACACCAACAAACACTGGCTAGAAATTTGCCATCGGAGGCCTCTGGTGAGCCCCAGAGAAGGGAATGCAGATCTTTATGATGCTGTGATTGGTTCTTCCTGGACAGCGTGCTCTCTACCAACCGTCCATGTAGTTAGTTAAATTGAAAAGCATCCTCTCCCCATGCAGTTGGCTTTTCTAGGCATATATCAGGTAACAAACCTTCCCAAATGTGGCTTTCTGTAGCAAGGACTTCACTGATCTCTATGATAATATATAAGCAGGTGGAATAAGGAGCCTACACTGGGCTAGTAGAGGTCAAAAGACCTTTTCCCAAGCACCAACACCTGCTATTGCAGTGAGGTGCTTTATGCAAATGCTACCACTTTGTTATTACTGCATTACAAAATGCAGTAAGCATCCAATTTCCTTTGTAGATGAAGCAATGTATTACCTCAATTGCTACTTCTGAAGCTATCTGCAACTTAAAACTAATGGAACTAAATGAACCCCTCTGAACTGTAATCCTTGAATAGAGAAATGGTTTTAGGAGGGGTTTTTTTAATTATAAAGTTTATTAAATGAAATACATATTACAATGTGGAGGAAAAAGCCAAATGATCTTTTATAGCAAAAATAAAATCTTTAAACTTGCTATCCATACTCCATTGGGTATGGAATGCCAAAAGAGAAATAAAGAGACATTTAATCTTGTTGCAAAGCTTAATGTTCTGTACCACATTGTAATGTAGCCCAAAACAGACAATTGCTTGCTCATAAATCTTTTTTTTTTTATATTCACGTTACAGAGAAAAATCAAGAGTGTCCTTTAAAAACAGTCTGTAGTCAAGTGAGCTTAAAAGTTTATGTTGTTAGCTGTTGTGTTCGACTGTATCTATGGTGCTGGAAAGAAAAGCTGAAGCTTGTGTGGTTCGTTTTATAAGTGATGCAGTGGTAGCACAAGTAAAGGCTGGAGATCATAAAGCTCTGTAAAGATGAGGGTGAAAAAAAAATTGAGCAATTAACCATCAGAGAATTTTTTTGCAAAGCCCATTGAATTCAGTGCAATGCTCCTCATGAAGCTGTTTCTGTCTATTGCGTGAATGTCTAGGTTAAGAATTCATGTTCTCAGCACACATCTTGGAGGATGGTTAACTACCTGATTTAGGCTCTGCATCATCCTGCGGATGTTCTGTAGACCTATGGGAAGCCTGGGCTGTTAAATTTGGCCCCTAAAGGCTTGCCACTCCGAGTTAGGGAATATACACGACATGTTGCCTTTGAAAGGATTTGGA
>VYZX01006599.1:0-19208 GCA_013401335.1 Brachypteracias leptosomus
AATAGAGGGGCAGAACCACCTCTTTCAACCTACTGGCCACGCTGCTTGTGATGCAACTCAGGATACGGTTGGCTTTCTGGGCTGCACTTGCACATTGCTGGCTCATGTTGAGCTTTTTGTCAACCAACACCTGCAAGTCTTTCTCTGCAAGAATGCTCTTAATCCAGTCATTGCCCAGCCTTTATTTGTACTTGGGGTTGACCTGACCCAGGTGCAGCATGAGGGTGCACTCAATCCCACTGTCCATGTCACNCAGCAGGAGGGTGCACTCAATCCCACTGTCCATGTCACTGACAAAGATATTAAACAGGACCAGTCCCAGTACCGAGCCCTGAGGAACACCACTCGTTACCAGTCCCTACTTGGACATTGATCTGACTTTTTGAGTACAATTCTGCCAATTCTTTATCCACTAAATGGTCCAGCCATCAAATCTATGTGTCTGCTATTTAAAGACCACGATGTCATGCAGGACAGTGTCAAAGGCTTTGCTCAAGTCCAGGTAGATGACATCAGTTGCCCTTCCCTTATCCACTGATGCTGTTATTCCATTATAAAAGGCCACCAGATTTGTCAGGCAAGATTTGCCCTTGGTGAAGCCATGTTGGTTGCCAGTGATCACCCCATTTTCCATGTGCCTTAGCAGAACCTTCAGGAGGATCTGCTCCATGATCTTTCCAGGCACAGAGGGGAGACTGACTGACCTGTAGTTTCCCAGGCCTTCCTTTTTTCCCTTTTTGAAAATGGAGGTGATGTTTCCCCTCTTCCAGCCAGCAGGCACTTCACCAGACCACCACGACTTTTCAAATACAATGGAAAGCAGCTTGGTAACTTGGTCTGACAAATCCCTCAGGACCCGCAGACGGATCTCATCAGGTCCCACGGACTTGTGCACCTTCAGGTTCTTTAGGTGGTCTCCAACCTGACCTTCACTTACAGCGGGCAGATCTTCCTTCTCCCAGCCCCTGCTTTTGCCTTCCACAAATTGGGTGTTGTGACTGGAGCCCTTGCCAGTGAAGACTGAAGTAAAGAAATCACTGAGGACTTCAGCCTTCTCCATGTCCCTTGTGGCCAGATCTCCCATTTCCTTATGGAGGGGGCCCACATCTTCTTTAGCCCTCCTTTTATCACTGATATACCTATAGAAGCTTTTCTTGTTGCCTTTTATGTCCCTGGCCAGATTTAACTCTATCTGGGCTTTTGCTTTCCTAGCCTGAACCCTGGCTGCTCTGACAACCTCTTTGTAGTCTTCCCAGGCCACCTGTCTTCATTTCCAATCTTTGTACATTCTTTTTTTGCACCTGAGTGAGTCCAGGAGATCCTTGTTTATCCATGCAGGCCTCCTGGCATTCTTGCCCACCTTCCTCCTTTTGGGGATACATCATTCCTGGTCCTGGAAGAGGCGTTCCTTGTGCAGAGTAGGTGTTCTAGTGCAGAATACTTTTCTGATTGTGAGTTAGCTGATTTTCTATCTTGAAAGAAGTTTGAAAAACAATTGAGAAGTATTCTGTCACCTGGGAAAAGGCTTGAAGGATCTGAACACTTGTGTATGTGACCTTGCCTACTCTTTAAAATTCTGATTATGCCCAATCCCTGTAGAAGTTCTATGTACTTTCAACACAGTTTCTAGTTCAGTGGGGCTTCTTGGTTAGTACACTATTTAGACAACGTACAAGTGGGTTTTAAGGAAAATGGTGATCTCCTTCTTTATTGTTTAGCAAAAATGGGACCTTAATATCTAAGGTTGGATATCATAGTAATGATACACATCTGCATTTAAGTGTGTAATTTCTGCCTGCTATGACACTTATCTCAATAACAGTACTTTATTATTATGGTATTTATACTTTTCAGTTGGCTTTTGAGAAGCTTTTTGGAAAAAGAGAATTGCTAACTATAAACAACAGCACAGTGGGACCAAATGGTGAAATAATTTAATATAAAAATCCAGCAGACTATCAGTGTGCCAATAGTAAATTCCATCAGAAAACAAAATATTGTACTTTGCTTGAGAGGAGACTATTTATATATTTTGTACATAGACAAAGCAGTAAAAGTTTTGGGTCCCTACCTAGAAAGATAAAGACTATGTTGTTGGTTTTTTTACTTTCTTAAATTATATGTCAGAATCTTAGAATTGAGTGGATGTATGACTAAATTCATATAATTGAGGAGGCTGGCTCTTGCATTAGAATGGCAACAGTCTCAGTGTTTTCTTTGCATGCAAAATGACAGGTATCATATTGAAGAATTCTGTATACATTTAGCATGGATTCAGAAATGACATCTTGATTTGTAATGATGAAATCTGATAAATGTTCTTTTACATATTTATATGGTTTTTAGAAGACAAAAAAAGTTTTGCAAATAATTATTATATGTTGTTATTTCTACATCCCCAGTCCCATTTTGCTGAAAATTTCCTATTGACGGTGTGCCTGCTAATGTCACTGTCCTGAGTTTCTGCTCATTTACGTTATAGCAGTTCTTGGTAGCAGAGTTCATTTCCATATGTACATCTGGCTTGTGAAGTGTACAATTGGATGCTACACTTGTTTAGTACACTGTCATCATGAGATATTACACAGAAAAAAAAATCCATATTGCCTGTAAAGGGAAAAAACATATATCCACTCCCTGAAAAAATCCACTTTTAATGTATTTGGTTTTTATTATTATTTATGGCTTTCTGTGCTTTCTCACCTTCTGATATTTAAAGCTGTTGCACCTGATTCAGGAAATCCCACAGGTATGGTCTTGACTGTTTTTATATACATCTGTCACTGAAGTCAACAGGTCCAGTTATGTCCTTAAAGTTGTTTATTTCTACTTATGGATAGAAACATTTTTATGGGTTCATTTAATGCACTCCTCATCTTTGAAGACTTCAGTGAAGTAAATCCCATTATTACTCTACCTAATACAGTAATATGTTCCAGAGTAACTGCTGTTAAGAATTGAATTTGCTTGGCAACAAACTGATTACTTCACAAACTAAAATCTTGGTGCTTCAGAGAAATTAACATACAAGCTTCAGTGAAACTGTTCTTGTAATTAACACAAAGGGTAGTGTCTTTCTGGATAGAGAACTAGACTAACAAAAGGCTAGTTAGGTATTTACTGTTGACAGCTAACAAACAAAAATATAGGTCTTTAAATGCCTACAAGGGATATTGACCCAGAGAGCTGGACATTTGACTTTGGCTGAATTCTCTTCTTGCTACAGTTTAACAAAGGAGAAAGTATATTATATTTGTGAACATATGATATTTGAAGTTTTCAAGAAAAAAATATTCTTTGCCTTTCCTTCTATGTCTTCCAGCAAACAACATATACACAGGGTTACCTCCTGCCTAATTGTATGCAAATGTAATCATAGTACTGCAAAGCTATGAGTCAGCGAAGACTAAGTATAAGTTGTTCTCAGAGCTATATGGAAAATAGTGTGAAACAGATAATGTGTCACTCTGGAGAAATTAGATAACATAAAAATTTTTTAATACTACTAGAGACTTTTTTTTTTTTAATCTAATCAAATATTAACAGTAGCTTTATGGCTACTGTACCTCTCTTCACTGCACTTTTATCAGTTGCAATTTTAAAAATTTAATTTCCTGTTACTGCAATAGACAAAATCTGTAAATATGTCTCTATTCTGTACTGATGAAATACCTATCTCTAGAGGGAAATTTCTACAGAAAATATATATGCTGGAGATATTTACAAATGTAATATTTTCAGCTTTTGTAGGATTTAATTTATCTCTCTGACAAAAAAACCCAAAACCAACCAACCAACAAAACTAAAACAAACAGATATAAATGATTTTTTTAGGTTTTTACTTTGAGGAAAAATATGAGGCTAGATTTTGCCTTTACCAAAGATGGTTCAGATCATGCTTTTAGATGCGACAAAGAAGGAAGCATATCTAGTAAGGATATAACACCTGTAAGATTTTTCAGTAATTAGACACCATCAATAATGATAACACTGACTCTTTGCACCTACAACTTTCACTGCTGACATTTTTCCTGATATTTTTGTCTTCTGTGGGTTGAAGTGGCACAGACTGCACTAATGTCTCATAAGTTAAAAAGAACACATTTTTATTTTGAACTCTAAACCAGCCACTGAGTGAACATAATACATCCTTGATGGTCCAAGAAGGGCTGTGCTACAATGATGGGATAAAAACTCGTGTATTTCCTTGATGCTATGCTTGCAGGGGAGATCTAGTGCATAAAGAATCTGTTAATTTGGTAGATGCCAAGCCTTTTACTGAGGTTGGCACAATCAGGACTTTGTAATGATTTGGATTCACACAATCCAACTGGCTGCAGGATAGAAGCCAGAGAGTAGTTGTCAATGGTGCAGAGTCTAGTTGGAGACCTGTATCTAGTGGAGCCCCCCAAGGGTCAGTACTGGGACCGATGCTGTTCAATATATTCATCAACGATTTGGATGACGGATTAGAGTGCACTGTCAGCAAGTTTGCTGATGACACAAAGCTGGGAGAAGTGGCTGACACACCAGAAGGCTGTGCTGCCATGCAGCGAGACCTGGACAGGCTNGTTTAAAGACTTCCTGGATGTGTTCCTGTGCAACGTGGTCTAGGTGATCCTGCTCCGGCGGGGGGATTGGACTAGATGATCTTTCGAGGTCCCTTCCAATCCCTAACATTCTGTGATTCCGTATATCCAAACCAGGGTGTTTTAAAGATTAACTCACTACATGCTGCATGATTTTTGGTACACAAGGATATCATGACTTGAATCCTGCTTACAAATTCTCAGCACTATTTTAAGGCCACTGCAATGTTTGGTCAGTGACTGGTGTACGAGGTTTTAATACATTTACTCTCAGCAAGGAAGTGTCTAAGTTAGTATTGGTCAATTTTTCGGGAAATAAATAATCAGTAACACTGAATTCCCCCATACTCTTACTGAACATTAGTCCTGGAATAGAAGTGGTGACCAAGACCACTGGAAAGGTTATTCCAGTCAGTTGTCCTTCAGGGACAAATCTACCTTTGTTTGCTGGCCAAAGCAAAGTGAAAACTCCCCTACTTGCTGTCTTGTCTGTTCAGAACACCCCAGGACCAAAGATCAGTATCTACTGAGTACTCACACCCTTGGAATATGTAAGCGATTTTATGCTGTAGGAATTAAGGCAAAGTCTGGAAAATGAGGTGATCCAGTAACAGTGTCAGTTGTTGTTATAACATTTCCAAGAGAGAAGCTGTTCAATCATCGTCACTTTTTTCACTATGATTCTCTCAGATGTTTGGTGGATGGTTGCTTTGAAAACAGGATCAAGCAGGGGCTGAGAATTAGATTTAGAAGGAGGTGAATATGTCCAATGTCTTCCAGGGTCAGACCATTAAAAATTTGTGTGAACACTGACAAATTATCAACAGCAAGCATGAGATTATCACATCATGGTGTCCAATATACTACAGTTAAATCCTCCATGTAATAATATATATATAACATAAGATCACAGCCATATCACAGGTATGTGGAGGCATTTTAAAACTGGAAAATTTGCTACTGAACCACCTACTGAATCTCTACTCCAATGCACATTGGTGTTGGTTTACTTTATTCTGCCAATCTGAGAAGTCTGGCAATTCTAGAGGGAATTTGAAAGCTCATAAGATCACCCTGTTTTGTGGCAGGAGCACCCATCATAAGAACAGGATGAACACCAAGTAATAGTCTTAGCTGCCTAACAGCTGCTACATGTCATCAAACAACTCCCATTATGTTTTTAGTGATTACTAACTAATACAGATGGATATCAGTGAAAATTGGTAGCCTTTATGTCATCCTCAATATGATAGAGAGACCCATACAACATCTATGTGTTAAGGTTTTATACCATTTTCCTCAGCTGTTGCAGAATGAATTAATCTATCATACACCCATGAATACCGAACTTGATGATTCACTTTCTTCAGAAACTAAATATTCCAGGAACTTGAGAAGCTTCACACTGTGAGGCTCACACATAGTGTGTGTTTCTGTATTAGAGAGACAGGAAATAGTTTTTTATTGAACACCTTAAATTAGCTGTTTGTCCATGCATATATCTATCAATGTATTTGATGAGTATGCAGTATTAGAAACTAGAAAGAAACTCCATGAATCTTTAGAGAGCAGCATGTGTTAATATGTGAAGACTGAATGAACTACTGAAATATTTACGTTTATATGCATTCATTCTTTAGTTCTTTCAAAAAATTGTGATCTTTAGTGCCTCATCTTTAGACATTAGTATTTTTATGAACCATATTGAGTAGCTTTGTAAACAGCATAAATAAATTAGTAGTAAAGACACGATATAGACTGACATCTCAATATTCTTCAAATAATACATTTTCTGATGATCACCAGACAATGAAAACTATGTGTTTTTGTGACGTAACCTGTGTTCATTGTCATGACAAACCACAGATATAGTGCCATTTCAGTGCATTGAAACTGTAGGAGTTTGATAGTATAGATGATGAATGCAAGAACAGAGAGAGAATATTGAGGCTGGGGAACAAAGAACACTAAATCACTAAATAAAAGTATTCACTAGAATCATGTCAATAACCTATTTTAAAACTTTTAATGTTATACCTTTAAATTACACGAAGTATGTCAATCAAGTACATCAGCTGCACAATATGTCTTTGAGGTATTTACAAACCAGAATGAGCTATTGTAATATATAATGGCCTTCAGCATATATGTACTATAGAGGCAAGTACCTAATACTCAAAACAGACTTTTAAAACTACGTTTTAGTCAAAACTGCACCAAGCGATGTGTATTGGGAAGGACGTTGGAATGTACGTGTGAGATACATTTCTTTGCCTCTCATATCTCTGTGGTATGGATTGACTAGTGCCTGCCTAGTCGCTCTCACTCCCTTCCTCAATGGGACAGGGGAGAAGATAAGACTAAAAAGCTCATGGGTCGAGATAAAGGTAGGAATATCACTTGCCAGTTACTGTCACTGACAAAACAGACGTGACTCGCTGAGAAGACCAGGTCCAGTGGCAGGTTAAGCCCGCACTGGGGAAGGGATCTGAAGCAAAAAGTGCCAGCAAAAGGCTATTTTGGGGACTTTTTGAAGGTGGGAGAAGTGACTTCCCTGTGTTGAGAATCAGCACCTTGAGGGGGCTGCTGAGGCGGCGTGGGTGAAGCCAGCATCACCAGGGCAGAACTTAAACTTAATGAGGTGTTAACAACCCAACAGCCACTTGTTGAGGTCACACCCCCCTTCATAAAAGAAGCCCTGAGGGAGCACTGAGCAAACAAGCAGCGAATGGGTGTGCCTGGGGCGTTGCCATTGGCACAGCAGGACATCCAGTCAGGGCACTGAGAGCTCTGTTAGTGCAGGGGGTAAGTTCAGTTGGTAGTGCCTCGCTTCCCCCCCCCCCCCAACTTGAAAGATGAGGGTGGGCTCCATTAGCGGCCGTTTATCCTCTTGGAAAGAGATTTACCGTGGCAGTTTGTGCGGTAGTTTGTGCAGGCAGGGAAAGAGGGGAGGGTGCGGAGCCACAGAAGCCCGACGGCAGCTAGTTTGGCTCTACCAAAATGGTGGGTACTCGCTCTAGGACTAAAACCACGGCTTCTTCAGACAAAGTCCCATGTATCCACCCAGACAGAACTGGTAACAGAGGAAACTTCAGTACAGGGAGTAGGCTGCAGTGACTGCCCAAACCCCTCTCCTGGGGAAAAGGTAAGTACCTGCACAAGGTGTGCACAGGTGAGTGACCTGTTACATCAGGTGGCTGATCTAAAGGAAACAGGCTGTGCATCATCTCACATCCTGTCTTCTACATATTTAATTTTAGTACCAAGCTTTTGCCTGTGTCCTGCCATCTCATATCAGTGACACCCCATTGATAAGCAGTTAATGTTTAATAATAGGAGATAAACAGATAATTAACAATTAAAAAGTCAGACATAAACATATGCTTGTTACCTAATTTATTAGTGTCTTCCTTGCACCTGCCTCTTTTCCCTTCTAAGGGAATGATTGTAGCACTAAATGTAGTCCTTGAGGTCCTGTCTCCCTGTTCTCATGTCCTATAGGAATATCCCATGTTACTTCAGTCATTACATTTTTCTTGGCTTAACTTGAGATTCTCATGAACAAAGGATGAAATATGAGTGAGAAATTTGTTTCTCTCCAGGCAGTTGACGCCAGGACCAATTTTCTTACATTATAGTTCTTCTATAAGTTCAATCAACTTTTTGTATAGGTAATGTCTGATGCTTATTTTACAAATCTAATTGCCAAAATAGAGTACTAAAAGATAGTCGTCAAATCCTTATGAAGTTACCAGAATAAACATTCTCATTCCCAAAAGTTAGATTTTACTGACTTATTACTTCTGAAAGTCAAGTCACATATTTTGGACATCCATTCTTAGTCACTCAGTTCTAAAATATCAAATGCCTTTTTGAAGTCATTGTAAGTTGGAACAAACTGCTCATATGTCAATAAAACACTGACAGTAATGACATTAAAATGTTTTAAAGGTGCCTTGAGGAAAAAAACTACAGAAGCCTATCCTAAGGTTAAGAACTCATCGTAATCCTCTGAGTACTCCAACTGTGTAATGGTGACATACTTTTGTTTGGTACTTAGTGATTTATTTTTTTTTTCCCCCTCTTATTGACATAAAATTCAGGGATGTCCTTTTGGTTTGTGAGTTACATAGTGATATGTAAGAACAAAACATAGCCTTTTTTTTTGTTTTTGATGGAGGCAAAATGTGCCATGGGGATTAGAAAGAGAAAACTTTCCTTTCCCTCATTTTTAGTTCTTATATTCTTGAAATATGGATGTGTATGGGTGTATACTCAATATGCTAGCTAAGATCAGGATTGTTCATCATGAAAATGTCCCTGTCACTCCTCCTTACTGTGCTTTGTTTTGCACTGCAGTGCATCTTTGGGATGGAATGAAACTAGATAATGAGTATTTAGTCTGTAAATTCAGTTTACAGCTAATGCAAAGTAGCATGCTCCTCATCTCCAAAGTGTTGCATGGTAAGGGCGTTAGGTCCTCAGCACCAATTCATACCTATTGGACCATATTGTGTAGAAGTAGATGGGAAACACTTCCAGTCTGTTTCAGACTGTGTTTAGTTATGCAGCCACAAGTATCTGGCAAGCATTAAAATTAAAAGTAACCAAAGCAACCAATATTAAACCAAACCAACAGTAATGAAGTAAGCCAATACACCATTGTTACTGACAATTTTTTCTCACCAGATTGCATCCCAAAACAAACTACCTTACCAACAGAAGGAGGAAACTGCTTTACTGTTTTATCCACAGTTTTTTCTGAGGAAAGCTGACACAAATCTAATATTTAAATCTTTTCAGAATTCAAATATTTTCTGTTTTAAGAGGAGCAGTCTTCTCAGAAGGATTAATAGAGGTGGGTGTGAGAATAGAAATGATCTTTTAGTAATTACAAGTTTGCATAACAGCAACAAAATCAATGTCAAAAGTATTTTGAATTACTTTCTAGAAGTATAAATAGTGTCCCTACCTAATAAACTCTTGTAAGAACTTGTCAAGAAATATTTTAGGACTGTAGCAGTAGACCTATACAGGAATTCTTGAAAGGACTTTTGGGAACCATTTTGTCTGCAGCAAAATAGGTTTTTTTACTTTTGTGGACCACAGCAAGGTTAGACAGCCCCTGTTTGAATTGCACATAGAAAGAGGAATAGGCAGAAGATGAGGGAATAGACACTTCATAAAAAGCAATATTGCTAAGATGTAACATGGTGGTTTTATCACTTTTCTTGCTGGGTGAAAATTAGGAGACTTATGACAACTGAAGGACTTGTTTAAACCTTTAGCAGAGAAGAAGAAGAGCACGTCATCTTCTAAAAAGTCCTTTGGTAGCCATAGATCAAATATAGCAGACTACATTTATAAAAAAATAATCTCTACTCTTTCAAATAGTTTCCAGGTCACTCATTTTATTTAGCCTGTATACACTTGGAGGATGAATATTATGTGAGTATTAAACAGAAATTGTTGCAGGACATGCAAATTGCACACTCGTTTTCTATTTCTTTTCAAGGTAATTTTTCAAAATCAGATTTGCATGAAGTCTGATACATTCTCCTTAAAAAGCAGAACTGGAGGATAATTAACAATAACAAAAGCAAAAAAACCCTCCAACTGATAAGAGATGTTAATTTGAAACTCTTATATGAAATCTCATGAGAAAAAGCTGTCAGCACTAGACACCATTACAGAATGCAGTAGCACTTCTCATCACTCAATAGCGAGCTTCAGTCCTTTCTAAAAAATGATATTAATTTATAACAATGGATAACTCAGAAAAAAGGATCTACACTGGATCAGAGTTGCATCCAGTCCATTCCCATGCTAACACTCATATGGCCAGAACATCAAACTGTAGAGACAGATAATAAGAGGTGTATTTAATTAAATTAAGATGGAAGTCCTTGGCAGTTCTTATTAATTTTAAAAAATCAGTGTTTTGTTTATTCCATTGTAAATTTCAAACTCAATTGAACACCTTTTACTAATCTCAGCAAACACTTTGACACAGTCTGTTTTTGAGAAGGCATATGCATCAGTTTGAAAACTGTCATGAAATTTATTGTTGCAAATATTTTTTCAATATTTTTAGTATTAAAGGTTTTTTAAAGTATGAGCATTACTTTTGCCATATACTAGTTACATAGAGTCTAACTTAAAGTGTTAAGGAAATAAACTAAAAATATAGCTAGAAGCAGTTTTTACTTGACAACAAATTTCTTTAAGCAATATCACTTACTCAGAACACATGGGATAACACCTGACAAATAAGATCACAGCTGAAGATATCCTAAAATTTGAAAACAAAAGAAAAATTGATATATGTTAAACCTGCAGTGAATCAATACATTGTACTTAGCATGGCATTTAGTGTAATTAATGAACATATCAGTTATGAAGTATAAAAACTTTCATTAGTAGTGTATGTAGAAAACGCATGTAATGTATATTTATGTATGTGTGCTTAAAATTTTAACAAAATGTTGAAATAATCTTTCATCTTTTGAGTAATCTGATACTTCACTGATAACAAAATACGCAATATCTAAATGAGTGGGAGACGTAAAGTGATGGGTCATATATGTGTTTGTGAAAGTGCAAGAAACTATTTCCGTATTTAAAATCAGAGTTAGGTAGACCCAGAGAAAGAAAAATAGACACAGACTATCTTTCAATGTTTGGTTTTTCATAGAAGAAAATTTTTGAGGCAAGGATTTTTCTTGGTGTGCCCAGCTGTAAGAAAACTAACATAGTAGTTTACCATTGATCTGTCCACAGCTTTGAACTAGAGTTTTTCAATGGAGCAGAGATGTGGAACATTATAATAACCACAGTCACAAAGAGGAGCTTAGGGAGCAAGGATGCTCCCCAGTATTTTTGCATGTCTTCAAATTTGTAATAACTCCACACTACTTTTGTAACACCCCTTTTTTCTGACATGATTCCTGTAACTAAAGAATTCCTACTTGCTCTTGTAGTCATTGCCCAGCCTTGCCTTGAAGCTGATGGATAGTGTCTGTTATCTGTTTCTGTTTGTTGACTGGAAGATTGATTTCTCAAATTTCCTTCCACATATATCTGGGAAAATAACTTCAAATGTATTTTAAGAGGATAAAGGAACTCAAAAAACCTGAATAAATGCAACTAAACCAATATAAAACATCACGATATTGAAAAAATACAAACAGTAACATTTGACTCTGTAGTAAGATAACAAATGTAAATTTAACACCTAAATTCAGCAAATAATTTAAGAATATGAGATAAATTAATTCAGATCAATACTATTACTTCTGTGTTGTTGTTATGCATGACTGCATGAATGTTACACTGAAGAAGCTGAACCAGACAGACCAGTGAATTCAGTCATATTTCAAACCTAAAATTCCATAAGCAGATCTATGATTCCCTGCTGGAGCTCTTAATACAAAATAGTCTTCAAATAATTGCTAAGGTTAACAGGAAGAATTGTGAGCAATATCTAGTTTTTCCAGACTGTTTTTTAATTTTTTTTTTTTTTTTTTTACACTTGAGAGTCAGTGCATCTGGCAACTCATTTACGTAGAGGACAATTATTAATCACCTTCCTTTATTTCAGTGATGATGTATGAAGTCTTTCACACTTGTGAGATTTCAAAAGTATTTAAAGCTTATATCTCCCTTCTGCTAATTTAAAGTCTATTACAAATGACTTTCTTGTGGAAACAGCCACCTGTGATCACTTAGCAGATTATGGTCACTCAAAAATTCATTACTCCACTGCTGAATTTTTGTTTGCTTTCTTCTGAAAAAAGCCACCATCAGATGCTTTTCAATTACCATGCCCTTCAACTCAATAAGGTTGGTTTGTTATGAATCTTTTAGAAGTTAATCATGTGCTTAATAGGAGAACATCAGCCATTTCTCATTGTGTTGAAATTGAGAGAAGTCAAGAAATAAATGATAAATCCCGAGCTTAAAAGTGCTCTATTTACAGGAATATATAAAAAAAGATATGAAGGTGGAGGGTTTCATAATGACCCAGCTTATGATCATTTACTCTCCTTCTATATACCTATGTTCTCCTGTCCTTCAGTTTTTAAAGTCTTGGGCTCTTTGAAGCCAATATTACTTTTCCCCACAGCTATAGAGGTGTGAGGATTTCACCTATATTGTTTATGTTTCTTTGCATTATGGGAGCAAGTGGCATGCATTCAGAATTCCAGGTTAAAACTTGGTATTTACCACAGTAAAAGAAATCAATAGCAAGTGCTCTGATAAAATATATGTCATGGCTTGTGCAGTGGGAGAATCTCATATAATACATTATTGCTATTTCCTTGTCAAATTCTCCGCTTTTTTATGGCATTTTAAAGACTTTTGAATTTAAGTCATATGGAAAACAGGAACTGAGTATAAGCAAGTAGATCATGGTTACTGATTTTTCTCAGAAATCCTGAAAATAAAAATAAAGCTATCTAGTTTTTAGACTTTTACGGATTTCAACATGAATCAGAATTATCTAACCAAGATTTGTAAGATTAGATCTTAAGGCATTATTTCATTAAAGAAACAAAATAATTTTATCATGGTCATAACAAAAATGCATTGTAGACTGTAATTAATGTTATCATTTTCTTTTTATTTGAGCATTTTTATCACATTTTGTCCACAGAAAACTTCCTTAGTGTAAAAGTTCTCCAGTGTAGTAAGGGAGTTTGTTCTGCAGTCTGGGAAATGTGAACCGCATCTTCTTAACATATATTCTTGCTCTTTTTTGCTCCTGTTTTACACCTATTCTGTTTTAAATAAATGTAGAAAAAATAACAGTCAACATTTTCAAACAGTTTCCCCGTTATATTCTGCACAAAAGATGAAGACAATAAAGGTGATGGTGATTAAAAAAAGTTTTAAGGAATGTTTTTAAAATTGAAATCTTTCACTTACTTTGAATCCACAGAGCAACTTTTATGTAATTATACAAAGTGTGGCAAATCAATATTTAGTGCTAATATCAGTTTAGATTTCTAAACTGATATTTTTTTACTCCATGATTAAAATGTGCAAAAAATAATGATTAAATAAATGAATAGATATGTTTCTCAGTTAAATGTACCCTGAAGATACATATTTAGAAGTTCCATAGAAATAATAAGGAATGATTAACATTCCAGTTGGCTGACTAATTTTGTAGGATACCTTTATCTGTCAGCAGATTCAATATAGACCAAATACCAGTTGTTAACAAATTTTCAAAGAAATTGATCTGAAAGATATGATGTTGTACCGTAGTAAATTTAATAATGAGATTCTGGACCATTTTCAAATCAAAGTTAAGATAACAAGATACAGAATATATGATGTCTAAACATTTTATTCCCACGCATACAAGAATGATTTTCATGTGCTTCTCAGCCGGTCAGAAAATTGATTGTATTTTTCCATAGGCACCAAAAGGTTTTAAGGAGAAACATTCACCTAGATAACCTCTTATGCACATCTTCTGGGGAAGGAGATGGAAATTTTCCCATAGAAGGAATATGTCAGTACAGAGCCATATAATACAAATTTTCCTCTATATGAAGTCCCTTAGAAACTTACGTAATCTAAGCCAAACTCTAGCTACTTCATCTTTTACCTTGCCTGGAAAGAATACTTGAGACAAAGCTAAAAATTCAGACTATGTATTTGACATAAAATTAGTTACTTGATGTTCCTGAGTTTCCCAGAGATTAGATTATTCACATTAATTTCCAAGCAGTCATGCATCCAGTTGTCAAAAGGGCATGACAAAGTGCTCTACCTCAAATCACTGTCCTCAGCCAACTGCCTGAGTAGGAGACATATATCAGCTGTATGAATGCAGTCGAAAGTAAGCCTTTCTGTAGCTGGCGAATGAGGTGGGCAGAGAACTGAGTATTGCCTGCTTAGAAAAAGAACTTCCACCCTTTCATTCATTCTTTTTCTGCTATTTTGAAGTCATGTAAATGGTATTTGTGCTAAAGTTGTGTATTTATTTACTCCAGTTAACAATTTTGAGTCTAGGTCAAACTCATGGTATGCAATTAAATCAATATTCATTGTGTTCCTTGCAACCTAGAAGTCAATAGTATTTGAAAAATATGTCTCTTTAACAATATATATTTAATAACATGGTCCACTAACCATAATAAAGTTCAGCTTAAATGTTCCATACCTCCTTCTGTGGCTGATATTAAATTATTTCAGGTTCAGCTGTAAGTAAAATACTAAAGCATTAACCATATATATACTATGTACTATTTTAAAAAAGAATTATTATCTTAGCTGCTAAACATACTAAAATGATATGAATTTTCTTGTGAATTTATACTGAGAAAGATGAGCCTGAAAGGAAAATGAGGAACCATAGAAAACAAGATTGGATCAACAAATTGCTGAGTTAAGGC
Organism: Brachypteracias leptosomus; assembly: GCA_013401335.1. Lineage (NCBI taxonomy): Eukaryota > Metazoa > Chordata > Aves > Coraciiformes > Brachypteraciidae > Brachypteracias > Brachypteracias leptosomus. The sequence goes on from VYZX01006599.1 coordinate 14,999, forward strand.
TATTTCAAACTCACCCATATATCATGAGATCTTCTACAATTCAGTGGGTACAACTGCAACACTGTTTGGGTTTTTTGGTTGTTTTTTTTGTTTATTTTTATAACTAGGATACTAGGATGTATCTTTTTTTTTTTTTTCCTTAAAAATACCTGAATACTTCTTTTGACTGAGTAAACCATATGTGAGTGCTGCTTCTTTAATATAGCCTAGTAGTTTATAATTTTACTGTTTATATCCTTGAAATTCAGTATACATATCACTACCTCCAGGATGAAAGCTTGTATGTTATAGTGAAGGTCAATATGAGCAGTGTTGACCTGAAGAATTTATGATAAAAAATTTTCTTTAATATTCATTCCATAATAGCATGCAGTTTTAATTTAAAAAATAGACAATGAGTTTGAAACAGATGCAGGAAATGAAGGGTAATGGTAGTCCCTATTTCTGTCTACATTTATCCGAAATCACATTCTAAATATTAATTTAGGCACCAGGCTAAGAAAATGTGTACTCCAATGAGAATAAAGTTTCTCTGGCAAACTGGGTACCACAGCCAAAAAACTTAAAATAAATTTGGTTTGTGTGAAAATTATATTCTTATTATGTGGAACTTTCTGTTCTTTGCAAAACGTGTAAAATATCATGGTACATATTTACCTTATCCCTGAGGAGGAAATAGTAGGATGAAAATCTAAGTGGCTGATCAGCATAACCAAACACCAGTCCCACAGTTGTATGCTGCATAATGCATTCAATGCAGCTTCCTTATCAACTGATATGTTTTTGAAAGAGAATCAAATTTCTTCATTAAGCTATGTGATTTCTGTCCTGATTGTCACCTCAGTAAGTTAATAGGCTCAGCTTGATAGGACAACAAAGTACATTTAGATGTCAGGAATGTTGAAACAAAATAGGAAATGTAATGGTTGTGGGTGGTTAGGCTTAACTTACCTTGGAGTCTTACTACTTACTCGCTTTAAGGTGAGTAGTTCTGTTTTCATCAATTTATTTATTGACACTTTAAATTTTTCAGACATTATTCTGCTTCCGACTTTTTGTCTTCTTCCCTCCTTCAACTGCATGTTGATGTCAATTGTTACTTAATGTTAGCATCAGCGAAAGAGGAGACATACTGAGTTTAAGACTAAATTTAGACTAAAATCCTTTTGTGATATTTTTAGGACTATCCTGAAATGTCCATTGGCCTAGAATTCTGATCAGCATAATCAGTAAAAAATTGTAATTTTTGCTCCATTACACATAGGACAACTTGAATTCATGCATTTTTTTTCTTTGATTCCTTAGACACAGCTTACTTACCAAGTCACATTACAACTGGGTAAATTACTTGACCTTCTAATGCCCTATTGGTTAATATAGTAGGTGCTGACATTTGACTGAAATACAGCTCTGCAAGGAGATGGAAAATTACATTTATTAGCATAGAGAACCAAATGTAGAACTTAGGGAAATCAGAGCTATCTGGTTATCAAGACAAATTTTAAATACGTGAAAAGTACAATCTGATTTTATAATGTAATTCTCCCTTTGGTCTTAAACTTTGTTACTATAATCATCAGTAAACTGCTTTAGTTGCCCTTAAATTCTAGTACAATATGCATATAAACTACACCATTGCTACTGAAGAAGAAAAAAATAAATTAATTCATTTTCATTTTTCAAAAGTATCATTTTCTAATGCACTACTATTTACAAAATTACACATTCAGCTTCTAAAGCAGACCTATCATTAGAACTTGAAGTGCTAGGGCCTGAGCAATAGGCCCTGAATAAAAGTAGACATATGGATGAATCTCACAACCAGACAGTGAAACTGAAGCCAGCAGAGGATTTTTCTTTGCTGGGAAGTTAGCTGAGTAGCTGTGAGAACAGACACAGCTAGCCTGAGAAACAAGTTAAACCCAAAACAGATAAGAGCACCTCCTCTTTGTTCTTTCCCAGGTGTGGCCAACTTTGGATGGATCCAAAGAGAAGGAAAAATAGCAGATGTCCCATTTTTGAAGTTATTTTTGAGATTGCCTATGCAATCTGAGTTGTTTATTCAATAGTACCAAAGCTGGTCCAGCTTGCAGCAAATTTGGGAAGCTGACCTGCAGATGGAGACACCACACAGGATTTTCCCCCATTACTGGAAAGGCCCCGGCTGCTCGCTGCAATTGGGACTCCCCAGCAACAGTGGGACAGGACGCGAACACCAGAAAAGACAAGGGTAATGGACTAGACAAGAATACTGAAAAGGAAAAGGGTAATGGATTTGATTATTTATCCCTTTGGTATTTGCCATGGTTTAATAGTGTATCTCTTTGGTATCTATCATGTTTTGCAAATGCACCTCTCTGGCATTTGCTGGGGTGGTCTGTGGCTCTGGTAGTATTTGGGGTGTGGCTAATTTCTCCTTCTGTTGTTGAATTTGCTGCTTGGCTCTTTTTTCCTTCTGTTACTGAGTTTTTGGTTCAGTTTGTTTTCCCTTTCGTTTTATCCCCTGCAGTGAGTGGGTTTATTTCTTCATTTGTTTCTCCTGCTAATGGCCATGTTATATTATTTCTGCATTCCATAGTGATAGATAACAAAATCTCCATCTGTTGGTGGCTGTATTCCTTGTGATGTCCCGGGTAATTGGCAAAACAGAACTAGTGAAGTATTTCGATATGATATGCCTGCCTGCTTTTGGAGTTGGATATTGTATTCAGAGATGTAGGCAGTGGTGACTGATGTCCAGCTCTGACTGTATCAAAGGAGCCACATCTAAGAGTGTGGGATGGGTAAGGCTCTTTTTCAGTAAACACATACCTTAAGTATCATGATAACATGTATTATTTTCATCTAAATTCATCATTAAACTAGCCTGTAGTATTTTGGTATGTGTTTGAGGCAACTAATCATTTACTGGTTAAAGATTTAAGAGAGGGATGTCTGGAGATTTTTGGCACATGAAGGAAAGCTGATAAGCAAAAAAAAGTGGTGGTGGTGGTATTCACAATAATCATACGTTCAAAAGTGATGTTTCAGCTAGACCATAGCTCACAGACACCATATACCAATGCTAATTAATCTTACATTTTTGACATGGTAAATTAGGAGAAATGTCCAATGCCACCTGGCCTGTTTTAAGTTCAGGAGATAATATTTTGAAAGCTTGGAAAAGCTGCCCTTCTCTAATAATTACAGAGAAATCATGCATTATTATAGTGAACAGTTTAAAGTGATAAAGATCATTTTGTATTTTATTTTTTCACAGTGAGGCTTGTTATATCCAGCTAGTCATGAAAACAAGACTTGAAATGATGTAACTGAGCCAAGATGAGTAGCCCTTAGAGTAACTGGAAATTAAGGTTCATGGCTTTTCTAAAGAAATGAATTTCATATTTTTTTTTCATCATAGCTATGAAAAAATAGCCTTTCACAACTTCATTAGCTTTACTAAGAAGTAGGACTTCTCCAGGTGATGTTAGTATTACAAAGTCAAATTTAAAGTTCAGGCACTTGTATGGTAATATCCATCTGACTATAGAACCATAACATCAATAACTCCTGCGCATATAGAATCATAGAATGGTTTGGGTCGGAAGGGACCTCACAGATCATCTAATTCTAACCTTCCTGCCATGGGCAGAGACACCTCCCACTAGACCAGGTTCCAGTGACTCACCATCCTCAGAGTGAAAAACTTCCTAATTTCTAATCTAAATTTATCCTCTTCCAGTTTAAAGCCTTTACACCTCTTCCTATTACACCTACAAGCCCTTCTGAAAAGTCTCTCCACTGCTTTTTTGTTGTCCCCATTCAGACACTGGAAGGCCAAACAGAGGTCTCCCTGATCTTCTCTTCTGCAGGCTGAACAACCCCAACTCTCATAGGAGAGGTGTTCAGACACTCTGATCATCGTCATGTCCCTCCTCTGGACCCACTCCAATAGGTTTATGTCCCTCTTATACTGGGGATTCCAGAGCTGGAAGCAGTACTCCAGATGGGGACTCGGGAGAATGGAGTAGAGACAGGGAATCGTCTCCCTCGACCTGCTGGTCACACTTATTTGGATGCAGCCCAGGGTACAGTTGGCTTTCTGGGCTGCACTTTGCAGCTCATGTTGAGCTTTTCATCAGCCACCACCCTGTTGTGGGTTTACCTTGGCTGGGTGCCTGGTGCCCACTCCTAGTACCTCNCCACCCTGTTGTGGGTTTACCTTGGC
>VYZX01006600.1:0-30375 GCA_013401335.1 Brachypteracias leptosomus
AGGATCCCCTTCCCCAGCAACTCCACTTTAAAGCCCTCCTTACTCAATTGCCAAGCCTTTGCCCAAAGACACGCTCCCCTTTTTCTGTTACATGGACCACATCAACCCCCAGGAGACCAGGTTTCTCAAAACGAGTTCCATGGTCCATGTAGCCAAAGCCCTGGCTGTAACACCACTCCTGCAGCCATTTATTAATTTTCCCAATTCGATTGGCCCTTTCAAGCCCTTTCCCTTTTACTGGAAGGATTAATAAAAAGACTACCTGGGCCTCAAAGTCCTTCACTGCTGCTCCTAGGGCTCTGTAGTCTTTCTTGATACTTCTTTTGTTACTTCTGTCTGTATCACTGCTGCCCATGTGGAACAGCAGCAACGGGTAATAGTCAGTGGGACATACCAGTTTTGGGATTGTCTTGGTAATGTCTCTGATACAAGGCCCTGGTAAGGGACTACAATTTTGACACAACCTGGTTTGCAGGAGGTAAGGAAGTCCTTACTTGCTTTTACACACCTTCTCAATGGACTGTCAGTATGCCTTACTTGACTCTTGTCATTTGTTTGGTGCAGCTTTTTGTACTTTGACTTACAAAGTGAAAGATGAATTTGAGCTATGACTGTCATAACATTTTAAAGTTATGGTACTAGATATTGTTAATCTCCTATAAATACAAATTTTTAAGGTACTTCTTTTAAGTTACATCTTTTGTGTTTTGTTAATATCCTCAAACAGAAACCAAGCTCCAGAAAAATGTATTTATCTGGATATGGTGTAGAACTTGCAATAAAGAGCACAGAATATAAAGCAGTAGATGACACACAGGTTAAAGGTAGGTGGCTTTTTAAATTTATTTATGGTATCTTATTGGAGAAACTGCTGAAATATGTTATAATCTTCAGTTTTAAAGTCAGTAATGTTTAAAAGATTTTACTTAATTTCTTTTTAAAGAAATAAATCTCAGGCATTAGGAACTAAGACATCAAAATATGTAAGCATCTGTAAACATCTGTGCTTAGGATATAAGTTCATTACCTAACCTCTTATTGTTTTCTGTGGCTCTTGAAAACATAACTCATTCTGCTTTCTTTTAATGAGTATAAGATAGTTTAACCTTTGTTCTTCAATTACTTTGTTGTCATCTCTGATATGCTAATTACTCCAGTATCTACACATTAGTGTTTGAGGGGTAAGGGATGTTTTCCTGAATTTATGTGGAAATAATTTCCTAGTCTTCTGTAGGAAAGATGTGGTGTATCATAGAATTTGGTACCAGTGTAAGTTACTGCGTGTTGAAATGAGATGTTTACCAGAGAAAGTGGTAGCTTATAACATTCTGACACAGAGAGATTACTTTGCAAGGACATTTATAAGATAGAAAGAAAGTTAGTTAACTTTCCTTGGTAAGACTGAGTTTTAATAAAATTGAGCCACATCAAAAACAGTTTATTTCTTTTCAGAGAAAGAAACTGATCTCAAATGCTAACTGGAGATTCAAGCACTTTAAAGTAATCATGCTTTTAAGGAATAATTTGGTAATAGTTGGCTGATAAAGAGTTACACCTTACCATTTAATCAAACTGAGAAATAGCTATTTTGGGGAGTGAACTATTTAACTCTATCAATTTCATTTATATAAAAAATGTAACCACTGGATAAACTATATGTAAAAAATAATTTGCGTATTGCTAAGTTCTGTAAAGTGGTTCATTCTGATGCCAAAATATGAATGTGGAAGTATAAATCTCATTGAAATTACATCTGAGAATGACACCTTTCTGATTGTGTGTTTCTGTTAACTTTTATAATTCATAAGAACTTAACACATCAGTCACTTTGTTTATATTGTCTACACGTGCTGTATTCAGGAGCAAATGAGACAAAAGAAGAGGAAGATGAGGAGGAAGAGGAAAGTGATGTCCAAGGATTTCTCTTTGGCAAATTAAAGTGAGTTTATATAAGTTATAATTAAACTTCTGCATTTGTTTATGGAACCTAAACCAAAAATTTTTTTAAAATTTTTTTTTTAATAGAAGAAGTGAGATTTATGTTGGAAACCACTTTATTTGCCACTGGTGAAAATTCTGATTTTTTGTGTGTGTGTGTTTTGTGAATGTAAAGATGCAATAGTTGTTCATTTCGATTTATTTCTTTTAGAATACAGTAATAAATACATCAAACTGTTTTTAAAGTAAAAAAAAATACCTCTGGGAGACATTCACAAAAACTTAGAATGCTATGTTTTCATGTTTATATCTATGGTAAATTGTTGCTACTACTTTTGTTTTCAGATAAATAGAATGAAAATGTTGGTTTTCAAAATGCAAGTAGCAGCACAAGAAATCCAAACCAAAATGTGTTGTAGCTACATAAGATGTGTTTAAGTTGGATAGTCATTCATTTCTTAGAGTTAAGGAGTGATATTTCTTGGCAGATAGACTTATTATAGATGTCTTCTTACTTTGGGGTTTGTAAATTTGTGTTCTACTCTAGCAAGAATTCTTTTATCTCCAGGTTACAATCTATTAGATCAAATTGGATGCTACCCTATTAAGGGCTCCTTCCAGTCCTCTACTGATTAATTCATTTCATGGTTGCAGTCATCAAAAGTGCTTCCTTTTTCCTGTAAGAGATCCACAAAGTGAATCATAAATCCTGGGGTTTTTTTGTTGTCAAGAAGCTCAAGAGTGGGGGTCTTCTCTAGTGTCATTCTCTCTCTTATTATTTAAAGCAAAAAGTAAACTTGTTTGTAGATATTCTCACCAAGCTGTAAGTCTTCTCAGAGCTCAGAGTTGCTAATGCTGCCAAAATTCTTGAGAGACTATCCCCTTTCTGCCTTTTTTGAAGTAAACACTTTGAGATAGAAGTACAACCAGATCTGGAGGCTTCCTTGTTGTTTCACCTATATATTAGAGAATTTCCACAGCAGGTAGAATCAAGTGCTTATATCAAATGTTTGAGCATTTTTTTTCTTCTTGGATTATGCTAGATTTAACTATAAATCTAAGCTATACTTAGGTTCTTGATGTTGTACTGTGACTAATTTGCGAAGCTGTCACATAATTACTCAGGCTTTTAGACATTGTTTCTTCTCCTTTTCATATTGGAGATGAAAGCGATGTTTCAGTAATCTGTAAGTTGCCCCTCAGTTATAGCCATGTCAGACATTATACTTTCCTCAGCTGTGAAATAGTTATGAATGTAAGCAGAAGACATAAAATCTCAGAAATATAGCTACTTGGTTGTGCAGATTAACATAAGTCAATCCTCCATCATGATACATATCCAGAGAAGGGGAGCTTTTTAGTTGGCTTTATGTACGTTTGATTTTGTGCCGACGTTGACCATAGCATAAGTGAACAAGAGAAATAAGGGGACCAAGCATCAATAATAGATCTTGGTTATGGCTTGTGGTTAGGTCTTATTTTTCAGTTGTCTTTCATTCGTAGAAGAATTGAAGGTCTGAATAGGAAAAAAAATATGTATCATCAAGGTAAATTTGCAAAGAAGGTCGTAAAAACAGTAATTAAAAAGCTCAAAACTAGTTTGAAACTTCGTAGAGGGATTTCTAAGAAAATGGACTATGTTTGTTATTTCTAGGTCTATGTTACAAGTAAGAAAAAAAAGACATTTTCTGTCTTGCCTTTCCTTTTCAGCTGAGTATGCTTTGAGGAGCCTGGACTATATTTTAATTCCAGAACAACAGTCTTGATCAGTGATATTTCTCTTTTTCTATAAAGAACAATGATTTGTATAATCCAACAGCTAAAAATTGAGGGGTTTCTTGTGAAACTTCTTAATATCTAAATTCTTTAAAAAGCTTTTTAATATCTAAAACAAAATATGAAATGGTACAGAACTTAACGTCTTAATGTTTTAGATGTCTGCTTTTTACCTACTTCTTGTCCAATATTTCTAATAGAAGAATCTTTAGAAATCTGATGGAGATTGTTTAATGTTCAGAGGTGTCTTGTAGTAGGCTGAAGTTTTTGCACCCAAAACTTCTTTGCCTAATTATGTTTTAAAAAAAAATAGTCAAGCTTTTTGGCACCATGCTCTTCAGGTCTGACTAGTGATTTGTGTGCTCAGTAGCTTGATGTTGTCAGTTATCTTAATTTATAATATATGTTCTCAACATTGTTTTGCCTATATCTCTTGTAGGTAATACAACAAACTGTGTGCAGTTAAAGTTAATCTATAGTATGGTTAGTAAACAGTTAGGTACACATTATGCTATAGTAAACTAACTGTATGGTTACCTGTATTGTGTGTTAATACTATTTAATCTTTGAGTACATTTATTCCATCAAAATTTATGTGACGGGTTTTAATACAGATCACTACAAAATAATTTAATTCCTTCTCGTAGGAGTTACTGAGTTTTAGTGCTCAGAAATTACCTCTTTGCATCCCAAATCCTCATTTTTGTTTTAAGAATTAATTTAAATTTTAATTCTTGCTTGTTGCCCTAAAAATACAGTATCAGCTGTAAGCAATATTGTGGATAAAAGCAGACATTGATGGATGTAATTGATTTTCCTTTTTTTTTTTTTTAATGTTTTACTGTAGACAGATGCATCCTGATCTGAAAAATAACCTGAAAGAGTTTAAAAAACATCTAATTGAAACTACTAACAACATGGAGCCGCTGAAGGTTTGGGAGCTACAGGGTATGTATTGCATTTTTCTGAATTAACACAGTACTCTGTTTAATTTTCCTTTTTTAGGTTGATGTATCAACATTATGATAAAAGCTTCTTTTAAAAAGAGATGTGGTTTCATAAAAAAGCAGTATATCAAATACTTAAAAAGAATATGTTGATATCTTGTCCTAGTACTAGATGCTAGAAATTAAAGGAGTGTTGAAGTCACTTTATAAGGTAGAAGACTATAACTAGCTTTACTGATTTTAAAGGCAGAAATTATGTTGCTTGGTTTTCTGCCTGATGTGTTATATAGGATGTTTAATTTAGTTTTAGATATTTTTTTGAGAGGTCAGACAGAAAATATCATTTTAACGTGGCTATTGAGTCAGGACAAAATACAGGCTAAGACAGCTTATTTCCTTTTATTTATAAATTCTAACTTTTTTCAGTGTACTGGAGTTCACATTGATTTTATTTTTTTTTAATGTAACATCAAATGGAAGAACATGCTCTTCAAAGCTTTGTGGTGGAAAAGTAGAACAAATATGTAGAACTTGGTTTCTAAACAGCTTCTGTGCTGATGACCTTCTGGACATTCTGTTGCTTGAATGGAATTATAAATAACTCGAAAATAGGTTCCTAAAATGTCATGACACTTAAATTCAGGCAACTAAATTTTACCTGTTATATTGTTAGGTTTTAAAGGACAACCTGATCAAAACTGATTTGCCTTTATACTAGTGCAGTGAAGGAGACCAAGCGATCATCTGAACTTCAGTTTGTTTTTGGGACCCTGACTGTTATGGAGCTTGCCAGCAGTATCCAGTCTGAAACTAGCTGTTTGACATAATTGTAGCTCACTTGCAGTCTTTTAACCATGAACTCCCCTTGAGCTGCAGGATTTATCTCAGTCCAAAATTGAAAAAAAAAAAGAAAAAGAAAAACATTGCATTTCAATTCTCCTGAGACATCTACCATACAAATAAAAAGAAAATTCTCTTTTTTGGTCTGTTTAATTTTTTTTTTACATGGTTGAATACCATTCTGTTCACTTTCAAGCAGAAGCAGCTGTGAAACTTCGATCCCTTTAGTGTCTACCTTCAAAAGCCAGTACCAGGTCTCTACATAGTGTTGGTCTTTTCTGCAGTGTCATGGCTATATAAATAAAAAATGAAATTGGTACTGCTCACCAAGCAGCTCATTCATACACTGTTAAAAGTAGTTAAATGTTAGGATGCTGTTTGTTCAGTGCCAGGAAGAATAATACTGGCTTGCCATAAGTACATTCAGAGCCTTTTGGACAGGTCTTCAGACCCTTCTTTGTATGGTGCAGTTGTTTTGATGCTCTTAACTCCTGACGTGACCAGGTGCTCTCTCTAGTTAATTCTTAATGACTAATTATAGTGGTTGAGTTAATGGCTCAGCCACTCATATTTTCTTTAATTAGATTCCAAGTAAAAATATAACTAAATTTAACCAAAACTCCTTCAGCTATAGGGCATACTTCTATTTATAAATGACCTAAGCACCATTCAAGAGTTGTCTTTCAAGAACCTTTATGTTTTAGGTAAGTAATTAGATTTACTATTCATAGTGAAAAATGATGCACAGAGTACCAGTGTGGTGTTCCCTTTAATAACTCATCATTCTTTTATCGGTGCAAATAGACTCTTGGTCTCTAGTGCTTCATTAGCTTTCAAAGCACGCTTTGAGATCTGCTCAGGTTCATCTTCTCCTCAAGGTGCCCTACACTGCTCTCTCAGCTCTCTTAGGGTGCTACAAGGGGAGTTCTGTGACAGTCCCTGTCCAGAGATAACCAAGATGGTAAAAAGACATGTCACTTCACCTCAGTGGGATTTGAATATTCGTACTCTGGCTGTTCAGCATAAAATGCAAATGATTAACAATTTATGAAGGATTTTAAGTGTATGTCCTAAGTGCACATAAGGCATCACTATCTGTTTGAACATCTGCAATTGGGTATTGCTTCACCTGATCACAGCTGAGGTAGCTGTTGAAGGGGATCTGAAATGCTCTTTTCGAAAACAGCGATCTCTTTAGACTTTATGTTAAAAGCATTAAGAAATACGTTAACATTCCACCTCTCAGACTCACCTTTTTTTTCCAGCCAAGGTATACCTTATCATGCTAAACTAGGAATTGGTGTTATTCACTTTTCTTCGTCCTCTTCTTTTTAATTTCTAATTGTTTCAAAAAGATGGTGAGAAGTTCAGCTGGGCAGCATCCTCAATGACTTTCTGACCAGCACTTTACTATATGTGGCCTCAGCTTTCCTCAGGCTTAATAACCCAAGGCTTTCAGTTTCTGCTCAAATGTCTTAAATAGCAGATTATGAGAAAAAAGCGTCATTGCCCTGAAGTAGTTAAGCAGACTGTATCCCAAGTATATGGAAGCACCTTGTATATTATTTATTGCCATACCCTTAACCAAAATTGGGTTTTCCCCAGTCTCATGTGCTGAGATTTGTCACACACAGGTGACAAACCAGAGAATGCTAACTGAATTACATTGCTGGTTTTCCAGTGGATAGACAAATGAATTATAAACTGTCCTGATATATTAAAATTTACTTTATTCTGAGGAAAATCATATAGAGAAAAATGAGATTTCTTTTAAAATTGTGCTAGATGCTTAGGAGAAATGAAATTTGACAGGAGATTTGCCTTTCTTTCACAAGACTCCTTTTTTCTTTTTCTGTGAAATTGCTGCTACTTGTGAACATTGTACACTTCACATGCTCAATACAGCCTTCTACATTTAATGTATCTGTTGCCTGAAAACCTTGTGAAGTCCTGGAGCTGGAAAGACCTTATTCTTTACTGCAGTTATGGGTGTCTGGGGGCTGGTGTGTACCTAAGTTTGAGCATGGTACCCTTATGATACTGACGTAATAGCATATGATGAATTGTCTGTTTTTTTCAGTGTGTTTTTGTAAACTTAGAAATTACTTGTACAATATGTATGCTCAAGATGGCCAGGCAGAAATTTGTAGAGAAGCATAAATGTGGTATTTCTAACTTTTAAAGTGCCTGTCTTTTCGACCTTAATAATGTTACTTCATAATCTTTACAATGTATAATGGAAGCATAAAAAAATGTTAATAGTGAGAGTGTGCATATGGAACAGTTTTCTGACTGTAGGCAGTAGTGGTTGAGAGTGATATTTCCAGTGATGTTGGATTTTGTTGTTTTTTTTCCAGATATTAGTTTTCAAGCAGCTGCTAAAATTATGTCTACCCCTGTTTATGATGCCTTAAAGGTAATGAAAGACATTGCTCAGAACTTCCCAATAAGAGCCAGGTATGATACTTAAGCTAGTTTTTCAAATACTGTTTTTATGCTTGCATTTGAATTTAATGTCAGTAATAAAGATTTACATCCAAAACCTGCAGTCAGATATTCATGTTTTACAGCTTGATTGATGGAATCCAGGCAATTTCATTGAATAGAATGTAACTCCTGGAAGAGCTCATGATTGGTCTCCTAAATGTTTACTGTCCGATGCAGGAGATGCCATGAAGACATCCTAATCCTTCAGACATTTGTGGTTGAATGGCTTGTCCTCCCAGCTTTTACTGGAATTATATTTTACCAGGTGGAAAAGTCTGTTGAATTAATAGCAGATCTACTCACAGTAGGAAGAGGCAAAATTCTATTAATTTTATAGGGGATCTACCCACATTAGTTCTAAGCACAACATTGGTGACAAGATTAGGCCCCAACTACTGTATGTTTGTGTTCTTACTGGGGAAGATCTGTCTCCCATAACAGATTACTTAATAAAAAATCAAGATAAATATTAAATAAATGAGTAACATTTTCCTCTGTACTGATATTAAAGATTGCTCTTCCTGTAAGCCAATTGTATTATAATTGAGAAATGCTTTTCCTTAATAACTTCTTCATGTAATCCTATCAGCAATATTTACGTGAATTACTGAATTAAATATGATGCTAAATAGGATTCTTAATTCAGTGTGCTTTCATATTTTACAGCTCTTGTTTAATTATCACAGTGTTTCATTGTCATCTCAGATTTTCTGTTAGAGAAAATCTGCACTGCAATGAAAAAACTTCCTTTGTAACATCTTGTTTCAAGGAAGAAAAATAGCTTTTTAAATGCCTGAAGCATAATTATTATAAAATAGTAATGTAGAAGATTACACTTAGGTTAGCAATCAGAAAATGTAGCTTTCCATTAGAAGATAGGGGAAATGTGCATAATCTTGAACTGCAAGGCCAGTTCTGTTCCTTAAAGGACAGGGAAATGTTGAAGTATGCTAGGTGACATTTAAATCACTGATTTTAAAAATCATTAAATTGTTACATCCCACTCCAACTCCTGCTGTGTATTTGTGGCATAAGAGCACAATTTACCTACTCTTCCATCATTTTCCTTTTATGAGTGAACATGTAAGAAGACTTTAGAGTTATTAAAAGGGGAATTGCAGTTCCTGTCCTATATGAATTATTCTAATATGCTTATCTAGGATGTTATTTTTAGCATGAGATATTACAAATATTTAAATAATTTAAATTTAGTAGGTCTATGTTGACAACAAACTGAAATCAAAGAGGCATTGTGTAAAACAGCGCACAAAATGTATTTCCTTAATAATCTAATCATGCTTAACCTGCTGACTTAAAAATGCTAGTTTGGAAAAAAATAAAAACCCCTAGAATAAACAGGAAAAAAATATATTGCTTAGTCACTTTAGATAGGTAACTGGTCATTATAATAGTATTTTTAAGTTGTTTAAATTTCACACAGTTTAGATGTGTAAACAACCAGTTTTTAATTATGCACATTTTGGTTTGAAAAGGCTGTATAAAAATATTGTAACTACGGTTATGAAAATAAAAATTAAATATTGTATGTTCCCTAAAAATGGAGGCATTCCTTAGACCATAAAAAAGATAACATTCCTCTGGAACTTTCTTTCACTTTCTAGTTCATAGTCTGCATTTTTGTGTCTCAGTATTTCTAGTTGAAAAGGTTAGTCTGAGGTAGATTTTACAAAATGTCATCAGATGTAGACAGTGTAACAACTGATATATGTCATGGCAACATTTTGATAATTCATGGATTCATAGAAATGTTTGGATTGGAAGAGACCTTAAAAATCATCTATTTCCAGTCCTCCTGAATGGACAGGGATGCCTCCCACTAGACCAGGTTGCGCAAGGCCCCATTCAACCTGGCCTTGAACACTTCCAGGGATGGAGCATCCGCAACCCCACTGGGCAATGTGTTCCAGTGTCTTTCTACCAAGTCATTTTATATTATTTAAAAATGCAATAGTAAGAATTATAATACTCTGTTTCTTGCTGTTCATTTATCATTAATGAATGTTAACATTATGAACATGTGAAAAGTTCCCTTTTTTCCCTTCGATGTGCAGTACTACGTAGCTAATGTTCTTCCAGGTAAGAATAGAGATGCACTTAAAGTCCTTAGCACTTAATATATAGAAAAACAGTCATAAAACTTTGTGAAGCTCTGAAGAAATTGAACAAATGACTGAACTCAAAATGAACAGATTTCTTTCACAAGTACTTTTACACCTGTTACCTCAAATTCCTAGCGTGTCCTTCTCAAGGATCAACCATCACACTTTTAAAATTCTTGCTAGAATCCTGCATTGTCAACTGCTGTGTGTAGACAAGGAGCTAGTTCTTTAATGTATTGCTTTCTTATTACCAAAAAAGCTACCAGTAAAGCTTACCTTTTGCTGATAAGTATTTCACTTTCTTGCTAATGTTGGTTCAGCTTCCTCTTTTTCTTTCCACCTTTTTATTATTTTCACATTCACTTTTTATGTTTCTGCCATACTATTCTAAGCTATTTGAAAAAAATTAGGTTATTCTTTTTATCTGTGTGGTTTTTATCACCTGTGTATGTGGAATGAAGCATTAATTCTGAGGTTCTACTCTCATTTATATTGAGTTTAGCAAGATAAAAATCAGAGCTCTTTTTCTACTAAAGTATTTTTTACTTCAGGACTCTCTAAAATACTGCTATGAAGTCAGAATAATAGTTGTGGTAGTACTGCCACACACTGAATTTCCACTTTGCTATGGAGTCCTTTTGTTAAATAGCTGGGGTTTTTTCATTGGTTAAGCAGATTCTCAGTAATAATTCCCATCAATTACAGATTTTCTTTTAATCAGAGAAGTTCTGTAGTGTTCCTGAATTATGTCTATTGGTGGTAGAAGGTCCCTTAAAGCAGTATCCTACATAGTCAGCTTTTGAGACTTCTGACTTAATAGTGTTTATTCCTAATCCTCTCCTCCATTTTTCCAAATTTAAATTTGGCTTCAGTTATTCTTTTCTTTGTACTTACAGTTTCTTTTAATCTATTTTAAAAATCTTAATCGGAAATGTTTCTTTTTCAACAGAAATGTTTATAGTTTCTTGCTTTCTGTTCTGCAATTTTTATTTCAGAACTAGTGAACACAGAAAGTAGTAGAGTGTAAGATATATTTATTCAGTATTTAATACTTACTCCATTCTTTATGTGCATAAAGAGTACCTAGCAGTGCGATTATAAAAGCTTTATGAGAAAGACTTTAGTTGAACACTAATAATTAAGTTAAGCTCATCTTCTGATGACTACTGATAATATATTTGAACCATGTTGACTGGTTTTTGTGCTGTCTTTTGACATCACAGTTTGAATTACACCTTTCTCATTTTGACCCAAGGAAAGCCCACCAAGTATGAGTTGGTACAAATACAGCTTCTTCTTGATGCTCTATTGCCCTTTCGTCATGTGGTCCAGAAGGGATTCAAAGTGACAAAAATAATCTGCCAGGATATTTAGAGGGGGTGAATAGAAAAGGAGTATTTAGCTGTGATAAGTTGCATAATATTTAAAAAACAAAGATTGCAAATAATAGTTTTTGCACTTAAGATGTAGTCTTTTTAATTGCCTGGAGGGCTTGAATATTCATTTAAAGTAAACTGGTTTTTATGTCTTATTTTTTGACTTACTGTGAAAAATGTGAAGCTTGCTAGCAAGATATATTCCAAATCAGGTTTTTTGGGGGGAAGTTAGGATTTATGTTATTAAATAACTGGGTTTTATGGATAAATATTGAAGTGGGCTTAGTAGGATCATTCTGAGTTTGTTTAATTAAATTTCACATTTAAACTCCAGTTTTTCTTAAGGTCCCATACAGATTTGCTAAAATATGTACAATTATGTTTTGAAAACTAGAGTGAGTATTTTGGCATTTATTGGGAGAATCAGATTTTCGGTAATATGATTTAGGGTTTCTTAAAATATAGATTAATTTGCCTCTGGGAGTGTTTTATGATAGCCTAGTAATTATAAACCTCACATACAATACATTGTGGCAGAGGAAGTTAAAATAGTCTTCCATAGTGTTCTTGGAAGATAAAAAAGGCAAATCAATGGATTATCTTCTAATGGTAGAATGACTAAGGAAACAAAAATTTTGACTCTGTGAATACTTAACATTTCCAAGGATCTCAATCTGTAAATCTTTTTTCTAATCTCAGCTAATTTTAAGGTGCGTATTTTCCTTGTTTTAGGTCAAAACATGAAGTTTTGTCCTTGATTGCCTGTGCTGTAATGTTGAGTAGCATGGAGTTAGTAACATTAACTTGAAATATACAAATAGGACATTTATTTAGATAATAATTAGGTAGCCACTTTCCAGAAAAACAAACAAACAAACCAAGAAGAAAGATTGAGAGTAGTTAAAAATATGCTGGTAATATTACTTCAACTAAACCTGGCCTAAATTTGAAACATGGGCTTACTAGAGTAACACAGAACAAAGTATTTGTTTTGAAAATAAAATATTTGTGACAGTGCATTACTCTTTAAGTCTTAATTACAGTATTCTTCAATTATGGTGCATTAGATATGGTATTAAAATGTGTATTTCACGTTATTTAATGCATTTTTTAAAACAGAGTGGTTGAGTGATACCAATATTTTATTTTTACAGATCACTGACCAGAGTGCCTGTAGATAAGAAAATGCGAAATGAAATAGAAGACAATCAAAAGGTTTGTGTTTGTTTATTCAAGTGGACATTTGAGCTACTATCGTATTACTGCTTTAGGAAATTTTTATTAGTGTTGCAACTTTCATATGGTTTCTATCAGAGATAAAGAGCTAGTTGAGCTCTTTTGTTGTTCTTTTACTAAATAGATCTTTTTACTTACTACTTTAAATAAGTAGCATTTAAATACTCAATTCAAATTTTTCACTTTCTGCTGTTCTTGGTACTTTTCTGCTTCCCTCTGTTGATTTTTACAGAAGTAGACAAGGACAAACAATTTTTATGGGGTGTGGTGTTCAGTCGTAAATTGTCTTCTGTGAAAGCAGAATAAGTATAAGTTCATTTTTCTTTAGCTTTGGTGTTGAATCTAGGCCTGCTGTTTCTATCATGGTCATCACATGCTGGCTTTTGAGTTTCCACACTCTCAGAATCATGCATGGAACTACACTGCAAGGTATTTTGGACATGGTAGATCATGGTTTTATTTTTATCCTTGATGCTCTGCATCTTTTGTGCTTTCCATCACATGATGAGTCATTGTTCATGTGATTTGGACTGATCTGAGATGTATCCTGAGATGCTACTTTGCATTTGTTGAGTTTGTGACATCTGTTGTATTTTCTGTCTCAGTTCAGAGTTTTGATATTTTCTTTCAAGTTGATTGTTAAGTGTTAGCCACCGTGCTTTTAGGACTAGTCACAATAGATGACATACATAGCATTGTCCTTAAGAGCACATATTTTCAGAAGGTGTTAAGACTAACCAGCCACCCTAGTGAAAGGATGCTTACAGCAGTCCTTTACTTTTCAACATTTCCATGTCTCATTTTGCTGTATATCCACTCAGGCCTTTTCCTCTGCCAAGACCACTGTCTCCAAGAGAATGCCTTTCCAGTTTCTTCCATCTTCCAGAAGAGTGAAAGCGAACAATGTCCCTGTTGCACTCTTGCATCCTTCTCATAAAGAGCTTGTCATCTCCATTGTAGCAAAAATTTCACACAAATGTGTTAGAGCTCTCCACCATGCAAAACTAGCGTAAGGCTTTCCAGTCTTGAGTATTTTCTGTCCAAATAGCGACAGGCTCAAGTGTTACGTCCCTGTAAACCGTTATGCAAACAATTGTATGGGGCTTTTTTTTGTCCATAGTGATTGTGTGTGGGCCTGGTGTATTGAGAGTATATTTCACATATCCCAGCAGTTCACCTTCTTGAGCCCTTCAGCTTTCCTGTCTGCAGGGTGCATGTTTGATTCTTGAGTTTTCACAGAGATCTTAGGGTGGGCTCAGAATTATGCAGTACTCATATTTCTTGCACTAGTGAGAAGAGAAGTTTTTGCTCAAGGGAGCAAATCCATATCTGCACCTTGCTTCATTGCTTTCCATGCACAGCTGAGGTAAACGCTTAACTGTATCTCTTTGTTGTTAGGGTTGTAGTCAGGATAAAGCAAAACAAAGCCCTGATGATCATACTTTCTCCATAGTACTAGTGTTGGTATCAGGACATTCCTTGTTTTTTAATGAAGTCTTTACAGTGTCTTTCTGGAGTTGCAGCTGTGTTAACACAAAAATCAAAACCACTTGCTTAATCAAAAACTACTCCTCTACCACAAAATGCAAAAAAAAAAATAAAATTAAAGGTATATTGGGAACTAAAATGGCTCTTATTAATAAGTATAAGGATTATGAAAAGTAAGATTTGGTTTAAAATGACAATATGTGTATTTAGGCATGTCTGTGTGGGTATCCAAACATCTGTTATAACTAAAAAGATGTAGTCGATGGACATAAAAAACAATTCCGCTCGCTCAATGGTTATTTTGTGAGGTATGACTGAGTTGTTTAAACCTGGATTTCTGGTGTCATTTGAGATGCCGTGGACTATCCAAGATAGCTAGACAGGTCTAGTGGATGTGGCCACTGAGACATCCATTCCCTTCTGATTTACCTGTACTTTCCAGTCCAAAAAGCCTTATACTGAGACCTTGCAGTGTCTCAACTGACATTGGATATCAGCTGGATCACTCCTATTAAGTCTAGACTGTGTTAAATACATTAACTATAAGAGGATCTTAGGCTCCTATCAGGCTAAGTTTAGATTTCATACTACATCCTACCTGAGGCTACTGACCTTTAAACAGCTAAAAACTAAAATCTGTTGGATAAAAGTAGGGAAACTTCCTGAACATTGCTGCTAGAGCACAATAAATTGGCATGTGCATTCTTGAACTGCAGCACATCCATCTAGCAGCAGGAGAGATACAATCTCATGCTGTGTGTAACTGGATGATTCCCTCTCAAGATAATGAAAGCTGAATAGGAAATGTAACGGGAGGAAATAAAGGTATTAAAAGTTGAAAGGCATGTGATGATTTAGGTGTAATGAATTGATACCTAACTAAGAAATTGTACTGGTTTCAGCTGGGGTAGAGTTAAATTTCTTCCTCATAGCTGGTGCAGTGCTGTGGTTTGGGTCTACTGTAAGAATGTTGGTAACACACTGATGTCATTGTGCTAAGTAGTGCTCATCCCAAGTTAAGGACTTTTAAGTTTCCCATGCTCTGCCAGTGAGGAGATGCACGAGAAGCTGGGAGGGAGCATGGTCAGGACAGCTGACCCAAGCTGGCCAAAGGGATATTCCATACCAGAGAACATCATGCTCAGTATATAAACTGGGGGGAGTTGGCCAGGGGAGCACTCACTGCTGAGGGACCGACTGTGTGTCAGTCAGTGGGTGGTGAGCAGTTGCATTGTGTATCACATGTCTTTTCTTGGGTTTTCTTTCTCCCTCTTTTTGTTATCTTCCTTTTCATTACTATTATATTTAATTTTATTTCAGTTATTAAACTGTTCTTATCTCAACCCACGAGTTTTACTTTTGTTTCCTTATTCTCCTACCAGTCCCACTGGGGAATGGAGGAGTAAGTGATCAGCTGTGTGGTGCTTAGTTTCCAGCTGGGGTTAAACCATGACAGAAATAGTCAAAGAACTTCTGTGGCTAAAAGGAAAAATAAAATCTCGTTAGACACAACTCGCAACTTCCAATGCAATAATTTGCTGATAGTTTAGCAAGAATATACTATATGAGTATTATCAATGTTATAGTCTTGTGTGCCTAAATAGTCCTTTCATCAAAGTTGTTACAACAAATATATGCTCTTTTGAACAATCAAATGCCTAACATCAAAATGGTATAATGAGTCTAAGCTCTGATTCAGCTCAGTTCTTTTCCTACTACAGTACTGAAGGATTTGGAAGACTTTGAAACTCCTATTTTAATACCCAGTGGCTGATCATTTTTTGTTGTTCTTGGATTCTTTTTAGTTAGCATTAGGATTTTTATAACCTACATCAGGCAATTGCAGTCTTTCTCAGTACCTGTGTTTACATGGGTATCTGTGCTTATAGGAATGACCAGTAAGCTTCCAGTCATGGTAAGAATCACAGAATGGTTTAGGTTAGGAGGGACCTCAAAATTCATCTAGTTCCAAACCCCCTGCCATGGGCATAGACACCTCCCACTAGACCAGGTTGCATAAGGCTGTATCCAACCTGGCCTTGAACACCTCCAGGGATGGAGCATCCACGACTTCCCTGGACAAACTGTTCCAGTGTCTCGCTGCCCTCAGCATGAAGAATTTCCTTCTAATTTCCAATCTAAGTCTACCTTTTTTTAGTCTGAAGCCATTACCTCTTGTCCTATCACTGCAAGCCCTTGTAAAAAGTCCTTCCCCAGCTTTCTTGTAGGCCCTCTTCAGGTACTGGAAGGCTGCAATAAGGTCTCCCCAGAGCCTTCTCTTCTCCAGATCTCTTATTCTAAATGCTGATTTCAGTGCTTTAAAGAGAGAACCTATTATAGCTGATCTCACAAGATCTGCACAAGAGTCCAGAAAGGATCCTAGTAACATTTCTTGAGACTGTAATCCTCTTTATATTTGCTGTTTGCTCCTTGAGTCCAGTGGCATTAAGGTCTGTGGTCACAGTACTTTGTGGCACAACACTGGTATTAAAACTGTAATCGAAGTTGGATTTGCTAACTACAGAAAAATTTCAGGTATACCTCGGACTTTGTGTGCTGCTCTGTCTGGTGTAGAGGAGTCTCGTCACTGTGTACCTGGCTGTTTTCTTTTGTCCCTTCTGCCCATTTTGCTTCTGTCTCAGAATCAAAGTCTGTGTAAGTACAGCGATCAGAAATTTCCCCTGCTGTGAGGGCACTTGGCATTGTCAGACATCTATGAATTTTGAGAGCTTAGAAGGGATACGTAGAGTGAGACCTTGGGAGGGCATGTAATTTTGTGTGAAGCTGTTATAGGGAAAATGTAAATGTCAGACACCAGCCGCTGCTTCTAGTTTTTGTCTTAATGGTTGCCTGAGGTTTAACGAGGATAAATATGAAGTCCTTCACTTGAGCCAGAGTAATCCAAAGCAGCAGTTAATAGTGAAGGTAGAAGTCCTTCCTCTTCTGTACCAAATTTTGGGACACACCAAAAAAAAAGTTTCTATGATTTAGATGAGTATAAGATTGGGAATAGAGTGAGTTTTATTAATTAGAAAAGTAATTAAATTTTCTCTTTTTCTTTACCTGACCATAGGAAACTTACTGCCATGCTTTAATGCTCTTCATTTTTTAAATACCCACTGGCATCCATTTTTTTATGCTTACTAAAATTTTCATGAAAGGTAATAACTAACAGTTTATTTTAAAAAGGCTTTCTGGTTATTTCTTAGTGGGATGCAGTCCCCCCAAAATCCACTATATTCTTCACATTATATCTGAGTTTGAATATATGTATTTAGATACTTTGTAACAAACTTAAGCAATTATTGCTCTTCTATAAAATACAGAAGAGCAATGAAAGCACTACAAAGTTCAGGTTACTCCATTAGAAAAAGACTGAATTTACCCATTTCAAAAACTGCTTGTCAAGGACAGTCTTTGGACTTCCATAAAAATTCTTTCTGTGTTAGGCTCAGGCTTATCACAGCCTGAGCATTTTTCTTCCATGAAGAGCCCCGCCTTTCACACACTGATATTAGGTGACCATTTCTTATTTCCATTCTGATTTGGGTTGTGAAAACAGTTATATATACAAAGGAATATGTATGAATTACAAGTAATATGCACATACGTTGGATTACAAGGAGCTTCAAGTGTACTGTTTTCTCATTTATGTGGAGCTGCACTTAAAATGCCATAAAGCAGTTAGCTTTGAGTTTACTTACATTTAACTGTGTGAAAGTAGCCACACTTCTTTAAAGGAATATTCACTTTCAGTGTTGTCCCATTTTTTTCTCTCATTTGTTCATTGGCAGGCTCATAAATGGAGTAATACATGCAGCCTTAGTTGCTTACTCTAAGCATGCTTTTGTTCAAAGTGCGTTTTTTGTTCACACTTATTTTGTTCAGCAAGTGGGAGCTAAATGGGGAAAAAAAATTTCTTTCTCAGCTTGCTTTTTTTCTGCCTATTTTTTGTGCTTTCCATTCCTCTGTTGGGAATTAAGACAGATCTGGAAATCTGAGTACTCCTCATGGGGTGAGTTGGAATAAACTACTGCTGTAGTTCCTGTTACTCCTCCCCATGACAATTGCGACTACACATTTTCTGGAATGGTCAAAGATGTTAAGCTATTGAGAAAGCTGGTGTCAAGAGGGGTCTGAAGGACAGCTATAAGGTCTCCTTTTCTGGAATGGATATGGGGAAAAAGTTTTTCAAAATCAAGCCACGTTTCTGTGTGTGTGTATTTTCACTTTCTGTTGGCAGACACTGAGAATGTGTACAGGTAGAGACACTGTAGATTGCTTGAGGGGGACTTATCAGCTATTTTAATTTGTATTTGTACATTGAAAGTGTGTTAAATAGCACTCATAAAAGTATGTTGATGATATTTTTACCAGCAACTCAGTTAAAAGAAGAAATTATGTGAAAGAGATTTGATGTGTCTGTTTTGCAGAATTACTTAAAGTTTTGCATGCATATATATTTATATCTGGTTTTATCTATATATTTATATATATGTATTAGTGTTGACATATACCTAAATAAGTTAGCAGTGCTTTTTTGCTTTTTAGCATTTTCATGAAATACTTGGAATCCAACCTGGAGAAGCACGTTTATTTCTAAATGGCCTTCATATTGACCTGGGTTTTCATGATCCTTTTAGGTAAGATGGTACATTTTGTTTGAAGATTACAGAATGACTAATAATACTGGAGAAATTGTGCTCATGGTCATAGATGAACTCATCTGTTGCATCTTGTAGGCCAGGAAGTGCCAGTAGAGGGAACACTGATTTCCAGTGGTTTTGCTTTGAATAAGAACATTGCATCTGCAGTTGAAAACAGCTTTTTCTCTTGGAATATTTTCTAATTTACTTACAATTTTATGAGTCACCATGTAAAAATAATTTGGAAATGGAAGGAATCCAACTCATATGTATAAAAAGAGGGAGAAAAGCACTTTATAAAAAGCAAGTTGAGTGCTTTCACATCTCTATTTCTTAAAAATTATCCAAAAATTTTCAAACATTCAATTTAGATACACAACACATTGGGTTATTTTTGGCATGCTTGCAAGTCTGTGTCTGGGCAACTTTAAATAATACCTGTTAATGCAGAACTGATAGGCTTTTTAGTATAAGAAATCTTTTTCTAGTTTCTGTAGTTATAACTATTTTGGGTATGACTTGCCTCTTTTATGCAAGCACTCATAAACTGTAAACATTTTCCCTTGCATTCTTCTCTATGTTGTAAAGAGCAGGACAGACATAACTACTTCAAAATTGTCTTTGGTGGCCTGCAAAGTGGCAGTAAATCTACTGATGCTAAGGCTGAGGTTTTTTCATGTTCATGTGATTTGTCTGAGTTTTCAATTTTTTATTTTCTATTTTTTAACTCAAACTGTCTTTTTCCCTCCTCAGTAGAGATTCTTAAACTTTCTTGGCTTTAGCATTTATACTTGAAGTTTTTACTTAACTTTTTTCTCAGCCAGAGTTTTGAGATGGAGTCACTTGCATCTTTGTTGGTAATGATGCTAATATTAATAGCACTTCTAATGCTAGTGCTAGGTTTAATTTCAATATATTTTAGAGGAAACCTTTCAGAACAGAGAAGGCTCAAAATAAAGCAAGACAGAACTAAAGGTATTTGTAAAATCTTGCCTGCTGTGTTCTGCTGGTGAGTATTTCAGGTTTGTTTCCATTCTCATATTGAATTTTCAGATTGCCGCAAATGTTCCAGAGTCCTGTTGGGTCTTCTGGGAAAGAGTCTTCTTTTAGACATGTAGCTGTTTTCAGGGTTCTGCCACGATGCATGTTATAATTCTGTTCTGAAATAAGTTGGAGACATACAGTGTTATTCATTGACTTTAAGTATTTGACTGTAGAATATAAAAAATATTTTTAATGCAAAAAATAATCCTCACGTTAACAGTCTTTGAAATATCGTTTTATGTCATGAAAAGAGTTCTGTGTAGACATTACGCATTTTGTCTTCCTGAAAAAGTATCTTAGAGACTCTTAAACTGGAAGGAAAAGTGATGCATGGCCTTCATGAACTTGGAATCAAAGAGGAGATCCTCAGTAAATTTATGAGGTTGCACGTACATCCTGCAGATGACAGTTATGCGCTAGATATTCGCCACTCTTCCATAATAGTAAGTAATTAAACAATTATTTAAATATTACATATTTGATAATGCTATGTATGAGACAGTCTGTCTTTTTTGTAGTATAATTGAAAAACTAGGCATAAGATTATATATCAATACTCAGTTTAAAATCTTTTTGAGGATGATATCTCTTCAATATATTTTAGGAGTAATTTTCTCTAGCCTATACCTTATTAAAATTTTAAGATGTAGGATGTTTAAAAGAATAGAGCAATGTATATAAGAGTAATTGCACACTTACAGCTATGTATTTGACTTTACAGCAGTTTAGCTAGATAATATCTTTGTATGAGCAAGACTGCTAAAGGTACTTTACAAGCATGATAAGTGAATTGTGGACAACTTAGTTATTTTGTTTCTAATTGACTCTGCTTTCTTCACTTCTTCAAAATTTATACAATTTTCACTACAAAGGTTATATGCCAGTGAAAAAGACACTAAACCCCTAATTTTCTTCACCTGAAAGAACCATGTTTCACTCTTCTATTTGCCAAGTATAGACAGGCTTGCACAGAAAACAGTAGAAGAACAAATTGGCCATATATTAATTAGTTGGTTTGATATATCTAAAGTGCTTCTGTAGGTTATAGATAAATACTGTATTTTTCTTACCAGATGGCTATGCTGTTACACACATCTGTGTGATATGTTATGACCTTTGTATTGTGAAAGTAGTTTCCACATCTTGAAAAAATTGTTTTATTCACATCCTGATACAGAGTACAAATTGTCTTTTTTGCCTTTTCCATCCATTATTGGTTTTATGTACTGCAAATAAAAAACCCAAGCAGTTTGATTGAAAAGAAAAAAAAAAAAATTTTAGAAGTTATTTTCTGTTACAATTTTGAAAAAAAGAGAAAACATTTCACTTTTTCCAGGCTTTCCATGTGATTTAAGGTACCTTTATTTATGCATACAGTGTTTAATGTGTGTTTTTTAAATGGCTGCCTTTTTTGTTTTAGTGGATGAATAATATAGAACAAGATCACAGCTGTAGCACATGGCCTGCAAGCTATCAGGAGCTGCTAAAACCTGCATTTCCTGGAGTTATACAGCAGATTAGACGCAATCTATACAATTTGGTAAGTTTGGAGAACTTAATTTTTTTGCAAAGTATATATATTAAAATGTGAACAGACAATTTATTGAAAAATACACATGCTGTATTCGTTGTTAAAATGTGTTATAATTCCATGTTTTCCATGTGAGTCTGCTAATAGTAGTCAGAATTTTTTTCTGTCTAATGGGTCATATGTGATTATTAGTCTGATTTCCAGAAGTAGACTTGGGCATAGTTTTGTCAGGAGCTTTTCTGTTCTTTTCCATGCTACACAGAGATCATTCACTACTGTCAATGAATTCATAGTACGCTACTGAGACAACGTAATGATAATTGTCCTTGTTTTAGAGATGATGAACTGAGGTACAAAAAGTCTAATTATAAATGTCTTGTAGCCTAATTTTTCCCCTGTACGTAGCATTCTGTGTCACTTAGTAAGTTAAGGAAACAGTTATTGCTGATATAAATTGAAATTTAAGTTACAAAAAGTAATCGTATGAATCACAGAATCATAGAATGGTTTGGGTTGGAAGGGACCTTAAGAGGTCATCTAGTCCAACTCCCCTGCAGTGAGCAGGGACATCTTCAACTAGATCAGGTTGCTCAGAGCTCTGTCCAACATGACTTTTGAATGCTTCCAGTGATGGGGCATCCACAACTTCTCTGGACAACCTGTTGCCCTGTGACACCTGTAGTGTCTCACCACCTAAATTCCTTCATGTCCAATCTAAATCTGTCCTCTTTTAGTTTAAAACTGTTACCTCTTGTTCTGTTGCTACAGTGTCGCTACTGTGTCACTACTACTGGTAAAAAGCCTCTCTTCACCTTTCTTATAAGCCTCCTTTATGTATTGGAAGGCTGCAATGAGATCTTTTTGGAGCCTCCTCTTCTCCAGGCTGAACAACCCCAACTCTCTCAGCCTTTCCTCATTAGAGAGGTGTTTCAGCCCTCTGTGGACCTTTTTGTGGCCCTCTTCTGGACTTGCTGCAACAGGTCCTTGTCTTTCCTGTGCTGAGGACTCCAGAGCTGAACACAGTACTCCAGGTGGAGTCTCATGAGTGTGGAGTAGAGAGGGAGAATCATTGCCCTCAACCTGCTGGCCGGGCTTCTTTTGATGCAGCCCAGGTTACACTGGGCTTCCTGGGATGAGAGTGTACATTGCTGGCTCATGTCCAGCTTTTTGTTCAGCTTTTCATCCACCAGGTCCTTCTCCACAGAACTGCTCTCAATCCCTTCATCCCCCAGCCTGTATTGATACCAGAGATTGCCCCGACGCAGGTGCAGAACCTTGCACTTGGCCTCGTTGAACCTCATAAGGTTTTCACGATCCCACTTCTCAAGTGTGTCCAGGTCCCACTGAATGGCATCCCATCTCTCAGATGTGTCAACAGCACAATTCAGCTTGCTGTCATTGGCAAAATTACACTTGATCCCACTGTCTATGTCATTGATGAAGATACTAAACAGCACTGGTCCCAGTATGGANGTTGCTACAGTGTCGCTACTGTGTCACTACTACTGGTAAAAAGCCTCTCTTCACCTTTCTTATAAGCCTCCTTTATGTATTGGAAGGCTGCAATGAGATCTTTTTGGAGCCTCCTCTTCTCCAGGCTGAACAACCCCAACTCTCTCAGCCTTTCCTCATTAGAGAGGTGTTTCAGCCCTCTGTGGACCTTTTTGTGGCCCTCTTCTGGACTTGCTGCAACAGGTCCTTGTCTTTCCTGTGCTGAGGACTCCAGAGCTGAACACAGTACTCCAGGTGGAGTCTCATGAGTGTGGAGTAGAGAGGGAGAATCATTGCCCTCAACCTGCTGGCCGGGCTTCTTTTGATGCAGCCCAGGTTACACTGGGCTTCCTGGGATGAGAGTGTACATTGCTGGCTCATGTCCAGCTTTTTGTTCAGCTTTTCATCCACCAGGTCCTTCTCCACAGAACTGCTCTCAATCCCTTCATCCCCCAGCCTGTATTGATACCAGAGATTGCCCCGACGCAGGTGCAGAACCTTGCACTTGGCCTCGTTGAACCTCATAAGGTTTTCACGATCCCACTTCTCAAGTGTGTCCAGGTCCCACTGAATGGCATCCCATCTCTCAGATGTGTCAACAGCACAATTCAGCTTGCTGTCATTGGCAAAATTACACTTGATCCCACTGTCTATGTCATTGATGAAGATACTAAACAGCACTGGTCCCAGTATGGACCCCTGAGGGACATGACTCGACACTGATCTTCATCCAGACATTGAGCTGTTAACTACTACTTTCTTAGTGCAACCATCCCGCCAATTCCTCATCCACCAAATAGTGGATCATCATCCATCAAATCCGTATCTCTCCAATTTAGAGAGAAGGATGTTGTGGGAGACCACGTCGAAGGACTTACAGAAGTCTAATTAGGTGACATCTGTAGCTCTTCCCTTGTCCACTGATGTAGTCACTCCAAGTGACATGAATTTCAGTATATTAAAATACAACCAAAATACAAACAATATGTAATAAAAAAGTATGTTTATAATGAAGCATAAAATGTGTGTAATATGAAGTGTAGATTGCCTTATGGATTCAAAGTTGGATTCAAATTATGGATTCAAATATTGCCATAGATGTATATAACAGCTATATTATAGAATTCTACAACATATCATTTAACTATAACCTGAGGGGGAGGGAGTGTTCAAAATTTTAAAAATTATTTTACTGCATTTCAACTACTCTGGCAAAATTATGATAAATTTTAAAGGGAGTTGCAGTGCAAAGATGAATAAATAAGGTACCAATGTCATAATTAAATCTGCATAAGGATAATCTACCTATGCAGACAGATCCCAGTTTTAGATTCTGGACATGCCTGAAAGATTTGATTTTACACTTCAAGCTGCTGTAAGTGAAAGAGTGAATACAAAGTTAGTGACACAGAAAGGAAGAATTTTTTCCCAATGCTCCATTTTTTAATTAAAGTTTTAAGTCAGTATGTTCTGTTTGTTCGTTTTAGTTTGGCTTTCACAACAGAAAAGAGTTACTTGAAAGAAGTAATAGAAGAATCAGCATTAGATCCTTTTTAATTAAATATCAAAATCATTAATAAAAACAAGGTATTGGCACAGTCTTTAAAAGGAGAGCACTGGTATCACTTGGTTGGAAGTTCAGTAAATGGTTAAATCCTGTTTTCAGTATTTGGTCCAAATTCATTAATTCTGAAGTTTTTTTCATTTATACTCTTAATGTTTTCTTACAATGAATGCTCCAGGAAATTGAAAACAGTTGGGGCACACAGCTCCTTTGGAAATTTCTGTTCTCATCTTAGATTTTTATGTTTTAAAAAAAAGATAAAAAGAGACATCCTGAATAAATATTGACTATATAATGTGTTTTCTCTTCATAGGTACTTTTTGTTGATCCTGTCCAAGAAGATACAGGTGATTATATGAAACTGGCAGAATTATTTTATCATCATAATGTACCACTTAGGTAAGCAAAAATGAAAGTCTTGAAGAACACTCTTAAATAAGGTTTTTTTCCTTTTGCTTCTTCTATTCTACTGGACAAAGATGTGATTTCAAATGATGTCCAATGCAGCAATGTTCTAGTAAGACTCGTTGGTTACCCACTTGTGTTAAGCTTACTTGGGTATTAAGTATTCTTAAGCAAATAGGTTGCAAGGGATAACACACCTTAGTATGTGGAAAATGAAACACAAAAGTCTGATAAAAAAATATCTTGTCAAGTAGTCCCACTGGATGCCCATGTGAAGTTGCACTTTAAGCAAAGTATTTTGTAAACAGAACATGATTTGAGGACATTTTTAAATTTAGCTCTTTCAATTGAGGTAGCCTTAAATATTTGCATAAAAACAAAATTAGGTAAATACCAAAGCAAGATTATCCTCACCAAATTTTGAATTTCTAAAAATTCATTATCTGAGTTTAAACTAATTATCATTCGAGAGAAAGAGACACTTCTGAGGAAGAATCTGGTTAGTCTGAGATGTCTACTTGAAGAGAAAATGAATTGCTCTCAGAAGTACTTGTTTATTTCCACAGCTTAAAAAAGAAGAGAAGGTGTCCAAACCAGATCCAAGGTTCAGCAAGATGAATTCCATGTTAAATATTTAAAATCTGTGAAACAGCTTTTTGTCTCCTTAATAAATTACGGGTTTTAATTTTCCTTGAAAATTTTACTAGTTCTGATAATAACTTCTCTTTTTTTTTTTTTATCATTCAATGACAACAAAGTAATGGAGGACAGATACTAGGTATCTATGTGTTTTGTCATTATTGTCACTACCTTCCAGGCAGTGCTGCTTCAGTCCTTGAGGAGATGTAGCCTAGGACCTAATTTGCCTTTTATAATACATATCAGCATAGGAGCAGCCAACTGGGCCAGACCATTTAGATCAGTCTGTCTGCAGCAAGCCACAAGGAGCTGCCCAGGTATTATAAAAAGAACAGGGCAACCAGATACTTTGCCTGAGTGTTTTCCTGGCTTTCACACAATCCCAGACCAAGGTAGTTTCTATTTAGCAACCATCAGTGGGTTTCTCTTCCATAAATTTTCCTGTTTTCCCCTTGAATTCATGTAAAGTTTTATCACCCACAGTATCCTTTTCCAGGTGCTTTCATGGTTGAACTACATGGTGTATGAAGAACTACTTCGTTTGTTTTGAGCCAGACTTTCAAAAGCTTCACTTACTCTCTCTGTAGCTCTTCTAATTGCAAGGAGAGACTAAGCAGCCTCTCCTGCTCTCCAGATGCCAGTCATTATTTTATAAAGCTCTGCCATATTTGACTGCAGTCATTTCTTTCCCTAGGTTACTAGTTATTCCTTGCCTGGAAGCTGTTCCAAAGGTTGGGTTTTTTATTGAGTTGTCCTCTGAACTTTCTTAGTTTCAATACAACTTCTCTGAGATGAGAGTGACAGCCATGTGCTGTTCCTCCAAGATGTGGACAAGCCATGGGGTCATAAAATACTTTGCTTTGCTGACTGTTTCTGTGACACTCAGATGACACAAGGCTTTACGAAAAGTTATTTACAATAATACGAGATGTTAAAAATGGGAGAAGCAGTTAATTGTAGAACATAGTGCATCTTTATGCATTAATTATTTTTTATATCTTTTTAGAGAACATGCTATATTTCTTACTTCCCTCTGTCCTTTGATCTGGTGCACGTCTGATTATGTCCCAAACATCTGTCTAAACAATTTTATACTGATATGACAGATTTTGTTTTAATAGTTTTTAAATATCTAATGTAAAGTGGCTATTGAAATGAAAAGTGGACTTCCTAAATCAACAGAAGGTCTTCTGAAACATGGGCTCAGCGTTGCAGATTGTCATGTTGTTGTAGTAGCTCTCATGTATTATGAGATCAGTAGGTCTCTCATGTTCTTCTAGCAGCTATGATAGAGCTGTACACTTTGTGGAAATATTTGCAAGATGTGTAGTGTTTTGTAGAAGCCAGCTTTGAGCCTCTGCTATACTCCTTTAGAAAGACTGGAATTCGCGTGTTCTGTCTTACAATTTGCCTCTTTTTGATAGTTGGCATAATTTTCAATCTTTCAACTATGACTGCTGCATATAGAACATTATCCAGTGCTGTCATCTGTGTAGTCAGAAATAGGCAGCAGTTTATACAGCTGTCTGTCCTAGGTGGCTGGCAGTCAGCACATTATTCAGTGGTTTTGGTTGCAGTTTGGAAGCTGGAGACATCCCTACCTGTATTTTTGCTAAAAAGTCAATATAGAGGAGAATAAAGTTGAATAGCTACTTCCATGGGGATTTTTTAATGGAGCAGCTTTTTTGGGCGTTATTGGGTTCACCTTGGGAGAAGTGATAGCTAATGGTAGAGAATTTTGCTGCAGACCTAGTATGAATAGCATTAGCTGCAGATGTTCAGGATGACTCAAGCATATTTTCTGGAAAACTATGTGAACTGCTACAACAGTGAAGTATTCACATAAAATCTTCATTTCTGATTCATTAAAATATCTGATTTTGCCATCTTCTTCCCATTCCTCTCTCCCATTATACAAGCAGGCTTAATATTGACATGCAGGGAGTGTATCCATTCTTCTAAGAAAATTTATTGGTAGAAGACAGTGAAAGGCTTGGAAATCCTTAGAAGGATTCTGATGGCTTTGCACTCACAAAATACCAGGCGACTAGCAGAATCCATCTTCCTAGTCTTCATCTCATAATGCAGGCAGCTGGGGTCATGAATTAGGCATATATTTCTCCTCTTGGGAATCTGTATGCTCTAGCTACAGATGTTCACATGCTCTGTCACTTGAGAATCAACAGAAGGATCTTTCTTGTCCTTTTCCTGTACCAGGTAAGATGTGAAACTGACTGTAATCATCAGAATTCCTTTCCAGTAGGGTACTAGAGACCAGAAGTATCCTTATGTGTTCTCAGCAGGGAATGTAACTTCAAATATCTTCAGTTTTAGCTTTAGTCATTGTGCCCCTATTTGCATTCTGACCAGATTGTTCCCTGGAGAAACAAGATCTTCACATCAGTATGTTGGAGTTCTGGGCATTCTGGAGCATGTGCCAAACCGTTCAGTGACGTCTTCATGAGTTGTGTGCAAATAATGATGCTCAATTTAATCAAAATATTTCGTATAGACAAACAAATAGCTGTTAGGTTTGAATTTCCCCTGGGATTGTAGAACACCAAATCTCTGTTACACTTCAGGCTGTAAAGATAGTATGGCCTGGTCAATCCAGGTTTTTTCATGAAATAAGTATCAAAACACCATCTCCACTAGGAGTTTTCTGGGCCTTTTTTCCTCTCAAGCCTCATATTTCTAGGGCTTTATTTCATTTAGTGGAAATGTAGGGAATTGTAGTAGATGTGTTAAAATTGGTGTGAGTAGAAAATGAATGGCAGTGTGAGGGTGGGGAAGACTCAGAAGGTAAAAAAATCGAGAGAAGGGCTAGTAAGATTGGCATGTATTGATGACAGGACACCAAGACCCTTAGCATGTCTACAGGCAGCTATTCAAGGCATCCATTTCAGGAAAAATAAAAGACAGACAATGTCCAGGCTAAAACAAAGACTCAAGACATCAAGAGATGATGGCAAAAATGTAAAGAATGTCATAACCTTCAGACAAGTAGGAAGACAAAGGGCTGCGAGTAAATCCTAATGACTCACAGAAATCTTAGTTACTGACAGCTTTAAATGGTAGAAAAGGCATATCCAAAATCAGTACATAGTTGGTAACCTAAACATAATCCAGGAGGCTAGATGAAGATCACATTGCTGGTATGACACTGTCATGGCAATACCACCTGTGTACAGGTGTTTTCATCCCTCCATGCTGGACAGATTAGTTGAACGCAAACGGCTTGTTCTTCTGTGTTGGTATTAGAATGTGTGTGAAACTGATTGTTTTAAAATGTCTGATCTCTTTTGTTTGTTTGTTTCTAGAATCGGTTTTGTTTTCATTTTAAGTACAAAAGAAGAAATTGATGGAAACGAAGATGCTGGTATAGCTCTTTGGAGAACTTTTAATTACATTGCAGACGAATCTGACACCTCTCAAGCCTTTACCTCAATAATTAATGTTAGTTCTTTCACAAGAAATCACCTATTTTTTTACCTACTTATTACTTTTCTATATAGTTAGGATTTTACTACCTTGTGACATGATACATTTGCATTTAATCTAGATGGAAGTATTAAAAACATGTGTAGCATTAATACACTATAGAATGATTTGCAGAAATACTTTCCTCCTCCAGAAATCAGTTTGCTCTTGTCATTTTACCTATCTACAGGGTTTCTTCAAGTATGTAAAAAGGTTGATGCAAGACGTACAGCTTTTAGTATTTTCTTATGCAAAATGATTCTGTGTTTGTGTTAACATGATCTGCTTATCTTTGTGTTCTGTATCTCTTGGAGTACAGGCATTTTAATATCACTTTGGCAGTCCTATAAGCTTTTAAACACTCTTGGTTGTTCTCTAGTCTAGAAAGTGAAATGGAGTGAGATAAGTTCCTTTTTGATCGTATTTGAACTGTTCATGGGTGTAGAAAACATAGAAAAGTTCCAGACAGGTTTTTGGTGTCAGAGGATGCAGGTTCACATAAAGACAGAAATTTCAGAGATGAGAGATGGATGGAGGAATATAAAGTGAACATTCCATGTGAAGTCTCAGCAGGCAAAATTATATCAGAGAATATGCTATTAATACAGAACAATTTTTCTTTTGTTTTCTATTATTCTGTTCAGTGCCTCTAAACTAATGTCATGGACAAACTCAAAGAGCTTAAAATGGAAGAAATTGAAATACCAAGGAGTGTCTTGGGAGAGAAATAGAAATCCACAAGTGTTAGGAGCTGACACATATGCATGGCTATTAGCCATGACCACATCACAAAATATCCATTTACAGTGTGCTTTTTCAAATATTGTGTTTATCTGTATACTTTGTTTCATAATATAAAAAGGAGGGGATGATAAATGTAATTAAAAGATAACAAAAATAGAATCAATAAAATACAGGTTTGAGATATTCAGAGCTATAGGGAGAAATGTATTGTTCCCCATTTGAAAAGAAATGGATTGAATAATTTTCTCTTCAAGTTTCTTATGTATGTTTGATGAAAGTAATAAGATCTTACGCTATGAAATAAAACAATATTGGTAAGGAAAAATTATCACTGTAGGAAAAAGTATCACTGACTAATTTATGGATTCATCCCATATAGATTCAGTTAACTACCCATGGTTGGTAGTTTATAGTAAGAATTTAAATTCCTTTTCTAATCAGTGAAGAGAAATAACCTTTAACATTCAGCTCACATGAGTGTATTTCCTTTGCCACTTCAGATTTAGACTAAAGGTATAATAATAGATTAATCAGAACAGTGCTCTGATGAAAAGCTGTGCATACGTGCAATAGTGATAATTGCTAAAGCAATATAAAAACTTCAGTATAGCAATAAAAGCAAT
>VYZX01006600.1:30929-79206 GCA_013401335.1 Brachypteracias leptosomus
GTATATTATGTTCCTTTAAAAAGGTGCATCTGGATAGCCAGAGAAAAAGGTGCTGTTAGCCTTCCACTGGTTGTACCTCACTGAGTTGTGTGGAGGCTTCGTATGGAAGGGCAGTTTGAATCTGCCCTGGAAACAGCTGGATACACTTAGGGAAGGAAAGCTTTCCACAGGGAATATTAAAGGAAGAAAAATAGACAGACAGCCACCAGGAGGAAGCCCCATGTACCAGCAGGGATAACGAGATTGGGGTGAAGATCAAGGAGGAGACAGTGGGACGGACACATAGATACTGTCATAGAGTCTGTAGCCATCCAGAAAGTGACACTGAGAGAAAATATGAAAGGGTGCAGAATAGGAAGGGGGGGATTACTTACAATTTTTATTTCCACTTGCCCCACTGCATTTTTTCTGTCTGAGGAAGGCTTGGCTTCTGAACATAAAAGCCTTTTGAGGTTTTTTTTCTGTTACTGTCTTTGGGGAAGAGGTCTAGGTCAATCCATCTCAAACTGACTGTCTCAAGGTCCTTCTCCAGTGATATTTACATAATACTTTTTTGCTAAGAATGTTAAGCAAAATAAAATATTTCTCAGCAAGATGATAAAGCAAAAGTTTAAACCACCATCTATAAATCTATAATTTCTTTTGTCATTCTGTTTGAGAAATGAGTCCCTTGCGCCCCATTTGGTTTCCAAACATCTCCTGTTTTGTCCCTGCTGCTCATGAGAAGGTGTGACAGTGAATAGTGCTTGGAGATTAGAATTCATCGTCTCTTGATATTAGTTTCATTTTTTGCTACGTTCAGCCACAGTCTATTTAATCCTGTGATATTTCTGCTATGATCAGGCAGGAGCAACCTTTTATAAAAAGACTGGCCTGGGTCTGTTGCCTCAAGCTCTGTTTAATGGCGTGCCCTTTAACAGAGAAGAGATGGATGCTGCAGAGTTAGAGACAGTTATTCTTCAGAGGATTATTGATGCCACCGGGTTCTTCCAGAGGGCAACGTTCATGGTATGTTTAACTTTTCTGAATGAATGCAAGATGAAATATTTGGCAGTGAGTTGAGTCATATTTATATATTTATTTTTTTTTTATAAGGAGATGGCTTGAAATTAGTAATACTACAACTGAAATGACATTGTTACATTAATTTGTGATCATGGCTTTGAAACAATACATTTAGATTGTACAAGGTTGAAGGATCAACTAAGCGTATGGTAATTCTCTGGAATTTTTCGACCAGAAACTGAGAATGTACTGTAGTTATTCATTGAAAATTATGTAGCTAATATTATGAAATACCATCTGTGTGATATTTATACATTTTTGACTTGACATTGTCCATAACTTATATATAGAAGCTTTAAGATCAGTTGAAAGATCATACAAATACTTGGTCTTTGTTTATCTTGAAACTATAAAAGTACAGATTTAATTTTTTTTTTTCTTGCTACAGGGTTTGTTAAATGATCATATGAACGCCATGGATTTTCTTATGGATCAGCACAATGTAGTTTCCCGTATAAATCCCACTATTCTTGGAGCAGAAAGAAGATACATACATTTCAGATCCACATCTGGTAACTACTTTTCTTGGACTGGCTGCTACCATTTTCCTTATTTTAAGTCTAACGTGTTGTGTTTTACATTTTTCAGTTCCATTTGATGCAGAAGACTTCTCTACTTTCTCCTTTTTGGACTCACAAGACAAAAGTGCTGTCATTTCAGACAACATGAAGTATTTAACGAAAAAGGGTATATTCATTTTCTACATAGGTTATATACATGGATATTTTTTATACATATATAGGTATTACAAATTGTTGAAATTTACCAGTAAAATATCCCAAGTAAGTATCTCAAGGATCTCATGTAAAAAAATAAATTTTCCAGTATCTTCTTTCAAGAGCCAAATCATATCCTACTATTGTAAACATAAATTATAATGAGCAGGATAATTATTTTAGATTTTTTAGTTTTGAAATGGGATGGATGTCATGGCTGGTTTTTTTTTTGTTTTGCAGACATGAAGTTAAAAAGCTTTGCAAGACTTTTGCAGCTTTGAAAACAGACTCATTTTTCATACTAATGTGGTTTTACTTGGGGATGTTAAAGAGAGTATTCAGTTTCCAAGTGACTCTTAGTTGCAGCATTATCAAGCGAGTAATGTGTAGTCTATGTAATATCTGTCTCAAAATTAGGCACTTCTACAATTTAAGGAATAATTTATTTTATTTCTTATTTAGCATTCAATTTCTCTTTATTTTTCGTCTAGTTAGATTGTTTAATTTTGATATCTGAAGCTTTGTCTTTCTGTACAAAAGAAAAACTGCATATATTTGAATGGATTGTCACTCATTTATACAGCTTATCTTGCTAAAACTCACACTGCTTTGTACATTTGAGATTTTTTTTTGATGTAAAATATTCTTCTTGCATATGCAAGTACTTTTCCTTGGAGTTAGAAGAAATTGCAACAGTGGGAGCATAATACTGCATGGAATTTTGCAGAAGTTGTACCTTGTTAACTTCTAGGAGTAGATAGTTAACAACTGTTCATTTACATCAGACTATCAAGGGACAGAATAATGCAAAGTGCTATTCTTTCAGTAATTTTTATGAGGCCTTAACATAGTTTTTACTTATTCCATTATCAAAAAGAAATGCCACACACTTATATTTCTTTAAAATAAAATTATTTAACTCTATTTGATTCTCTGTCTACAACCCAACTGGTTGTCAAATGATGACTGGCTTTCAGTCTGTAGGCTCACTTTTAAGATTCAGATCTCTTGTGTAAAACCTGCAACCTTTAAGCTGGAATCTGCATTTCAAATCTCTGGCCCCAGTGTGTTCCTCTGGACTACAGCATCACTTAATAATAACCTCTTCCTAGAATCTCACCAGAATCTTGTAAAATTCCTGTCTGTATGTATTAGCTTCTAGGGGATATATGATAGACCTGAGCAGGCTGATACTCTTCTACAGATAATTTTGCAGAATTTTTCATATACTGTTGCCTTTCTGTGAGTAATAAAGAACAGGAGGCTGTAGGCCAGGAAAACCAGAAATTTTCTGCGTATACACCTACACAGTAGTTTACTGTCTTTGGACTGTATTTGGTCTATTCCCATTTGTGTCCAGAAATGGTAAGTTTTGCCCTGCCTTTGGTTGAAGGACTCTCCATTTGCTGCCAGCAAAAGTGAATTGCCTAATTCACACAACCTTATAACTACTTAATTGTTTTCATTTTTGGCTATATGACCAGCATCCATCAAATATTCACAAGAAACCTCTGTTTAATTGGAGCAATCTTATTATTTAGGGCCACCTTGTTTCAGTGGTACAACAATAGATTGGCTGTTTTAGTGACTCTCACATAATAAATGGTAAATTACCTCCTAAGAATTTTATTTCAATTCAGGGGGCAAAAGATTCTGATGTGGCAAAGATTAGTCTTACAGTTGAAGTCAGCAGCCAAATATACACAAACTTCAAAATCTCAAGCAGAATTAATTCATTATTCATTACTCATGAGAAGATTCTCCAGAATGTAAAGCAGGATTATCTTTAATTTTCAGGTGAAGATGTATTATGTGCTGTTACTATCTGGATTATTGCTGATTTTGATAAACCCGCTGGGAGACGATTGCTTTCTAATGCCTTGAAACACCTGGTGAGTTTGTAGAGGCTTTTATTAAAATAATTTTTATAAACATGTTCTTAACAACATTATGCACATTCCAAAATTATACTCTTAAGTAAAGGTGTAACAAGATTTATTTTTTTTTTGTGGATCAAGTGCAGGCTTATGAGCCTGTGCTTTCATTTCACTCTGCTCTCCTGCAGCACTGACATCTTACAGGCTTGTAAATGATTATTTGGTTCATGATCTCCTGACACAGGAGACAAACCACGATGCTGTGCCTTAAAAGGGTGAATTTCTACCCAATTACAGACATTCTCCCATGAGGTAACCTGGCATGTTATGTGGGACAAAAGTTAGGAAGCTAGGATAACACTTGTTGATGTGAACCATTATGCAGCATTCTCCTGTATTGTATGACATAGTTGTGGCCATGAAATGAGCTTTTTTCCACATACTGTTTGTATGCTTCTGAGACAGATTAATTTTTACTAGTATTATTTTAATATGCTAGGAGGATCCATCCACATTTATGAGTTTGCTTATTTTTAAGTTCTTCAGTATTAGTACTAGGATTTAAAATATACAAGTAAATGTCACATGAATATAAATGACAAAAACCCCCTCAGTTCTGGGGAAGTTAGAAGAGCAATTAGACTGAGATTGGGAAGACATCTAGATTTACTAATCAGGAATGAAACGGGGAATTATAAAATTGGCATGTTGCAGGGAGCGTGTGATACCAAGTATGTCTTAAAAAGAGGCTTAAACTGCAAAGAGGAATATGCAGTACAAGTCCTTGTTACAGGAAAACATTTCATTTATCTGACTGCTAGATCTGTGAACCAAGCTTGACAGATGTATTCCCTCTATAGTTTCATTTTTTTCCTCCTCTTCAGTGGGGAAAACATGCCATAGCTCCCAACTAGGAAGTGAGAACTATTTTGGCAAATCCCCATGTGTTAGTGAGAAGAATCTAGGAAAAACATTAGAAAAAGCCATTCTGAAAAAGGTTTGTTGGATCTCCTATGAAGTAGGAGTTTAACCTATTTAATCTATCTTCATTCCAATTCATATATTTGATTTAGAAAAACCTCATGTACTATTTGGTATAGTGATTTCTGAGTTTTATGACAAAAAGATTAAAACATAGCTTGTTGTGTTGGGTTTTTTTCAAAGTCCATTGATTTATGTGGGGATTCTCTACTCCTTTCCAATACGTTTTTTCTGTTGAGTCATGGTCTACTAGAATTTCTGATAGATGCAGAACTGACACAAACACCTCTTGTGCCTGACTTGCCATCAGCATTTGAAGAAAAATGTACAAGAATCTGGGAGGGGAAGTGGTCGAAGGGAACTCACTTTTAACTGTTCCAGCTAAGACATTATATTTTGAGAACTACTAATATGTTTTTACTTCATTTGATGAAACTAGAGGTGACTTAGCTGGAGGAGACCTCTGGAGGTCATCTTGTTCAGCCTCCCACTCGAAGTGCGATTATTGCCATCATTAGATCAGGTCGCTGTAGGTTTGTCTGAAGGAGTCCTGAAAATCTCCAAGGAGACAACTCTGTCCCCTCCTTTGACAATTTGCACTGCCTTCATAGTGTAGTTTTTCTTACTAGGCCAAAGTTTGTGACCATTACCCCTTGTTGCACTCTTTGCCACTACCAAGAAGACTTTGGCCCTTTCAGTGTTTTTCACTCTCCTTCAGTAGTTGTTGATTGCTGTTGGGGTTCTCCATAGCCGCCTCCTCCTTGCCAGACTGAGCAAGCCCAGCTTCTGCAGTGCCTCCTCATAGGCTTCTGACCATCTTGGTAGCCCTTTGCTGAAGCCTCTCCAGCATCTCAACATCCTTACTGCACTGAAGGGACCAAAACCAGGCACAGCAGTCCAAGTGCAGCCTCACAAGTGCTTAGTAGAGGAGAATAAGAACTTCCCTTGATTGACTTGCCATGTGTCTCCTAATATATCTTAGCACACTACCTGTCTTCTTTCCAGCAAGAGCAGGCTTCTCAGGAACACTTTAAAATACACTTTTTCAAGCTTTTCAAACAAGTGTTCTAACAAAATGTTTTTCAAGGGCTGCCATTTAAAGGTTGCTGTTTA
This sequence comes from Brachypteracias leptosomus, assembly GCA_013401335.1. Classification (NCBI taxonomy): domain Eukaryota; kingdom Metazoa; phylum Chordata; class Aves; order Coraciiformes; family Brachypteraciidae; genus Brachypteracias; species Brachypteracias leptosomus. The sequence goes on from VYZX01006600.1 coordinate 36,682, forward strand.
AATAAGTTTGAATACCAGTGATTTCATTCCTTGGTTTTGGATTTTTTACTGCAATGGAGTCCATTTACCTTTTCTGCAGTTAATGATGCTATTTAATCCTACCTTAGAATCATCACTCTCTTCAGTAAAATTGATTTTAGCAAGTGAAAAAATTTCCTGCTGATTAAAATTAAAGTAATAAGTGGATACATTTTCTTGTATTTATTTGATGTTTAGTTTGATAGTTTTTGAAAAACAGGAAAACATCTACAAAATCAGTTCTGAAGCCTGTAAATGAACACTTGTGTATGTTCTTTGTTAAAGATGCCCTTCTAAAGAATGCTTAAAGGCAATTGTTCTATAAAAAAAATCTTCTATTTAACAGATGTATTACAGATTAGGTCAATCCTTACTAATAGCATTTTTACTCCTAGTTGAAGTTCTGAATTAGGCATTGATGTATATTTTCTAAAGACAAATTGTGGCAAAAAAAACATACTTAAGGGCATTTCACAGAGTTATAATAGATATGAATACATTAGGTAACAACAGATGGAACTGTAAAATTGTGTATTATTCTGTATTTTTCTTTGCAGAAAACAAGCAGTCATACACGAGTTGGGGTTTTGAACAATCCTTCATCAAAAATAAAGGAAGATAACACAGCCATTGCAAGAGGAATTTTGACTGCTTTTCTAACCCAAAACAATAGCAACTTAAAAAGCTTACTAAGTAAACTCAGTAAGGAAGAGACAGCAAAATCCCTTGCTGCTGGAACTAAAATTTCGAAATTCCTCATCCCAGTGAGTGCAAACTAAATTAGACTACTTTTTCTTTTTTATTTTATATCTATTTTATTGAAAAGAGATGCTGTTAAGAGTAACAGCATTTGGCCAAATGCTGTGAAGTTTATAACCCTTATACAGTTTCTGCTCAAGCAGATTTGGATTTTTGACAACTTTTATGTGGTGGAAGAGTAGAGAATTTCCTCAAAGTAAAGGAAGAAAATATGAGAGTACTGAAAAATACAGAATACAGATACTGGGTTATGGAGAGCAAAGTAATTTATTTTTAATTGTTGATTTATTTTTGGTTTAGCACTCTCTTAATTAAAATTACAATATTAATGTTTGTCAGGAATTAAGACTTCAGAAGCAACTGTTTTGACCTTGCTGTTATGGTTGTTGAGCAGTAATAGACAGAGACTTAAGTGATTGAGGTTAATGAGCATTGTATACTTCTGGCCCATATTTTCTGGTGTGTTTCTATAAAGTTCATTGGTTTAAAATACAAATGTTGCTGATATCAAAGCTCTCACATAGAGTGGAGCTGAGTTATCCAATAGCAGCAGCAAACTACAGTTTTTGTTTGAGAAAGAGCTGTAAATGATAGTATTTTCAAATAGGAAGATTTGGAAGACTAATAGAACTCTCTGGCACCATACTGGAAAATTAATTAGCTTTTTGGGTCATGCTCTTACTGCATTGTCTAATGAATTTTGAAAAACATAAAGGTAGCTAATTAAGCAGTGTATGCATGTTACTGATTTATTTTGTTATATTAATTGTATCTTAATGAATCGATTTGCATGGTCTGCATCTATCTAATGAAGAAATATGTATCAGTAGAGTAATATAACAGGATAATTTTGACAGGTGGGGCAGGCTGCTATTGTAAGCATGGCAAAGTTTCCAGTCTTTTTTTCCCACTTTGAACATTGATTTGTTATATGTCTTAGTGGATGATGTTGGCTTCCCCAAAACATGTTTAAGCTCTACCCACATTAAAATGACTGAGAGTTTTTTATAGTATTGGGGATTTTTTTAATATATATTTTTCCTAAAGGTGAAAATACAGTTCAGTTGTTAATGGAGAATGCTATTTGTCATGCAGCTGTGTGCTGGATTGTAGAAAAAGTGCTTAACCTTAGGCTCAGCTTTCCTCTCATGATTATTCACAGTTGCTCGAGGGTAAAAAGTGTACAGGCTGGTTGGGAGACTGGCTCCACACCAACAGCCATGTACTTACACTGAAACTGTTGTTTTATTTTGATTTCTAGTTACCATATAGCTTGAAGAAAATATCTGATTACTTCAGCTGTTACAAAATTTATTTTTGTTGAATCATTCCACCATGTCATGCTTTACCTTTGCTTCAGGGAATGGATGACAATACTTTTGAGAAGAAGTACAACACTTTAGGACTGGATTTAATTAAAACCCACCAGATGTTCTGCCAGGAGGTTCTTAAGCTGCTTCCTGGGCAAATGGCTATTGTGAGCAATGGGAGGGTAAGCAAGAAATTAAGTCATGTCTTAGTCTTTTTGTAGATACTTTTGACTTCCTGGAACTTCAGTTTCAAGCATAAAATAAATGCAGTATGTTGATTTTCAATTTATTCAGGCTGTTGTTAGAGAATAGTATGAATGTTTACTTTGTTTTTTAAATTTTGTTTACTACTAAGTCGTTTATTAGCTCCATTCCATGGAAGCTACTATGTATGTATGTCATTACCACAGCTATTTAAGAGTTAATCTGGCAAAATTCTCTAAATGAATGATAACAATAAATTTTGATCCTGAAGTTACCTATCTTTTACACATTTGGACTAGGATAAACTATGGCATATGTAATAAAAAAGAAATTACATCGACTAGAGTAGTATTTCAAGCTCTAGACCCCCAAATTGTTTATTAATATTAAATTGTTCTGTAGACTTAATTCTTAATTTTCAAACAAAAGTATAGGTTTTTTGTTTTTCCAATTTCTTGTATATATATTCTGAAAGCAGTAGCCTTACAGTATGGCTGTAGGTGAACTGTGATTAAAAAAAGACAATATTGGGTTCGATATTTATTACTTGTTAATGACAGTCAGTACCTTACATTACAAATACAATTTATACAAACTATTCTTTGAGTTAGCTCTCTTTTATTTACTATTTCTTGCTCCACGAATAGAAAGAAATAGAGATACTATGTTGGCATCTCATTACTGGAAACTCTCCTTAGATTGTGTTCTTAGTTACTCTTATGCATCTTAAATGGCTTCCTATATGCAACTGAAATGCCACTAATGAACCTATGAAAGTGTTTTTGTTGATGAAACACAAAAGATTTGTGTTGGGTTTTTTGTGTCAAACCCCTGTCCTCCATAGTAAATATGAAATGTTGTTTTATAAATGGTTGTTACAGTTTTCCATACCTAAAAAAAGCTCAAATAATGTCATATTTTGAGAAAATACATTTCTTAAAAATACATGGATAAATTTGATAATGTGTAGTCATCTATCTGAAAGTGTGTTTTCACTTTAAAAGATTACTTTTAAAAAAGACATGGGATATCATTCATTTCTATCCTTGCTATTTCAGCTCTGAGGTTTTGTTTTTATGAGGAATTTTTTTTCCTAGTTATGACTTCTACAAAAGTAGCATGGTATTTCATAATCACACTACAGTTTTGTCTTATCTCATGCATTATTAATAAAAAGTTCAGAAGTGGAATTTTGTTAGATAACCTCTAGGAAGCAGTTGAATTTTGGGAGAGAGGCATTCAGCACAAAGCTCCCATCATCACATTCTACATCCTGGGAGCCCTGTAGGCTCTTGGGTCAGTTTAGCTTGGTAGACTATGAGTAGGAAATCCAAATATCCTCAAAGTGATTTTCAGGGACTTCAAGGCACCTTCTTTTCCTTCAGACACCAAAAAACCATAGCAGTTCTGTTTCTTGTCTCTGGATAGCCCACATTTCTTATCCTTTGCTCTTTTCTTCCTTCCTATCCATTCTGCTTCTTCTGAGAAGCTTTGAGAAGTTAAGATTGTGTTCACAGAACTCAACAAAATTAATGAGTCCAGTAGGCAGATAATAATTTGAATTTTGGTTTAAAATAATTTACCTAACAGAGCTTTTCCTTAAACTTAGGTTTGCTATTTCTAAGTAATGTACTCCTTTACAGAGGTATCTACAAGGAAAAATACCATGGATATTTTTATTGCAGCTGTTCTTTGTGTTTGATAATTAACTGTAATTACATAACTGTAAAAACATAATCCTGCATAGTTACTATACAGTTTAGTACTATATAGTTAATAATATTGATGTATATAGGGCTGGGGGTTCATATTTAATATTATGCATTCATTTAACATATTAGTATATTTTTGCTTGCAGAAGGAACATTATTGGGATACTCTGCACTTAGTAACATTTTTTCTCTATCTAAGGTGTTGGGTCCTTTAGATGAAAATGAATTCTATGCAGAAGACTTTAGTTTGTTGGAAAAAATAACATACAGTACCTCAGCAGAGAAGATTAAAGCTATTGTCAAAGAGATGGGAAACAGTAGCAAAAGGTAAAATTCTTTTGCATTTTGAGGCCTTATGATGTACTGCCTTGTTTATTTCCTGTGACAAATTAAGAGTCCTTTTGTATGGGACATATGAACAAAGGTTCAAATATATAATCCTAGTACCCTTTATACTACATACTTAGATATATACTCTGCATGCACTATGTACATCAGAGCTACAAATCTCAAGGTGATAATAATTTTAAAGAGCCCAGGTTTGGGATGTGGGCTTTTTAAATATCCCTTATGCAGACAGATGTACATTAAAATGTGAATGTTTTACTCCTTTTCTAATGAAAAACAAATTATATATGCCTTATTTAATATAGTGGCAGTGACCTGATTATGAAAATAGATGCCCTACTGTCATCTTTGCCTAAAACAGAGATAAGACAAGATGCTGAACTCCTCAAAGAGCAGCAGAGGTAAGTTCTGTCTGTCATGGTAAAGCACTTACAGTACTTTCATATTAAAATTAAAATATACCAATGACTACATAAGGTCTTTGGAAACCTGAGTAAGCATTCTAGTTTTAAAAGAAGTTGTTGATTCTATGGTTGTATGAACAACTTGGTCATCTGCCCTAATGTAATGCATTATTACCTCTTTCTTATTAGATTAATTAGTAACACCTAATGATTTTCCAGCCTTATCCTTAGCTGAAAAAAGAGTGATTACAATTGGCATGAACAGAAGTGGTGATTTGGAGTTAGAAAACCTAGAAACGTCTTCATAGGCAATAAAATCTAAAGTGCCTCTGATATTACAAACTCATGCCTAAAAATGTTTATTTACATAAGTTCAGTTTAGAGTTTTCATGTCACTTATTTATTTTATTTTTTTAGCAGTGTAGTAAAAGTTGATCCCCAACAGAATGAACCATTCTATGATGTTATTGCTATTGTGGATCCATTGACAAGAGAAGCACAGAAGATGGCTCATTTATTGATTGTAAGATGGTGGTCATTGTTTTTAATTTGTGTATTTGTAGCAATTTTTACTAACCTTTTTCTAATTTCCATGTACAACATAGTAAAGGGGTAAACAACATTTTTTAAATATATATTTGGTTATTTAAATTCATAATAAAAAGCTGGGGATGATCTAATTCATCATTGAAGTACCTTATTTGCAATTAAAATTCAAATACCCCATGTTCTTTATAGTCTATAGAAGGAAAGGAAGAGATTGTCTGCATAATATAGAGGAAAAGGATCTCCCATCTCAAAATCTTAAGAGGCAAATGCTTCTTTCCATTAAACCAAATCACCTTAGTTTTCCAAGGTACCTAAATGAGGTGGTCTAAATCTGACCTGTAATATCATCATAAGAAGATTGGACTATAAACCTTTCAGCTCTTGGAAGGGTATTTCTCAGTTGATTAATGCTACCAAGTATATCCACAAGTCTACCATTGTGTGTAGCTATTGATCATCTGAAGAGAAACTGTCCTAAAACATAGCTCCTAAAATGATTTTCTTTTTTTCACTAGCTGCAGAATATCACTCTACCACAGGCTCCTTTATAGTTTCCTATAAAAATGTAAATTTTGTCTTCTCTTTATGGTCTGTTACAATTCTGAAGCCTGTAACTTGATTTTTGCTGCATCCTGTTTTATCTTTTTCTCTGCAGTAATTATGAAAGTTTCATAAGTTCTTACATTGCTTCTTCCCCTCCCATTTTCATACCCTTTTATGCCTTTTGTATCAAATGTTGAAGCATCCACTCACTTTTCGTATATAACAGTGAAACAAAGTAAGAAAGACATTTTAAAAATTCATGAAAATTCTGATATTTCGGGACTCAGAAATATTAGCTTTTCTCTAGGATCAGAGCTTTCATTTCCCCATTCTCAGTTAAAATGAAAGCTTGATATTAACAAATGAAAATATTTGAATTTTTGATACTGTCCATGTTGACACTTTGGATGCAACATCTTTATTTTGAGAAATTGTTTTCTTTAATGTTGAAAATTCTGGTTTTAGTAGATCAGGTCAGATAGCATTGGTTACAAACGCTTTTTATTCTGAATGATAGATATATACTTGAGTCACTGACATCTATTTTGATTTTGGTCCTTAACCCATGTCCCCTTCTTATTCTTTCAGTGCTGTTTAGGTTCTTGTTTCCTGCTTCATCACTTGCTCTCAGCCTTATGCTCTTCCACAGTCTTCATTGTTTGCTCAATAGTTTTTCGGTGATGGTACTCAGGTGACACAGAGGATGAGAATGAGAAACTAGGAACAGAACAGGTCCCTAAGACTATGTAAAGTTATAGTACTAAAGAACATGCACAGCCATGGGTTGAATTGAGAAAATTGGAAAAGTAGGTATAGTAAAAGAGACATCACACAAATGAAGATAACTTGGTAAAGGTTTTAAAGAGTTCTTTAAAGAAACTAACATCTTTGTTAACTTTAAACAAAATGGGTTGCTTACAGAAATAAGAAAAAAATAACGTCCTAATTTTATGGTTCCTATATAACAGCATCCAGAAAATTGGGATTTTAGAAATGAACAGGTGAAGGAACTGAGAAAGAAGTAGAAATATTTTAAGTTACTGGAATGGTTTGAAGTTGATTTGAATAGTTTGACTTCTCATTAATCCATTGCTGGCATTTCAGGTTATTAAGTAATTAAGCATTAAAATAATCCTCTGAGCTTTACTATAGCCAACAATTTACTGTATACAACAGTTTTAACAAAAGTAATTGCTTTGAGATTGGCTACTGAATAAAAGGAACATGTTGTACTTACAAACTTTGAAGTCCTTTAAAATCTTCTAGAAAATACAATGTACAGTGATAATATGATTTACGCAAGCACTGGAGAATGAGGATAGCAGCTCTTTAAAAAACTGCATCACTAGAGGAAAAAAATAATGTTTTGACTATCAAGAATATCATGTGCTAAATCATGCAGTTTTAGAAAAGGTCAAATCTTTATTTGGAATATCTGACAATATCCCTTAATATACAGATATATTTAGAACTTTAAAATGTTTGAGATTTCTACTGAAGCTTGAGAAATGACAGGATGTCACAAGGATAACTTTAGCTTTTTTCAAAGTTTGATTGCCAAGAACCATTTTTTACACAATTTTTTTTTCTGTAGGTACTCAAAGACATTATCAATATGAAACTCAGGTTGTTTTTGAACTGCAGATCTAAACTGTCAGAAGTGCCACTGAAGAGGTGAGTAGTTCATAGCTTTTCTTAGAAATACATGATCTTGCTTGGTTTGGAAAAAACAACCCAAACAGCATATATTTCCTTAAAAAATAAACAGTGGTTTATGTTTCTGGATTCTTTTGTTGCATTAGTTATTTTCTTCGAATATAATTGGATGTTACTGAAGCAGGCTGCATTTGTCTAGAGAAAAATTCTAGTTCTAAGGTGTCAATTATAGAATCACAGAGGAGTGATCTAGTCTAGCAAAGGCATTTCACCTGGAGTTGGACTGAGGGGTCAAGGCCAATTGTATGAGTTTCAACAAGGCCAAGTGTCAGTTTCTGCACTTGGGTCGCAACAACCCTCGGCAATGCTACAGGTTTGGGGAAGTGTGGCTGGAAAGCTGGCTGGCAGAAAAGGACCTGGGGGTACTTAACAACAACTGGCTAAATATGAGCTGGCAGTGAGCCCAGGTGGCCAAGAAAGCAAACAGCATCCTGGCTTGTATCAGTGGCTGGACTAGGGGAGTGATTGTCCTCTTGTACTCAGCACTGGTGAGGCCACACCTTCAATACTGTGTTCAGTTTTAGGCCCCTCACTACAAGAAAGACATTGAGGTGCTGGAGCGTGTCCAGAGAAGGGCAACGAAGCTGGTGAAGGGCCTAAAGCACAAGTCTTATGAGCAGTGGCTGAGGGAACTGGAAAAAAGGGGGTAGAGGGAAGACCTTACCACTCCCCACAACAATGTGAAAGGAGGTTGTGGAGACGTGGGTGCTAGGATGAGAGGAAATGGCCTCAAATTGTGCCATGAGAGGTTTAGGTTGGACATTAAGAAAAATTTCTTCACTAAAAGGATTGTAAAGCACTGAAACAGGCTGCCCAGGGAAGTGGTGGAGTCACCATCCCTGGACATGTTCCGAGGTCGTGTAGATATGGTGCTTAAGGATGTGGTTTAGCAGTGGACTTGGCAGTGTTAGATTAACGGTTGGACGTGATGTTCTTAAAGTTCTTTTCCAACCAAAATGATTTTATCATTCTATGAATAAATGGAGTAAGAGTTGGAGAGGAGTAGAGACACTTCTTCCCTCTGCTCTCTGTCTTTGCTGCAGCTGGTGTCAGGGAGCTCTTCCCAAAGACTCTCTTCTTCCAGCAGACATTAGTCCTTCTGCTTACTTGAGTGATACAGATTCTGAGAATTCAAGGCAGTTCACAGTCAAGATGTTTAGATGCACCTCTTGGGTATTCACCTTCCCAGCCACTAGCAGTGTTAATGACATACGCATTTTCACAGCAAAAATTATCAAAAGCTAATAGATCTGTGTTCATCTACCAGCCCATTTGAGATCCTGTTGGTATTGTTTGAGAGTATTGCAAAAGAGTAGGGAGCTACTGTGTCTCCAAACTTCGCTAATTTGGTAAACATCAACTATTATTTTTTAAGTATTTTGTAAGAATTTCACGTTTGGAACTTTATACTTCAGTAAATCTGTTTTTTTGAACGCTTCTCTCTCAACAGCTTCTATCGTTTTGTTCTGGAACCAGAATTAACTTATGGGCTCAACAAGCACCTTCCTTCAGAACCTGTGGCAAAATTCCTAGAATTGCCAGAATCACCCCTTTTGACTCTAAACATGATCACTCCTGAAAGCTGGTTGGTTGAAGCAGTAAACAGTTCTTGTGATCTCGATAACATTCATTTACAGGACGTAAGTGATAGTTTGCAAACATTATAAAACTTGTGTTGGACCTTCTACCTCAGGAGGGAATTAGAAGATTTTTGTCTCTTGTTTTCCAGAAATGCTTTCTGTGGTAAATAATTGGTCAGTATTTTACCATTTTTATTTTCATTGTCTTTTTTTTCACATTCTTTCTAACTTAAAACCCCCCAAGTCTTAAAAGAAAGCAAAGAAGCAGAAAAAAAATGCAGAATGCAAACAAAAGCAATATTTCTGCTGTGTTGAGCTTTATAATGTTTATGGAAATATTCTCTTTTTTAGATGAAAATAAAGCAGCTAAGGGATTCTCTGTGCTAGCTTTCTATATCTCTTTACCTTGTAAATATTTTTGTAACAATAGGTTTAACCTAGACAAATCTTCAAATAAACCTGAATATAATGTTGTTTACTAGTATAGGTTAAAATATATTTGACTATATATTGAACTAAAATTTTTTGACTATGTATTGAGCTAAAACTATTTGACTATATATTGTACTAAAAAACATTTTTTAGTTCACAGTTTTTGAAATTATATTTTTAATCCCTCATCTCCAAAATCACTGGATTTGTTTCAGTCACTAAATCTATGCAAGATATTTAGGGTGTTTGATCCACTAAAGCTGTCCATTTGGAAGCAATATCATGAAAATAGAGGTTGGGATTTACCTTATAGAAGGAGAGATGCCTCAGCTTCCTCAACAGTCAATGGAGAGAAGGTCCCTCCAGATGGTTGATTCATCTTTACCTTGGATACCTGTTTTAAAATTTAATTTAATTGAATTCCTTCTGGAAGGGCCTTTCTGGGGTTTTTTGACAGTCGAATTTAGGTGAGGTAAATCCCACAGATGTTTGTCATTGTAATATGTTGCTTTTCCCCATATTGTTTATAATTTATTGATTAAATGTTCCTTCCACAGGTAAAAGGGACAGTTATAGCAGAATATGAACTGGAATATATATTGCTTGAGGGACATTGCTTTGATGTGACAACAGGACAACCTCCTCGAGGGTTACAGTTCACTCTGGGCACAAAGAATAACCCTGTTGTGGTTGATACCATTGTGATGGCCAACCTGGTGAGTATTAAGTACAGAAATAGATGTTACAATCACACACTCTCCATGAGAATTCTTCATGAGCTCCTTGTTCTTTAAATCCATTTCTCTGTGTTGCAAGCTTAGTAACACTAAAAGTAACAGGAGTATCCTGGAGTTGAGATCATCTACAGCAGAAGGTACGCATTTCTAATTTGCTGAGCTTTATCCCTCCCTTCTTCTGATCCAGTGTAGGTTTGGATATAGCCTAATTTTAGATCCTTATCTGAAACACCTGAACGGGGCATCTAATTGCCTTAAGTAGATGGTAGGAGGTAGTTATATTCAGATGGAGATTCCACCAACAAATGTAAAGTGTGAATCATGTTCTGAATAAAATAACCATTTTTGTTACATAATGATCCAAACAAAAGAAGGTTCCTAGTTTAGATGTGTCAGTCAAGTGCTTAAATCCTCTGTGAGACAGATCAACACCTGAGGATTCCTCTGGTCATCTGAAGTAATTATGTTTGGTTTCAACAGGCTGTAGAGCAGAAGATCTTGTGATTTCTGAAACAAAAGATTTATTTTCTATTAGCTAAGGTAATTTGATAGGGAAAGATTAATTTTGATGCATAAGATCAATCACCTGTCTGCTGTTCTCTGTAAATACTTTATCACAAGGAATAAAATGCTTAATAAACTGTAAGTCTTTTATATTTACTCAACAGTAGATGTTGTTCAACATGATAAAAATTTTAATGATTCTTCACATTCCAAAGCTTGTTTCATTTGGCTTTCACATAATGATAGCTGTAGGCAGTGTTCCAAAATTGGGAATCACAGAATCATGATTCCCACTTGGGAAGGAGCTATGTTGACCTGGAAAGTTGTTCCAGACAAAATTAAGTTCAAAGAAGTTTTTCAGTTCAGGGTCAGTTTAGTAGTTTATTTCTTGACTGCTCACTTACTGTTCTAGGTGGGGATTCTATATACAACTCAAATTCAGCTTGAAACAAAAGGACCATTGAAAGACATTAATATGGACATATAGGAAAGGTGGTACTTGATTGCATCACTGCCACATTACTTTCAGGGCTAGTTTGACTGTAGGTAATGGTTGCTAACCTTGGCTGCAGTACCAAATGTTGGATAATTGATGTTTATGTGTGTACATGGTTGATTCTGAAATGCTGACAGAAGGAGTTACTTTCTTATTTTTCTTAGGGGTATTTCCAGCTGAAAGCAAATCCAGGTGCTTGGACACTGCGGTTGCGTAAAGGAAGATCTGAAGAGATTTATCAGGTGTTTTCGTAAGTGTTAATCTGTCTTTTGGAAACACACTTATAAATGAATGCTAATGTACAACATATTTTGAAAGATCTGGCATCACTGAAGGAAAAGCAGCAAAAATAACATGAAAAAATAGCACAAGAAGCAAATGATGATTTAAAATTTATAGGAGACATCTTATTTCCTGATAGAGTAAGTTATTGTTTGATTGCCCCACACGCACGTTCTTGAAGGCATTTGAATGTGTTAATGCAAATAAGCCTAAATTGCTCAGCTAGACTTGATGTGGGCAAATGATATCTCTTACTATACAGCTACCAGATACTTGCCCTGTCAGTTCCAGGCAGAGTTTACATTATCATGCAACTGCCTGCACCAAATGGGAGGAGTGGCTGACACACCAGAAGGCTGTGCTGCCATTCAGCAAGATCTGGACAGACTTGAGAGTTGGGCGGAGGGGAACCTCCTGAAGTTCAACTGCCATTTCTGCTGTCAGCAGTTTGTGTTTGGCTCTAGTTTTACTATTTTAGAGCTTTTTAATGACACTTTAAAATGGAGATCTGCGCCCTTTTATGTTGAGTACTGCACATCCCTGTGATAAAGAAAGTTCTCAGCCAAGTCTTTGTATGTTGCAATGTTTTAAAAGTGTGAAAATTAAAGTGAATCTGAGAGAAGAAAAGTCAAGATAATCCTGAACGTCATTTTGTGCAAGAATCGGCCATCTCTATGAAACTTAGTAATCTTACAAATAGACATGTTTTACAGAAATGTATTAAATAGACATTTCAGATAACTATATAAAATCCTATCGTTTTTAGATAAGTAGCATGAAACAGATTGAAACAAGGTTTAAATATTTCTGTTTTCTAGGCAAAAAAAAAAAAAATCAAGCCTAAGGGGCAGCAGATTTCTTTCTTAAACCAAATTTTTGTCTGTGTAGCCTTAGCAAGAGAAAACTACATAATGCTGTTAAAGGCAGAAAGGATTGAAAGAAAAAGACGTGGGCTATTGAGGTATAAAAGCTATAAAACTTGAGAATTATGTTATTACACTGTATCACAAAGTGACAGCAACATTTTTCTTACTTGTTACTCAGTGGGCTGCAGTACAGTTCTGAGATGCCTGAATGGCTTTGGGCAAATGTTGATGTGGTGCCTTGCACAGACGTGTCTTCAGGGGGGTACAGTTCCCAAAACCAACCAGTTGAAAGCTGGTCTTCTATCTCAGCACTGTGATGAAGCTTTCCCTAGACTTTTAAAAGTGGATTTATTTTTAAAGTACATTTAATGATCTCACCCAGCAATTTCTAAGATGTTTTTCATATTTGAAAAATGAAATGTAGTTTAGTATTTGAATTTAATATATGCCTGTATTATACACAATAATGTATTCAGCTCTAGGTTGCTGCATTTTTTCATTGGTTGATAAAATTTCCCGGGAAAATCCAAGTTAAAAAGTGAGGGCTAATGCTGTGAATAATGTCTAGTGATGAATAAGACTCAAAGTTTCTGAAGTTAAGATATAATTAGGTGCAAGTGAAGAAATTTTGTTTCTGTAAGTATCAGCAATCCTAAACCCTATACTCTAATTAAACACAATTAATAACACGTTTTAATGAGCATGAACACATTTTTTTTCTTTCTCACAGCCATGAAGGAACAGATTCTGTAGCTGATCTGACAGATCAGATTATCGTGGTATTAAACAACTTCAGAAGCAAAATTATCAAAGTCCAAGTATGTAAAGATACCTTATTTTGTCTGCAGTATTTCCTTATATGAAATATGATTAATGCTTATATATCTTAGGCTGTATTTAATTGGAAGTTGTATACTGAAATACATAATTTAGATCTTGTATTATTAAGTAGAAGAGGGTGTAGAAATTTATGTGGTTAATTTGATCCAATCAGGTTACACTAATTGCATGGGAGATTGTTAAATAGCTGTTAAAATAATACATCTGTGTGTATAACAGAGTTTTTCTCATCTAGCCTCATATGTCTTAAAAGCATAGTCTAGGTGCCTTAAAGTCCCTCTCTGCTTAGTAAAATGAGGAGACTCCAAAGGACTGCTCATACCAGCGCATGTATGTTTTTAAACCAAGGGCATGACCACCTCTTGAGATATTCAGTTCTCTCCTGTGACTGGGAGGGATTTTACATGAAGTCCAGATATCAAAGTGGAAGTTAAAATTAGATATGTTGAGTTCTACCCTAAGCTACCAAATTTGTGTAAATGAAATGATGCTACTTTCATTCTTAAAGATGTATCAAAGACAGAGGGACAGACTTAAATTAAGGAGAAAGAACCTCACAGTATTATATATTTTCCACTATATTGTAAATAACATTTTGTGTAGGTGTCTTTGGTACATTGTATCCTAATTGTAGACACTGAGAAGGAGAGAGAACGGTGTAAACATAAGTACAAAAGGAATTGTTCAAACCACATATACGAGTCTCTTCGCCAGTCCTCTAACTGAAAGTTTCCAGAACCTGGAGAAAATGTGTAAAACTCTGGGGTGTGATGAGCCTGCCTTCTTAACTCTGAGGGTGGTGAGACACTGGAACAGGTTGCCCAGGGGGGTTGCGGATGTTCCATCCCTGGAGGTGTTCAAGGCCAGGTTGGATGGGACTTTGAGCAACCTGATCTAGCTGAAGGTGTCCCTGCCCATGGCAGGGGGGTTGGAACTAGATGATCTTCAAGGTCCCTTCCAACCCAAACCATTCTATGAAACCACAGAGAAAGGGTAAAAGGTGCCATTTGGGTCAAAATAGGAAAATTATTCTTTGTGAAAGGTGGTATGTATTAAGCTTATAACTAGAATTATGTAGGCTCTATCATCCAGTTGAACTGTGAAATCACTTCAGCAATATCTAGGGTGTGGCTTCAAAAGCATTAGCTAAAAAGACATATGATTTAGTGTCCACAGAAATCTGCAAGCATTAGCTTGACAATTTAAACACGTGAAACTAATACAGTTATAACCAAATATGGTCAAACAGTGATTTAGAAGCTATTTGGGTTTAAAAAACCAATTGGGTTTCTTTTAATCACAGAAATTAAGGTCAGCAAACAAAATTAATTTGGAGCCTTTGTTAAGTGTCTGGGTAAGACAGCAGATGTTGCTTAAATTGGATGGGAGAGCTTATATTTTGGCAACAGATTTGTCACTTTCTCCTTGTGAAGGCCTTATAGGAATCACAGTTTTCTTTCACCTAAGTTCCACGCATGGTGTGACATCCTGCTACCCTTTGGCTGGATCAGAAACTCATGAGGGAAAAAAATGAGAGACTCATTTTCTCACACTTTTAGTTACTGTTTGCATAAATAAATACAGAGGGCTTGGACATGCTGTTTGATTCATTCATCACCACTTAATTTTTCTTCTTTTTCTCTTTAATGTAGTTCAGTATTTTACTGAAATAGCAATCAGTAAGATGTTGGTCCAGCTCTAGCCAGTAAGCACACCAGAGTTAGATATCACAACTGAAGTAATAACTATTATCGACTAAGGTCCCAAATTACAAAAATAGATTTATTTTAATGACTAGGTACAGAAAAAGCCTGATAAAACGAATGAAGAACTCCTTACTGATGAAACAACAGGAAAAAATGGAAATTGGGAATCAGCTACAAGGTAATGCATTATTTGCTTATGCTTTAACCATGCCAGGACATGTTGTTTGTTAGTCATAGCAAGTAAGTGCTTCTTACTTGATAGTGACACCAATATGTTAAAAGGCTCCTCAAGGGATCTATAATGTAAATAAAAGGGAGGAAAAGACAATCTATAATGTCTTGTGCATCTCATTATTTATTTCCTTCATCCCTCCTTTGCATTTCTAGTTCATATTCATTTTTTCCATTGGCATTATTTTTATTTTGTTGTGGCAGGGAATCAATCTCAATGTGAAAATCTCAGCCAATAATGTGGTACTCATATCTATCAAGCTGAACATCAAAAATCAGGCTATGATGCTGCTCGTGTGCTGCTAGATGTAATTTATGAAAGCCTAAGAAGTGTTTTGTATTTGTCAATAAAATACCTTTTACTTTAAAGTTTGAGTTCTATAAATAATTGTAATGAAAGTTCCAAGCTTTTACATTTTGCTCTTCCCATTGATTCAAGGTTGTGGCTCAGGGGTATGATTTGAGACCTGTCATTTTGTCTGTTGGCTTCTTGATATCTAGGAACTTGTTAAATATCCTTCCTCTTTGATATTCCAGAATGAAAAGTGCATCCTGCCAGCACATTGTTCCTTACAGGAATCCACGTGTGCTGTGATGTGGGATTCGTGTGAATACCACACCACCCAAGCCCTTTCATAACTGAACTGCCCTTCTCCAGCTCATGTGGGAAAACCTTGTGAATTTATAGGTTAACTCAGCCACCTTCAGAGCAGCTTGTTCCATTTGGAAGATCTCTGTCTTCTGTAAAGCTTTGCCATAATCAATATATTCAAGATCCTCGCATCAAAACCTGAATCTCTTTTTTCACATCTGTCTTTGTAGTCACATGTGGTGATGGTTGCATTATAAAGAGCTTGACTTTCTTTCAGTCCTGCTGTGACTATCTATAAAAAATTTAGAAAGAAAGAAAGAAGACAGACTGTTTTGGCACTGTGAACTGCAGTCTATTTTAGCTTGTGAGAACTTGGTGCTAGTTGTGGGGTTGTCTTCTTTGGAGATCTCAAACCATGCAGTCAGTGGCACTCCACTGGTGTCCCTTTATCCTGCGTTTGCTGTAGTCCTGGACTGTTCTGTCTCCTCTTACCATTGCTGAGTGAC
The DNA here is from genome assembly GCA_013401335.1 of Brachypteracias leptosomus. Classification (NCBI taxonomy): domain Eukaryota; kingdom Metazoa; phylum Chordata; class Aves; order Coraciiformes; family Brachypteraciidae; genus Brachypteracias; species Brachypteracias leptosomus. The sequence continues at coordinate 53,017 of VYZX01006600.1, forward strand.
AACAATGTGGGTTTCTCAAAAGATTATTCACACCACTTATACACATTGCAGCCTTCTGACATTGCAGCTTTGTGCTAGTGATGTGAATTCTTTTAAATACATTGGAGATCTGAGACTTGTCTCATTTGTTCTTAAAGATTATGAGGGATACTTATTTTTATACTTCTTAAAGTATAATTTTAAAAGGGACCAAACCAGAAGAAAAATTAATAGGAGTGACTCACACAATCTAAGTGTGTAAGGAATGACTCATTTCAAAAAAAAACCCCCCAAAGGTGAATCTCCAGGAATACCAGGCCATGCTGTAACCAGCTGGGCTAAGGCAGCCTTTGCAGATCCGAGATCTGTGAAGCAGTGCTGGGAGGGAGGCTGCAGCCACCACCCTCCAGCTGTGTCTGCAGCCACCACCCCCCAGCTGTGTCTGCCAAAAGGTGTATATATGTGATTAAAAAATAATCCTGATAGACTTGGGTATTCAAAGCAAGCAAAGAATTCTGTGCAGCTGAAACAGAAAACCTCTGGACAACCTACCTCAAGGATACAGGGTATCTCATAGGGAGAGTGGAGAGTCATTGGATAACTTTAAGGAAGAATTGAGCAACTGTTGTAAAAAACACCTGGGAAATCACATCACCACAGACCACTGAATGTTATGAGAGTATTCTGGGAAAGGCTACTACTCCTTGACCTTACCATTTGCTGTTGGGTGCTGCTGACAAGAAGATCCTGGGCTAAATATGTGATATGGCTGGGTGTGGCCATCTTTATTTTATGCTCGATATTTTAGAGTCTGTGTTCAGCTCAACTATCTATTGGGCTGTGCAGACATCCCTCACCTCAAGAATATGCATTGGTGCTTGTGATGTAGAAAGCACATGGATGAAACTTGAGAAATAACTTGCTGGTGTTAAAAATAAGCAATTCTCAAGATATTTTGGCTGTGTGTATTTCTAATTTTTGCTTTGATAAAACATGGAGTTCTTGCCAAATTTGGGTTCTATTTGATAGGAAATATTGGAGTTATGCCATGGTTTGTCCAGAGTGACTGGATATGAGTTGTTGCTCCCCAGAGATTTTGGTATCATAGGCATGTACACTGGGAGTAGAAAATAAGTGTGTTCAGGTACTGTAGAATGAGTATTTCTTTTAAGTATTATTTTCTTACTCTTGATTCTCTACAAGCCTAATGGAAATGCGGTAGCATTTTTTTCCTGCTGAATATACACTTTATGTAATAATTCTGTGGGGTTTTTTCATAGATACTCAGAAGAAATTTCAACAGAAGAGAAGGAAAAGAAAAGTGATATTCTTAACATTTTTTCAGTTGCTTCAGGCCATTTATATGAACGTTTTTTAAGGTAAGGAAAGGTAAAAGGGAAATGAGAATTTCATAGGGATTCTGATACACAGCAGCTTAAAGAAGCTGACTTTTTTTAACAAGGTGTAAAGAATAAATTGTCAAAACATAGAAAAGTTCAATACAGTAAGAATCGAATTAATCTTTCTTGGACAACCAAGTGATTCAACATACAGATGCTCAAAAATACCATTATTCTGTGAAGAAAGAAAAATATTCTCCCTGTCTTTCATGAGTGCATGTGTGAAGCGTGAACATAAAGGATGAAGTTCAGCCTCTCCTTATAAAGACATCACAACTATGGCTTCATTAGAGTTGTAACTATTTATGTTTAGTCCAAACTATGGATGCTACTATATGCACATGTGGCCTTACTCAGTGTTCACTCAATAAACAATGATTGCTTTGAAGGAATTCTTACAGTACTGCCTAATCTGTTTGCAACCATCTCCATTACTTTTCTGATACCTTTGAGTACTTATCTACAGGTATCAGATTTAGTGATTTTCCTATCCTAAAATGAAATTTCACAATTTTTTCATGCACATGTATTTGGAAACTAGTATTTTGTATGTATTAACTTCTATTTCTTAGTAGTCTGATGCATTTTGAACACCTGCGTTTTTCCTTCAATCTACAACAGCCTTCATAAAGGGAAATACTTCTTTATTTTAAAGGAGAAACAAATAGATTTTAAAACATTCTACATGCTGCTTTACCTTATTTTAAAGTTTATTATTTCTTTATTTTTAAGGCAGACCCAACCTCTTGCAAGGTTACACCAAACAAATGCTACAGTAGTGAAAAAAAATTGAACCCAAAGTGGTGATTTTTACAGTTATCAAGAGTTTTTTGAAGAGGATCTTAACTTGAATTATGTGTTCTCTTTTCCACTGTTTTTCATTTCAGCAACCTATTAAACTCAAGCAATATATTTCTAAAATAAGTTATCTCAGTAGCCAAGTTAATATAAGATATTAATCGCTATTCAAATTTTATCAGGCACCTTTCTTAGAGTAAAACTTGTTAACACATCCACTTTGGAAATTGTTCCAATACCTCTTATTTTTATTGATCCAATACCAATCTGGATCAAATAAATCCATCTCAAACTGGTCTTGAACACATGCTCTTTAAAGCTTTTAATTAGAAATAGACAGAAGTTTCTGCTTAAACTAGGTTAAAGAAAATTATACTTAGAAAGTTTTAGTGCCTTTTAAGTACAGTTGAAATTTAATGACCTGTGTGCATTCGTTTGTTTATTGTAGACTTATGTTTCCACAGAATTATGATGCTTTCTGTCCTACGTCATACAAAAACACCAGTTAAATTTTGGTTTCTGAAAAACTATCTCTCCCCAACATTTAAGGTAGGAGAAACATCTTTCTTTTATTATTTTTTCTTTAAAAATTTAAGTATTTTCTTTTTTAATTACAACTGAGCACTTACATAACTTAAATAAAATTTTCACAGTTGGAAAGAATCTCTGAATACATTAAGTATTAGGAATTTTTAAAGTCTCATGTGTAAGGTTCTTCTTTTCTGGAATGTAAAGCCCAGTTATATATTACAATAATTTATTCTCTTCTGATAGTCATTATAAGCTTGAAAGAAATGCTTTTTATATTTATGAAGCTGAGGATACTGCTAGAACTAAAAAGCATTGTAAAATAATAATTTATGTAGTTAGTAAGGCCAACACAGCTGCAACCATGTTTCAGCATTCCCTCTTTTCCCTTCTGAGCTCTTAGGTGTCAGAAATGTGTGTGACTAATATTTTTGTGGTTCTTCTTCTAGGATGTTATTCCTCACATGGCTAAAAAGTATGGTTTTGAGTATGAATTAGTACAGTATAAGTGGCCCCGCTGGCTTCATCAACAGACAGAAAAACAAAGAATTATCTGGGGCTATAAAATTCTGTTTTTGGATGTTCTTTTCCCCTTGGCTGTGGATAAAATAATATTTGTTGATGCTGACCAGGTAAGAAAAAATGATAGTATATAAACATGTGAGGAAATCATTTGAGCTTAAATAGATTTTCATTCCCTGTGGCCATTTTATCCAAATGTTGATCTCGGTAGACTATTGCAGTTGTATGAGCAGAACCAGTAGCATTTGAAGAATGTGAAGTGAAATCATTTCACTTGTCTCTAGTCATGTAGAAATTAAGAATCTCCTCACATTGAGCTGCCCTAAATTGACTCTATTGCCCGTGGAGAGATAAAGGCACCTGGAGAGGTGTGTGTGATCTAAAGGTGCATTTCAATTAAGGCATATTCAAATTATTCAGTCTCAGCTGATTGTGAAAGGGCCTTTCCACTCCCTGTGGAAGGGGTCTGAGGTGATGATGAAGATGAATCCTGCCTCTTTTGTTCTTAAATTTGTATTCAGCCTTTCACTCAGAAATTAATAACATACTGAAGGGTAACATGCTGTCTCAAGCAGACGAGACGTTGAAGACACTCTCACACGGTTATTAAAAACCTCAGAACAGGTATTACATATTTTGGTCCTTTTCCAAAGCTTGAGAATAAATTAAATTTAGATGTAGAAATGCAGACTGCAACTTTCTGCAATTTCCTCTGGATACAGTAGTAGTATTGGTTGTCTGTCCTAACTACTCTAAAGATTTCTCTGTACTCTGAAACAGCCAAAACTTATAAAGTTTTACCTTAAAAAAACCCAAACAACACTTATAGGTTTTTGTTACTTTTAAAGTAAAAGCCACTGGTGGGGTTTGATGGAAGAATAATTAATTAATAAATAAAGGATATTTCTAAAATGCTCTTATAACCTATTTTTAAAAGTATATTACTGCTAGATACAAAGATTTTCAAATGATGCATTAATTTTGGAGTCCCCAAGTTAATGTAACAAAGAGGAAGGATTTTTTAGAAGGGAGATGCTCAGTAGATTTTTGAAAGTTATGTTCCTGCATGAAGGAATTTAATATTGGGCAACCAGAAACATTGGTCTATAAATTAAAAAGACTTTGTTTTATTTAATTTACTTATTAAATGTGTTCCACAGATGGCCACAGAATAAGCACTTTTTTTCCCCTTGAACAATAATTTGGTAAATATCATTCCAGTGAAATACTTAGACTCCACTGGTGTAGTGTCTCAGTTTTGCTTTGTTTTTAAATTAAAATCAAACTTCAGGAAGTTTGCTGCAATAACTACCATCACATGCATACCTTAAACCCAGTATTAAATAACAAAATGGAATGTATTTTTGTTTAGATTGTGAGAAGTGACCTAAAAGAACTCAGAGATCTAAATCTAAATGGAGCTCCCTATGGATACACACCTTTCTGTGACAGCCGTAAGGAAATGGACGGGTACCGTTTCTGGAAGTCGGGATACTGGGCATCACACCTTGGGAAAAGGAAATACCACATTAGGTAGGATAACTCCTCACCTATTTTTGTAGGGTTTGCGAATTTGATTAAAATCTGGGTCTTGGTATTGATCACTGAGGCAATTGCCCCATAGGCATTCTCAGCAAAAGATTAATAAGGCATGAATTCTGGTGACATATTGATTTCACTTTTTTATTGTAGCTTCAGTTACTTAATTAAAAAAGATATTCCTTTAGGATAGGAATTGGTTTTGGTTTCTTGTTACTTTTACTAATGTTCTAAAAAACGAAGGTGAAACTCCACAAATATTTTTTTTTTTTCCTGTTGATCTGTTCAGTCTCNTCTCTGTAGTGCCTTATATGTCGTGGATCTTAAGAAGTTCAGGAAGATTGCAGCTGGAGATCGGCTTCGGGGCCAGTACCAGGCTCTTAGTCAAGATCCCAACAGTCTCTCAAATCTAGATCAGGTATATAAGGCTTTGAGCAATTTGGGTTTTATTTTCCTTATCTTTCTCAAAATGCATAGAATTATTTTGTATTTCAATGTATATGTTATATAATTATGAAACTCTTTCCCCTTTACTGCTGTTTTAGCACATTTTCAGGTGTGGAGATGAGCATAGTTCTGAAAAATGAATGATATATGGTGATTACTTTAAATAATTGTTTAATATTAAAAAAAAGGGGGGAAAACAGCATAGAGGACATCTGTCCTTTATTTGTAGTTTTTCTACGTGCATTTTTGTTTTTCTAATGATAATCCTATATTCTGATTATGGTAATTATATTCTTATTTAGCAAGAGCTTCTTCCTCTTTCTTCTTTTTTTCCATTAATGTGAATTTAATTTTTGTAAGCTAACTGCTAATGCACTCTAGTGGTTGCTGTACATGGTCATCCTGGGGCGACTGTAGTCTTCATTTATATCACTCTACCCTGACAGTTAAGTCAGGGTGCAAATCACAAGCATGTAAGTACATACCAGATGTACAAAATGTACTTAAATTTATTATTTTCTTCTCTAGTAGAGGATCTTTTAACTCAGTAGAAGATTGATAATACAGCTCATCCAATTTCTGCCTGAGTAAATAATATTTTTTAGTTATGTCTCTCTGTAGGTGAGCTTCAGAAGGCTTCATAAGCGAGGTTGTTCCTGCTTTTGCAATTTTCCTGGTGAAATTACTAAAGCACAGAAAGTTTTCACCTGCCTATAGCAGTGAAGGGATCCCACAGTAGCAAAGCCCCTGTCCCTCACTGCCTGCATCCTACCCACTCACCCAGCAAGGGAGTTTCTCTCTCTTACATAAGTACATCATTGCCACTTGCATTTTTTTACAGAAATAAAATTAAACATTGAAAAGAGCAGTTCTTCATGATACTGTAAAAAGAAAAATGGAAATAGAGCAGCACTACAAACTTGAACTAGACTGGGATTTGGAGAAGTCTTAAGCTCTAACTGTTAAGAGCAGAAGACTGATGTGACAGCAACAGTCAGAGGTTGCCTCTTTCCCAGACACTGGAATGAAATATTTTAAAGAATCCTGGTGTGATCAGCTCTACGTTTTTCAAGCATAGTCTTACCTATACATACAAGGTGTCTTTCAGAAAGACCTTTAAAATTCAGAAGCTGGTTACAGAGCTTCCACCATAATGCTGCTTTTCAGAAACAGTAATTAGTTTTTTCTAATGTTCTCAAAATATTAATAGTGTATATCTTTCTGTTTAAAGATTCTTTTCAATTACAGCATTAATACATGATTGCATATAACTCTTATAAGTCTGTTGGATGAAATCAAAAGCCACTTCAGTGTCAGGTACCCTTCCCTCATCAGGTTGGTGCTGAGAGCAGACATTAAGGTGGCTAAATCTTGGCAGAAAGGAATTGGAATTACTTGGGAAAGGGAAATATTCCAAAGTAATATTTTCATAATAATCTGCTTTCTGACTTGTGTCAATAGGAATCATTTTCTGTCTTCATTGCTACCACTTACAAACCAAATGCAGCATCCTTCCTAGAAGTACAAACCCCAGTGCAGTGTACCTTACAAAAGTCCTGGAGAGCTTTTATCTACAGATAGGGATGCATTATGATAAAATTATTTATTTTTATTTCAAATAACCTGACTGGAGCACTCACTGCCCTACTCGAAGAAGAAGCCATTTCAGCTGTTTGCCAGCTTGCCAGCACTGCTGCCTTCATGGGTGGGAATTAAGGTTATGTTAATATAAATCACAAAATAGAAGTAGATAGAATGGGGGAAGAGGTACTTTTAAATGCCAAGAATAGCAAGTAAAGAACTTCTAGGGAGAAAAATTACAGATGATAAAAAGTAGATTTCCAGTACAGAATATTTAGTTGTTCTTTTTAGAGAAACATGGAAATGTCTATATAAAGATGACAAAACAAGTACTTGGCAAGTATTTATACTAATAGACAGTAATTTTTAAAATGATTTATTTATAAAAAATTAACCATCTTGTTCTTTACTTAAAGAAGAAAAATCAGTGGAAAGGAATAGAAGAGTAGAATCTTTTATGGAAAGGAAATGGTTGTATATTTTAAAATTTAGATTTTCTTTTCTAATAAGGATGCTGCTGTAGAGGAGTCCCCCTTTAAAGTTACGTAGATGTGAAAACATTGTGTGTGAACGTCTAGACTATTTTAATTTCAGCAGTTTACACATTTTGAATTAAGAAGAATTTTGACACTGACTGTAAAAAGAACTTGGGTCTTACCCTTGTTCTTTTATTTTTCTGACTCATGACTGTTTCCTCTTTGATCTTCTAGATGTGTTTTAGTGGTTTTAAGGATAAATCACTTCTGAAAGGATAAGCAACTTTTTGTTCTTTTTTTGTTCTTTTTTTTTTAAATTTGCTGCTCTTTACTTTAAATCCTGAAACTAGCAGCTGTCATCCTACTTCCTACTCCATATAGCAATTTCGAACTTCACAGCTTTTAAATTTACTGTAGTAACTCGGGAATTGTGATTTCATTTAGAAGGTCAGAGAGGCACAACAGAAAACCAATCTTTTTTCTTTTGAAACAGAGATAGTGATAAACCATTTATTTTATCTTCCTAAAATTAATGCAAGTGAAGTTTATTCAAAACCAATAACATTTAAATAATGTTTAAATGTCTTGACTCTCAGTATACTGATATTTGATGTGATTTTCCTGTACTAATGTCTATATTTGAATTAAATTATATGCCTTTTATAATACAGGTGTATGTGCTGTTTTATTCTGTCACATTTAGCAGTGTGAATTGGCAAAATAAGATGTGACTAATACTTGAGTACTGACATTTATTTTTTAAATATAATCTAGGGGTTGCACATATCAAGGAGCTTGCGAATGGATCCACCAATTACCCCTGTTATTTTTAACTGTGGCCAGAGTACACCCAGTGTGTGGCCACCTGAGTTTTTTTTCTCATTTCTAAATGCTGTTCCCTACACTCAGCAAGATATTGGTTTGGAGTTTTCGTGAGGATAGTACTTGACTGTCTAATAAATGTTAAAAAAAGAAGAGCTGTTAAGTGAAAAGCCAGAAAAGCAGTATAATAGCTTTTCCTTTTCAACACTGATGTTTCTGGAATTCGTTTTCCTAGAAGCAGGCTATATGCTTTTCAGCTTTTTTTGCAAATGTGAGGAATGGAAAGATGGTTCAGTTATGCTTTAGTAATTTCACAGAGGCTAATTCTGCTCAGTAGTATTTATAGTATGGCAGGCAGTATCTGAACCATAAGTACCAGACAGTAGCATTGCTTCTGTGAGGCTAAGGAAGGAAAGATGTAAGTACAAGAAAAAACTGCTTGAGAAATGAGAGGCTCTTGGAGAAGCCTGGAGAAGAGAAAGCCCCAGGGAGACCTTATTGCAGCCTTCCAATATCTGAAGGGGCCCTACAAAAAAGCTGGGGAGGGACATTTTACAAGGGCTTGTAGTGATAAGACAAGGGGTAATGGGTTCAGACTGGAAGAGGGTAGGTTTAGGTTAGATATAATGAAGAAACTTTTCACTCTGAGGGTGGTGAGACCTGAAACAGGTTGCCCAGGGGTGTTGTGGATTCTCCATGCATGGAGATGTTCAAGGCCAGGTTGGATGGGGCCTTGAGCAACCTGGTCTAGTTGGAGGTGTCCCTGCCCATAGCAGGGGGTTGAAACTAGACAATCTTTAAGGTCCCTTCTAACCCAAACATTCTATGATTCTATGAGAGGTGGAATTGACTGTCCAAATGAGCCTGACTAAATTTTGAATCTACTTGAAAAAGAAGTAGGTGACCACTTAGAAGGCAACATGAGAACAATTTGCAGAAATGGTAATAGGCTGAGATAGTCTACTTTTAAGCAGTTGCCTGATAGCAAGTTACTTTACATTCAATGCTGATTTATGATTTTACAAAATTTTTACAGGATCTTCCCAATAATATGATTCATCAAGTAGCTATCAGGTCTCTCCCTCAGGAATGGCTTTGGTGTGAAACCTGGTGTGATGATGAATCCAAGAAAAAGGCGAAAACAATAGACTTGGTGAGTTGATTTTGAGTTAAATCAGTTTTATAGATTAAAAATTTCACTATTATTTCTGTGGCCTTTGAAATGTGCATAGGTGATGTCATGGAGACAGCCTTGCTGGAAGGCACTGGGATGCTGCTTCCCTTCCCCTACAATACAGCAACTTTTCTCCTTTTCTCTGAGACCTCTCCCACTTCTTCTGTACCAAATTTAAGTTCAGTTTAAAGCTGAAAACTGTACCCTAAAATTAAATGTCACTGTCTGTAACTGGACAGGATTGGGGTTTTTCACATCCCTACAGGTATTTTCCTGATCTTTTTTTCTTGTTCAGCCAGGTTGGTGGAACTCTGATGAAGTCCTGTTACCTGTCTGGCTAGGGTGTGCTGCTCTTGCCTTCCCTACAAAGGGTGTTCTTCCAGGAACTCCTTAATAATAGACTTAATATTATCATAATTTTTTCTGCCCACTTCACCACTATAAACAGGTGAAGCACAAGCTTAAAAAGTGTAGTGCTGGGGAGACCGCCCACATTTAGAAAGAAGAAAGTGTCTTTCTTTCAGGAATTGAAACAGAGAAAATGTTCTTCTCTGTCATTATTACCCCCATCCCTTTTTTTGACAACCCCCATGCCCTTTAAGTGATACCTCAGAGATGTAATTCTGAAGAAAAACAGACAGTTGGAATCTGGTGCGAATATTCAGTATGTAAATAGTTGTGTTTTCTTTGTGTTTACAGTTGTTAAAATAAGCCTTTTTGTGCACTGAAGATGGGTGCTCCCTGTGCAAGAAAGATCAAAATTAAGTTGCTAGATCTTCTTTCAGTCCCCATTACCATATATCATATTATAGTGATTTCAGTTTATGTGGTTTGATGGAAGTAATCAATACATTTTCTAGACAGCACTAGAGGAAGCATCACAAACTTAATAGAAACCATATCAGATTTGATTTCAATATGCTAATGAGTATCTTCTTTATTTTGAGGGTGATGGAGCACTGGAACAGGCTGCCCAGAGAGGTTGTGGAATCTCCTTCTCTGGAGACTTTCAAAACCCACCTGGACACATTCCTGTGCAACCTCCTCTGGGTGAACCTGCTTTAGCAGAGGGGTTGGACTAGATGATCTCCAGAAGTCCCTTTCAACCCCTACCATTCTGTGATTCTGTGATCTTGTATCTCCTGTGTAACTTTGTCTAAATCTTAATAGCCTTGTGCTATGTCTCTGCTATCCACAGTCAGGAGCACATGGGAAAATAGAAGTACTTACAGTAAAGTGTTTTGAGTTATTTAAACAGGGTTTATTTACAGTTTGTTTTGTGTGGAGTTTATTAACATCAAGATAACTGACCTGGTTTTGTTCCCATCTGGTATGTTTTAAACTTTCAGTGCAACAATCCTCAAACCAAAGAACCAAAATTAAAGGCTGCTGCCCGAATAGTTCCCGAATGGGTTGACTATGACTCTGAGATACGAAAACTAATACAGGAGATTGAAGAACAGAAGAAAAATCTAACATCTTTCTCTCAGAAAGGTAATTTGCATACGTATTCAGCTGCTAGCTCTTAAAAAATAAATATTAATATAGTCAAAAATAAGATCAGGGCCAGTAGGCACAAATACTGTATTTGTGTAATTTTCCCTGCTCTTAGAGAAATTGCGTAGGTTTTACAAGTCGTGTGATGCTTCTTTACGTAGGAGTTACACTGAGAGGATAAAATCCTTTGTTTCATGCCAGAATCTAAGAGAAAATTTTGTGGTGTCCTGTTCTTGGACCTCAAACACAACCAACTGTTCCACGTCATTTGAACCACAAATATTAAATAAAGCACATTAGCTCAGACCTCACTCAAAGAATGTAAAGCTCATGTCTATTATCAGTAAGTAACCGAGTCACTATTAATTTGTCTCCACATCTCTCAGTCTGTGCTTATCAACGTGAGGCCTTTTTGCACCAGACTAAATGGTGGTTTATTTTACAACTAGACTTTCATTAATTTTTTTTACTAAGATTGTTTTAAACTAAGTTAGTTAAATAGCATGAGGAAATAAAACACTCTTAGGACTTCCAATAAGGCAAGACTTTTTGGAGTACTGTGAAATGAAAAAAAAGAGGTGATTTCAGCTCTCAAGGATGAGGAAAAAAACTTAGTAGATAAATATGTAGAAGTCTTGAGTTAGGGAAAAAAATAACTTTTTGTTATAAAGAATTCTTACTAGTTTTCATTCTTCATGAAGACTTATGGTCAACTTTTACTGAGGCTCTAAAAGTGAAGTTCATGTTGCTGAACTGACTGACTAGCAGTAAATACAAAGTAAAGGACTTTCTCCACATTTGCAAAACTAGGTTTTAGGTCTTTATATAAATTTTTAATATTCTGTTTGTTTGTTTCCTTTGGTTACAGGTCTTAAGCATGATGAACTTTAGCACAGCCCATAAACAGCAATGGTGACAGCTCAACAGTCTTCTGCAAAAGACTGAACGGATATTATGAATGTTATGTTGGCACGATTTGTAACATTCTTTAATGTGAAGTCAAATATTTTATAACTCACAGTGTTATTTAAAACATTTTAAATGAGATACAAAATCAGGAGAGAAATCCACAGGTACCTTTTTTGTTTTAACCAGCATTGAGCAGCTTTCCTCATTTCTTTGGTTTCCTTTTCCTTTGCTAAAAGACATTTTGTCCAGAGGATTTTAGAATATAAAGAAAAATGTGTTTAACTTCTCCAAGATGTATTGTGTCAGTCTTGGGGAGGACACACACATTAAAACTGTTTTGTGCATATTACATGCATAAGCTAATGTATTTAAATACAAAGAATTAGGGTTGTATGGCCATAGTTTTGTCCCTGGAGAAATGCTGTGGTCACAAGAAAAATAAGCCCAGTGTAGCAAAGAGAAGACATAAAAAAACAGCTCGTGTAATTTAGCCCACACCAGTCTAAGTCAACTTGGAAGCTCACTGAAGCCAGGAGTGTCATTTTTCATTGGTTATGCAGGATTTCTGCACTCTTACTCATTTAATTTTTGATTCTTAGGCTCCTTTTGGTCACTTTAATAGTATGTTATAAAATTCCATTATGTTTTTTTGGTTAAGATGATTTTCCAACCAGCATCCATTGCATCAGAAGCTGTTTCCACTCAGTTTTGATCATGATCCTGTTTAGAATTGAAAGTAAAATAATAAAATACATGAGTAATTTTGACCGTCCTCAGTGTCTCCTATAATTTTCTAAATATGTATTGACAAAACCGTTCCTTTAAGGGGCTACTGACATTTTAATCCCACAAAAACTGCAGTGAAAAGTTCTTGCAATACCCATACTTGAAAATAGAGAAATTATTTCTTCAACTGAAATCTAGTGCCTTAAATACGTACTCTGTTGTTTAGGCCATGCTGGTTTCAAAATAGATTTGATATGACCACAAATTCTTTTAAGAACAGCTTAATGCAGTCTTTTGGTTTAAATGCTTGACATTATAAAAGATAAGGTAATTTGCACTAAGTGGCTGAAGCCACAATGAGTTGCATAACACTTCTGTACCAACAAATAATTGAATAAATAAGAAGAAAAATTAAGCATATTTTGTATGTACTGTCACTTGTCCTCAGGTGTTGGTTATTTAATATTTTTTACTGGAAGAGCATGATTTAAAGTCATATTTTAAAATTCTTAGTATCATGACATATGCAGGTTTTTTTATAGCATTTTGTATTTTTTCTTGTATTACCTTGATGCATTTTGAACAATTTTAACATGTCACATATGGATTTTTAAAGGCAGGCATTTTCTTTGTATGAATTACCCTGCTAAGTATTTCCTTTGTACCCCAATAGCAACAGTCAGTAAATCCTAACGTCAGTTCTCCTGAGCTGTCCCAGCTCACTGCATCATAGAATCATAGAATGTTTCAGGCTGGAAGGGACCTCTAGAGGTCATCTGGTCCAACCTCCCTACACAAGAAGGGACAGCTCTACCTAGGTCAGGCTGCTCAGAGCCCCATCAAGCCTGACCTTGAATGACTCCAGGAATGGGGCCTTCACCACCTCTCTGGGCAGCCCATTCCACTGATCTATCACCCCCATGTTAAAGAACTTTTTTCTAATATCCAGTCTAAAACTATTCTTTCCTAGCTTAAAACCATTACTCCTGGTCCTATCATTAGAAACCCTTTTGAATAGACTGCCCCCTGCAGTTGTTCTGTTGTGCTTGGTCCCTAACATAATTTCTTAGGGATGTCAAAGCAAGTCAAACATATTTGCACATAGAAGTTCAAGTTGGTATTTTTATACCATAGACATGTCATTGATTTAGCAGATGTACACACAACATTCCCATAAATTCAATGTGTGACAAGGAAACAACTGACAGGCCATATCTGAGGGGAAAAAAAATTCAACTACTTGCTGCCTTTTTTTTCTTTACTTTTTTTTTTTTTAAGCTTCTGCTTCCATCCTGATACTTTCCTCTGCAGAAACGTTTCATATAGAATCATTTGGGTTGGAAGAGACTTTTACAGTCCAACCATACCCCTACTCTACCACGTCCACTGCTCAACCATGTCCCTTAGCACCACAGCTACATGGCTTTTAAACACCTCCAAGGGATGGTGACTCCACCACTTCCCTGGGCAGCCTGTTCCAGTGCCTGACAACCCTTTTTGTGAAGAAATTTTTCCTCATGTCCAGCCTACACCTCCCCTGGTGCAACGTGAGGCTGTTAAAGGCATCAGTCTGCCTTGGAATGTCATGCTTGAAGCCTACATTGGAAAACTTTTTAAGCCAGAAGTTAAAGGTTCTTTATCCTTAAGAAACCTTAGGTCTCTTTAATTAAAATTATCTCTGTGTGAAATTTCTGTTATGCAGTATAAAAAGTGGCTCATTTATGCACTGATTTCTTGTTCATTGGCAGCATCCTGTTCTTTTTAAAACTGGATGACTTCTACAGGCTTTAAAAAAGAAATAGCTCTTAAATACTACTTCCTTGAGATCACTTAAATGATTAGAATATAATTTTTAGAAATGTAATTTGCTGGAGATATTTTGAAGATTTAAAAGGGTTTATGCTATTTTCTACAGTGTTGTGTATATATATATTTTTTTAAAAAATGTTTTACAGCATTTTTTTCCCTGCATAATTTCAAGGAAAGCTCTTTTTTGAGATATATATGGGTTTATAAAACAAAAGAGGTTCCAGCAAATACATTCTTCTACTTCTCAGACATCTCTTTAAAGCAGCACTTTGAATCATTAGCATATATCATTATATTTTTAATACCAAACCAATGAACTGTGTATGTTGTATAAAATATTAAAAGGTGGCACTGGAGGAAAAAAAAAAAATCATGATTTTCTGTTCTATTTTGTATTATACAATAGCCATTAAATACTTGGGTAATAGATCCAAGGCAAAAAAAAAATGCAGATCAACAAGCAAATCAGACACTAGTGCAGTGTTGTTGATGAGCTAGAGCTTGAAAGAATCTCAGTAAGGTTCCTTTTCACCTTTTTCCTAAAAGTTACCTAAGAACCAGGCTCTGTTGGCCCAAAGCTTAAGTGACCCAAATATTGCTTCATTGGTCTTACTGTCTTGGGTTTGGAGGGTGGTAGCAGATGCCTGCTGTTAAGATGTCCCTTGGTGATGACTCCTCTGATCTTGACCCCCAAGGCATTTGATAGGGCTTCCACAATTGGCATAGCTGACTTCTATACATTCAACACAGCTCCTCCTCCTCTTCCAGGCCTGTCTTTACAAGACAACCTGTAGCCATCCACCCCACTCCTCCACTCATGTGAGTTGTCCCACCATGTTTCAGTTACTCCTATGATATCATAACCTTCTGACTGGGCACAGAGCTCCAGTTCCCCAGTTCTATTTGCTCCCCAGGCTGTGGGCAGTGGTGTACAGACCCTTGAGGTGGTTGGTCCTGTGGTTCTTGTTATGGGAGGCAGTTACGGGAGGCAGCTAAAGAAGAGAGGAGAGCACTGTCCTCAATGTTCAAGACAACTTTGCCACACTTGGCTTCCAACAAGGAGAGGGGGCAGCACCTCCCAATCCCCCCAGGCAGGATCTAGCTGGAGGAAAACTAAGTGTTGAAACCAAAGCATGAAGTATCCAGTTGCTGCCTCACTCTCCACCTTGTAGCAACTTTTGCATCAGCTCTTTTAAGAAGTTTTAATGGAGCCTCGAGACAGCGCTTTTGCCACCTTCTACTGCCACTTCTGGCTTGGTGAGCAGGGTGAGGAAAGAAGGGCAGACAAAGACACTGCAGTGCTTCCTTGTCATCATAAATATCTTTATTGTGAAAAATACCATAAAATAATTCCCACAGTTCTAGAAAAAACAGTTCTTGGTTTTTAGATTTATGATTTTATATAAAGACATTTCATAATTTGAAACATTTGATAAATCTCCAGCTAGCTTTACCTAATCCTTCTTAAAACATAAAACTGCTAGTTTGAGATTTGCTGAGGGAAAGGGAAAAAATAATAATAAAAAAATTATTCTCCCATTTACTTTTTTATTGTTTTATGGATAAGAGTGTGTATTACAGAGCAAACAACCAATACCTTGCAATAAGGCACTTTTAAATACAACTAACCTGCTGGGCTGTACTGGTCAGTTTCCAGCAAAGCTCCTACAAATCATGGCCCTAAACAGAAGAATAATTCATATTCCAAACACTGGTCTGAAAAAGGAAATGATAACAAAGCTTCGGGTTTTTTTAAACAAGTTTAAGCTTGACACATTTTCTGCGTATGTCCAAAGTTTGAGCTTTTAAGTTTACAATTCACTTCAAATGGTTTAATACTGATTTATTAATACATCAGTATTAAGCATGTATCAAGTAAAACACGCTCCCTCCACCTTCATTTGAGAACAAGCTGGAAACTACTTAGTTAAAACTGAACGAGAGAACTCAAAGTTTGTGTCTACGTAGAGGCCAATTATTGTACTGATGCTTCATGCACATCTCAGGGCTTACAAACTACCACAACATTTACGCCAGTGCCCAGTTATTTAACATTATTGCACTGCAGACACCCACTAATAAATACAAAAGCGAATCCTCGTGCACGGCTGGCACCGCTAATGCTCCGTGCCTGTTACTACAAAGTTACTCCATAGCTTTGTTTGCTAAAGTTGTGCCAGGAAATGCCTCGATGGAGATCTATGGAGCCTAAATGGTTTCTTTTTAACACAGCTTTGTCCTTCTGTATTTCCAGAAGTACCTCAGAGCTACAAGCCTTAGGACAGCACTGGGGTGATAACACTTCTCGCGGCCAGCAGCTGCCTCCTATCAGAAAAGCCTCTTCTCCATCATCATGTCTCCATTTTCTGTTCCAGACACTGCTTTCCACAGCAGGACTCTATATGAACAGCCTTCACCCATTAATTATCTTCCTCTTTCCACTGACTACACTCAAGCCTGGATTTTTTTTTTCCTTGATATACAATTTTCTCTTTCCCAATCTTAAAATAAACATAATCCTTTTTTTTCCTGACTGCAGCCTCAGAGAGATGAATCTGCACAGCTCTAACATCAGCGCCTTGTACAAATAATTTACTTACGAGGGACCATCTTATCCCTTCCCTAAAAGAAAAACATTACAAATCAGGAAACAATTTCTCAGCTGTAGCTTTTAAAGCAGAGAAGGGAGAGAGATGACAACAAAAAGGGGGTAATCCTTTAAAGACAATGCATCACTTGCAGCACTTCCCTGGCACACCAGCAGAGCTCTCTTGGGGTGGTTACTGTGCCTTCCTGAAACCAAACAACACTCCTGTAGGTGTAGAGTGGGACATATCCCTCACACCGGTCATTAACTTAGAACCAGCCCCTTCTGTGCTAACAAACAAGGCAATACAGAAGCCTATAATTTATACCTCATGCACCCACGTGCAACTGGCAAATCCCCACAGCAGCAGCTAGCCAGCCCGCAGCAAGTGTGGCTGGGCCGAGGGGTAGGAGGCTGATGACAACAGAGATGGAGGCCGCTGTGTGTCGGTGCTACCCACCCATCTTTTATTTCCTGTGAGCAACAAGTATGTGAGTGCAGAGAGCTGCCTGCACCAGCTGATACCACAATGTGGTGGACAATTCACCATGTGCCGAGTTCCTGTGTCTGGGCCCCACAGGTCCTACAACAACCACACGAGCCTAGAACGGCATCAACAGCGCCCTCAGCATCTTCTATGGAGTCTCAACAAAAAGCTTTCAGAGAGGTCAAGGGCAGGAATCAAACTTTAGAAAGTCACTCAAAACATCTGACTATTTAATAGGGATGTAACGGGCTGCTGGGGTGGTTTTGTACCATCAACTGTTAGAAGTCACCACAGACTCTTCAGCTCAAAGATGAATTTCTGCTGAACAGACACTGACCTTTAAATTGCTGTTGACAAACATTTTACAAAGCCACATGGCCTCACAGTTATGTCTGTAAAGTACATGAGGCAGGAGAGAGGGGCTATGCTTCAGTAGCAACTCCACTTAAGAGTAATAAAAACCCCACTTTCCAATAAAAGGCCTTATTTGGTAATCTCATTTGTTCTACAAAGGTTGCTTGTGCTTTCAAATGCTGTGAGTTAAAGCAAGATAAGAGTCCTATCAGCCAATTATTACTTTTCAGTTAAAATCCAATCAAAGAAAAATTGATAAACTCGTAATTCTTGCATTCTAAGAAAATGGCTGCTGCTGAAACTCATCAGTGATTTCGATATATTTGGTCACAGAAGGAGAAGACCATTCACTGCCGGCAGCCACAGCCCTGGCAACTATGTTGGCAACATTGAACTGGCCCAGTTCAATCAATAACTAAACCAATTTTAGCTGCGTGCACAGACAAAAAATAAACCAGGCTTTTGGCTAAGAGAGTTAGTCCCTCTTTGTGCACATGGGCAGTTGTTCTTGCAGGACTGTAACACAAAATATCAAACAACTTCAAGCAATCTGACATGGTGCTAAGTCACTGGGGCCTCACCCAGCAGTGATGAGCAGCGGCGTTAGGGGGTGAGGCTACAGGAATAGCACATTCTGCTCAGCCCACAGAACTTCCAGGTCACATGCAGAGAAGTTACCAGTAGCTGCATGGTTGGGGAAAGGTCACGTCACATTTGTTGCTCCAATCTCCTCAAGCAGATACTTTGTTAAAGTGCAAACTAATTATTAAATAACTAAATTCCTCAAAACTAATGTCTAATCATCCCAAACCACATTCAGAAAAAAGTGTTTTGAAAAACATCAGGTATATACATATTTTGTTTTACTTTGAGTTGACAATTGCCACCAAGGAAGTCATCCCAATTCGTTTCAGGGTCATGAAAGAAGTGAGCAGACATTTCAAGTATGACTAGGTACAAGCCATCTTCTGTCAGAGTGATTGTTGGGACCCAGTCAGGATGCAGCCTCCTCTACCCCACCTATGGCACTGCAGAGAGTAATACAGTGGGTGGCAGGGGAGGTTACTGGGGTTTCCTTTTAAGAATACTGAGAGATGGATCATCTGCAGAGCACAACAACTAACAATTTGTTAACTAGAGACTATGGTAGCTACCCGTTCCGTGTTTATTAGGCCCCGATCCAGAAAAATATTTACATGCATTTTTTACTTTTCAGCATATAGTTGAGTCCTAAATTTAGGTTTAAGCGTTGTCCTAAGTAGCCTCTTACTTTTTCCCATCCATAGGAATCAAGGTGTCCTGCACAGGTCCTGCACATCCACACAAACACATGGTCAGTAACAACCCACCCCCCACCAGTCCAAGCTTGTCAAGTTCACCCCAAAGCAAACCCTCTGCATACAAAGAGAGAGAAGGAGCTTCCTTCTAGAGCAGTAAGACTCTGCGTTAAGGACAACATTAGAAATTAAGATTTTGGGGGTCATGAACTGAGAGACTTTTTTATTTTTTCAAAGAATTATGTAAAAACCAGCAGTAGCTGCCAGAAACAGTCTTGGCTCTAGCTGAAGTGAAATTTGAATGTAAATGGTCCTCCTCCGGAACCAAAGGGGTTGAATCCTTGCCACGTGTTCCAGTTCCTGTGGAAAGGGTTGCCCCCACCCTGCTGGCTCTCCGCGTCCAGTGGGTCCTCTCCCGCGTCAAACTTCCGCCTCATTTCTGGAAGAAACAAAACCAAGGTGGAATCATGGCGCAGCAGTTTGGGCAGTAACACCAAGCATCTTTGATGACCAATAACCAACTCAAAACATCCCCCGCCAGGCCAGAGAGCTGCCATTTTCACTTGTATTGGAACACCTTAGAACCTAACTCCTTTGAGAATCTCAAAGCTGTCCCGGGATTGCCAGAGGGGAAGAGACTGACTCCGCGAGAACACTGTGAAAAACTTCCACCAGGTCATTTAATTTAAAACAAGGCAGGAGAGTACCTGGCTGCCCCATAAGACAGGTATGAATTTCCACAGGGACAGGACAGTTGCAGTTTGGCCAAATGTGTTCCACAAATAACTGGGACATTTTTCCCCTGATGTTTACTGGGCCAATCTTCTCACTGCTGCACCCACACTCCAGATGGCCTGAGGACAGGTCGGGCTGTATCCAGCCAGTTCTTCATAACCAGTACATTCCAGTTATTGATCACTCAGCCACACCACTGACGTCAGCATGCAAAGCCCCAAACTTTTCGATCTTCTCCACACACCACTCAGGCAGAGGGCTGTTGGGGGACAGCAGTTTGGAGGCAGAAAGAGGGTTTAAGTAGTGTTGTCCATCGAGGACAAAACTGAAAGCCCTCCCCAAGACTCACAGACAAGTCACAGGCTGCACCACTACTCTGTTTACACCCACGTAGAACTTTCAAGCAGTGTACAAGCACCACAGGGATTTTGATTGCCTGGAACTTTTTCAGGACACCTGTTTTATTGAGGCAGAGAAGGGAAGCAAAGGAGTATGGTAGAGAGAAATCATGAGACTGGCTGGGGGAGGAACGTGGAAGATGGCCTCAAAGTACACCAGAGCCCTGTGATAAGCAGCCTGCAAATCAAAGTTCTGAGATTCAGAGGTCCACAAGCTTTGCAGTTTTTCTTTACATAACCAACATGGTCACTAAAGCCAGAAAATGACCTGGAAAAAACACCTGGAAGAAAGGAGAGAATGTCAGTGCAGTAAGAAGAGAGGGAAAGCGACACAGATGGCATGAAAAAACCCAATGTGACCAGTGTTACTTATCTTGCCCATTTGGTTTGACAGGAATGGCAAAATGATGTAAGAAAGTGTCAAGGAGAAAGCAGATGAATGTGTCCTGGAGATGTTGACAGGACAAACAGCATCTCCAATGCTTCCAGTATATAAATCTCCTAATTTGTGTTCATAATTATGAGCAAAGGTCCCATTAACACAGAAAAAGGTTTTCTGACCAGGAGTGTTTGTAATGCAGTTCATCACTTTCAGATCCCTCCTTTTTCCAGGAAAATCTGAGGCCATCTGCAAAATTATCGCTTTGATGATCCTGAATGGTTGAAGATAAATATAGGAGATTCTCACATCTACATCTCTTACATGCTTCTCTTTCCAGTGACCATACAGGAACAGTTTAAGAATAAGAACTTAACAGATGGCTCTGGCTGAAAGTTTGGGATTGGTTTGTTCTTTTTTTTTTGTTGTTTTGCATTTGTTTTTTGTTGGTTGCTTGGGTTGGTTTGTTTGTTGTTTTTTAAAGGCAGTGAGATAACCACACCACCCTGCTTTTTATTACCTTCTTTAGACTAAACATTCCAACCCCTTCTGTTCTTCTCTTGGTGAGACAGACATTAGATCTCCTAGTCACCACACTACAGGGTCTCCCAGGAGATCAACCACACTCTTCACTTCTTTCCCCTCCTCCAGAGCTGACCAGCAGACAGCCAGACCTGACAGGGCTCCTTGCTCTTAGGGACTGGGCCAGCTCCAGGAGCCTGGCCACAGACCAGCAGTGAGTCCCCTGTCCTCAGGGAAATGCTCTGTCTGCAGAGCATCCATTTGCACACGCATCTAAGCTTTGATACACACAACAAGAACCAATTCTGAGGGCTTCCCTGGAGTACTTCAGGTGTTGTTACAACCTAAACGCAATTTGCAACAGAACTTGAGGCAGAAGGAGACACCCACATCCTTAAAGTCTTCATCTCCAGAGTTAATCAATCCAGGGAATCTCTGCAAGACTAAATCCGCAAAAGAGACCTCTGAAGTAATACTTCTAATTTGACTTTAAAAGTCACTAAGACACAGTCAGTAATTCCAGGTTTAAAACTGGCTTCGTGCAGCAGATTGGATGCAAGTGGGAGTGCACAGCTTTCTCAGGAGGGATGAGGGCAGAGGGAGGAAAGGGAAGCTGCAATGCTTGTTACGACTTATACTTGCTGCCTTTTCACACTGCTGTAAAAAGGTAATTAATGAAAATGAAGTCACTGCATAAGAACTATCATTACCTGGGTCAGTGAGGACTTCCTTAGCAGCTGCTATGTCAATGAATTTTTTCTCTGCTTTCTTCTTTTCTTCCTCACTCTGGAAGTTATCAGGGTGCCACTGGGATGCCAGCTTTCTGTAAGCTTTTATGATTTCTTGCTTCCGAGCATTTCTGGATGGATAAAAATGATAGACAGATAAAAGTTTCTAATTGTTCATATGCCACACTAATACATCTACAGGTTTCTTTATAACACCGAGATAGTAATTAAGGGCATCAGGAAAATTATGAGGTACTAGTTAGTCTTCTGCAGGTGGCACTGGAGATGCTTTACACAAAAAACAGAGGAAGCAGGTTGCGACTTCAAACAAATGCTACTCACTCTTTCCTTCACCACTCATTTACTCTCCTTGGAAAGTACAGCTACTATGCAGAATACAGCTCCCCGTCTGAAGAATTTACAATCAGGTGAGTAACAAAAAAAGCACAGAGCAGAGATCAAATTAGTTCACAATTGGAAGGATGACCAATACTAGTTCAGAACTGGACATTAGTTTGGTCTTCATTAGAAAGAGAAGTCATTAGTTTCTCAAGGTTAATGGCAGAAGTATTTTAGATACCTTTTAGTTAGTCTTTTCAAATTCTTCTAATTTATCACACTATCTGCCACAATTTTGGTTTTTGTTGCTTTCAGTTATTCTTTCCAGGCTTCATTTCTTCCCTAGTTCATTCACCTGACTCTTGATAATCTACACTAAGAATTTCTTGCCAAGGGTTCTCCCTCCTTCCCAATGTTTTTTTTTTCATTCCTTCTAAAGGAATCAAACAAATGTTACTTAAAAGCTGAACACTGCTGAACTGGTACAGGAAGCAAGTGAAGATAATGAGATACGGGAACAAAACTTAACTCTCAGCAGGGCTAATTCAAGTGATCAGCTCCACATGTACTGGTTTATTAAGCAACTTTCATATAATCACCTCAGATATTAATATCTCACCTTTTTACTCCTAAGATTTTATAGTAATCCCTCTTCTGTGATTGCTTCAGCATCCTCTGGGCACGTTCTAGCCCCTCCCGAATCTGCTGGTCATTTTCACTATTGGCTTGAGCAGTCTCATAGTCCTTAATAGCTTTTATAAAAAAAAAGAAAAAAGGGATTGAAAAAAAAAAATGATTACGCATCTCTTTACAAACATCAATTTAAAGACCTCAACCACTCGCCAAAACTGAAGTTTTGCTATTACAGCCAAACTTTTATTTCAAACTGCCACAGGGTTTTTTTTACAAATTAGAAAACCTTGGAGTAGAGAAGATTAATTTTCACATATAAATTAGGTAATTTTCTTTCTTTAGGTTCATCATACTTCTTGGAAAGGAGAGAGAAGGGAGGTTACTAGTGGTAGGTCAGAACACTCTCTGGCTGTTACAACAGCCACGTGGATGAACATCTAGCATATAGGACTGGGACAGAACAGAAGTCAAGAAGCAAGTTTCAGTGATTAGTATTTTAAGAGCCCACTGCACAACACTAGTCCCTCATCTGCTGTTCAGATGAAGGATGCAGAGCTACACAAAGTCTTTAAATTGATATTCCTTCTTCTCCCACAGTCCACACTCAATCAACACAATAGAGAGCCTCTTCCTTTTTAACAACAATAAAGATGGATTTCATAGAATCATAGAATGGTTTGGGTTGGAAGGGACCTTAAAGATCATCTAGTTCCAATCCCCAGATAACCCCACTAACAGTATGAACCTACTGGTAAAGACAAATACTTGCTTTTTACACCTCCGTGTAATATGCACAGAGTTACAGAATCATAGAATGCCAGGTTGGAAGGGACCTCAAGGATCATCTAGTCCAACCCTTCAAGATAGAAAAATACAGTTTAACTGAGATGGCTCAGCACCCTGTCAAGCTGAGTCTTAAAACTGTCTAATGTAAGGGAATCCACCACTTCCCTTGGGAGACTATTCCAATGTTTAATTGTTCTCACTGTAAAGAATTTTCTTCTGGACTGCAATCGGAATCTCCCCAAGAGCAGCTTGCAACCATTCCCCCTTGTTTTTTCCATGGGACTCCTTGTAAAAAGGGAGTTATATTTTAAGGATTTTTTTTCCAAAGTTACAATTTCACTTTTACCTCAGGAGCTGTCATTCCTCAAATGCAGCAAGAGAGGTGCTGTAATGTACTCATGCATTTGTAAGAAATTCCGGGTCTATACTTTTATTTTTTGGAAGTAAACTATTTTGTTATTGTAAGTGGTAACCGAATGCTTAAGACGCCAAGTTTAAATATTCTTTGACATCAAGATTTATCAAGGAGAGCAACTGCTGAAGTCTTTAATGAGACTGCTCTTCTTTCATTGTTATAATCCTCAAAGTCTCATTTGCAAATCCAAGTCTCCGAGGTTTCTCAAATTAGACAAAGTATTTGCATCAGATTATTTCCAAGCAGATGCTATTTCTCAGCAGGTGTTACATTTGTTTTTTGCTGTTTCTGAGCAAGACAGCGGGAAGTGCTAATGAATTTGTATTACCAAGACATCTGATACCACTGCAATCTTGTTTTGGTTATTGAAATTTAAAAAAATATATCCAAAAAGTATTTCCAGTGCCCCAACAATTTCATATGCTATTACAAAAAAAAACCAAAAAGACCCCCAACCCATTCATTTTCATGTCTTTGCCACTTAACAAAGCATTTTGGCCTCTGCTGATGTTTTTAATAATTTGTCCATCCATTAAAAAGCGAAACAAAAATACCCAACACACAGGAGCATACACTAATGCAGATGTCCAATGTATGCTGTCAAAACTGATAAAAATAATGAAAATGCAGGGATTTCATTATGCTGCTTTACCACTCCAGTAATTTTAAGCACCAGCATAATCGGTTTCATGTAATAATGGGAGGTCCCATCACAACTTCACTAAGCACCACCTCACCCACAGCACACACCACGGCGGGAAACCAAGCTGCTCAGGGGTTGAGTACTTGCAGCAAGAGTACTAAATTTATCTGATATTAAATTAATGCCCTTATTTAAAGGCTGGAAGTATGAAGCACACGGGAAGGTAGTTTTTTTAGGGCTGCACAGCACAGAGGGAACACACCCAGCACACCTGATGGCAAGTACATTTTGCACTTTCTCTGCCAAGAGACTTGACTTTTGATGGTACTCTCCAGTGTAGGACTTGTCTTTCAGAGAGCTAATTGCTCTCCCCACCTGAGGGGTGAGGGTTGGAAGCAGGTAGAGGCAGGATGACAGCTTCCTGACCACAAGCAGTTTGCTATGAAACCAGGAGACTTATTAACTTACAGAATGTCAAGTGAGGTATTTAATATCCATTCTTCTCAGTCACTATTTTTACAAGCACTAGTACCTCACAAACCAACACAAGAATCGCTGCTGCTTCTCAACTGGCCTCCTATTTCAGACAGCACCCTTTCTTCCTTCCATCCCATCCCAAAACATGGAAGGAACAACCAGTTTCCAATATCACTTCCAATTTAAATACTTCAATCTAATGCTCCTTCTTCCAATATAAGAGTCTTCACAATCTCTCAAACAGTAATTGTATTGTATCTCTCAACATCTCAGCTGGCTTTCCTATCTTGCCTGCATCTTTAAAACAGAGTGACCATTATTTGGCGCACTGAATTACTTTCCTATGAAACATGAGTAACTGCAGACAACTGATGTCCATGCCAACTCTGTTAGAGGAATAACTGAACCAGGAATAAGAACCAGCTCTTACTGAAACAGGGACTGTCTCCTTGGGGTGGGGGTGGAGAGATGTCCTGACTAATTCTGGAACAGCAAGGTGGGCTTTTTTCCTTCTTTGACAAAATAGACTCCTGTACTTACAAAGTAAGCCAGAAAGGGAGTCGTTACATATCTGTCTCTGTAGACAATCCCTGGATGCCATATGAATATAAAGTAATTAAAACCATTTGATGGGAATCAGAACTTAGCTGTACATACTGAAGTGCATCTTGATCATTTAACAAGAATCGCCTTCCAAGTTCTGAATTACAGGTACTCTGTGATTTCCTGTCTTTAAACAGGAAAATAGGTGCCTCCAGCTTGAAATTTTCTTGAGGTAAGAATGAGAACCAGCTTCCCCCTTTAAATATGAGGCTACAATTTTAACTGCTCTACTGTTCTCTACAGCAGAGAGAAATCAGCCGTCACTTCACAGCAGTTAAAACTGAAGAAGTGAAGACACCTTCAGGCAGACTAACATTAATAGACTATAATACTGTTTATGGAGGCTTTGCTGGAAGACAGAGCATACCTACAACCACCTCCCTACCGTCAAGGGCAGAAGGAAGGCAGAGGATATGCTCAACAATGGGGATTTGGAGCAGCACGATTCCTATCTAGCATGATTGTCCACTCAGAACCAGGCTAGGCCAAGCCCAGCAGACTCCATCACAGAAAATAAGCCCTTTCAGATCCCAGATATATCCTCTCTGTGTTTCCTCACATCCCATAATGGGGAGGGATTTGCTCCAGCATAAGACCCAGTTGTCTCTGTGCATTTGTGC
>VYZX01006602.1:0-20594 GCA_013401335.1 Brachypteracias leptosomus
ATGACTTCCCCTTGGTGAAGCTACGTTGACACTCCCTAATGACCCTCTTGTCCTTGATATGCCTTGACAGCACCAAGGACAAGTCTTTGTGGCCCTCCTCTGGACCTGTTCCAACAGGTCCATGTCTGTCTTGTACTGAGGATTCCAGAGCTGAACACAGTACTTCAGGTGAGGTCTCAGCAGAGGGAGAGAATTACCTACTTTGACATGCTGGTCACGCTTCTTCTAATGCAACCCAGGATGTGATTGTTTTTCTGGGCTGTGAGTGCACATGCTGATGTCATGTTTTTCATCCATCAGTGCCCTCAAGTCCTTCTCCACAGGGCTGCTCTCAATCCCATCATCCCTCAGCCTGTATTGATACTGAGGATTGCCCTGACCCAGGTGAGGACCTTGCACTTGACCCCAACACTCATGAGGTTCACATGGGCCCACTTCTCAAGCTTGTCTAGGTCCCTCTGGATGGCATCCTGTCCCTCAGATGTGTCAACTGCACCACTCAGCTTGGTGGTGTTTGCAAACTTGTTGAGGGTGCAGTTGATTCCCATGTCACTGATGATGTTAAACAGCACTGGTCCCAGTATGGCCCCCTGAGAGACACCATTTGGAGCATGGATATAGGTCTGGTTTCTGCTGCAAAACATGGATCTTGTCTTAGCCATATGTGAGCACATGCAATTGGAGTAGGAAGCTGCTAAAAAGTCTTGGGGTTTTTTTAATATTGATTTGGATGGCAAGCCAGCTGTTCAAGCCAAACAGTGAGAGTGAACTCTTGATTTTGTCACATCTGTGTTTTTTGGCACTGCTGCTCTTGAAGAATGTGTCCATGCCATTACCAGCTCTGATTTGTTCCCACCCAGAATGTTGGGGTTTTTTTTGTTTCCCTGGAATGAACATAATAAAAAAGGCTGAAATGTGACCTCAAGAGTCAAGATACAGACTCCAATGATTGTTCACTGTCTCCATCTTTTTATTAAATTGTATGAGGCTTTTTTTTCCCCCAATTTGCTGGATAAAATCTATACAAATGAAATACAAGCAGAGTCAGTAAATAATAATGAAAAGGTAAATTCATTTTACAGAGAAGCCAGTGCATGTAAGACATCATCTGAAATGATGGTGATTTTTAATTATTTTTTTTTTCCAGATCACAAAGCTATTACAGTCTTTCAAAATTAATATCTGGCTTTTAGGCTCTATAATGGTTTGTGTGACCTCTTCTTAGCCAAGTGTAACTTGGTTCATTTTACTGGAGTCATGTCAGTTTAAAATAAGAAGGGATCTCAGAAATGAGGATTTTAGCTGTACCTTCAATACATGTCCTGTCTTAGTACTTAAGCTTTTAAGTCTCGATAATTCTAGAGTTGTTGAGACAACTTGTAAAAGCAAGTTGCACAAAAATCTAAAGGAAATCTGCTTTTGAACCTCGAAGCTGTTGCCTTGATCTAGCCACATACCAACTATGTTGCAGAAAAAAGACTTCCTTGCTAAGCAGTCCCATCTCTCAGCTGATGACTGCATGAAGGTTTATTGGGGTTTGTGGTTCGGTTTTTTTCTTTCCCCAAGTTACATCTCTGTGTAATGAATTGGCTGGGGGGTAATTTGTAACCTTCACTTTCTACAAAACAGTGGAAACGTTCTTGCTCTGGGTACTGAAAAGGCCTTTTGGGATTAACTGGTGCTGAGCTAGGATGGGAGCAGGGGACTTGGGCCTTTTATAAGTAAATCTTCCTTGATATTGTTGGAATTTTCAAGTAAAGGGGATTCCTACCTGAGTACTGCCACTTACAGTTTGGGACCCTGTGTCTGTGTTAGGATAGACACGTCAAGACTTTCTTCCTCTGAATTCTTCTCTCTCAGCATGGTGAGACAGTGGAACAGGTTGTCCAGGGAGGCCATGGATTCTCCATCCCTGAAGGTGTTTAAGGCCAGGTTGGATGGGTACTTGAGCAACCTGGTCTAGTGGGAGGTATCCCTGCCATGGCAGAGGGGGTTGGAACTAGATGATCTTTGGGGTTCCTTCCAATCTGAACCATTTTATGAATTGATTTGCTGACATGAGCCAGAGCTTTACCGAATAGTGGCAGATTTTTATGCCTGCTTTGCTCATCAGAACTTCCCACCTTTCCGTATTTTTTTTGTCATGCATTTGTTGTAATCTATATTTTGTTGGCTTTCCTTTTTAAAGGTTCTCTGGCTGTGCAATTTAATGCGTGATGTTTTGGTTTGTTTTTTTTTCAAAAGGAAGGCACAAGTTTTGTCACTGAAGGATGACCTCTGTATGTACTTCCAGTTTTGATTTTCTCATGCTTGCCTGTGGGCTCTATCTCTCTACCTTCATTCCCATACAATAGCAAGTCACTGTCTCCTGCAATTAGTTACATGGAAGAATGATGAGATGGGCCCTGTGTTCTCCTTACTTCATCCTAGGATAATGGATGAGTCCAGAGGCTTGACAGTATTGCATAAAGTGAGCATGATGGAGTGCAAACCCATGTGGGGACAGCTCTAGTGCAAAACAACCCTTGTGAGGCTTACTCTGATTTTCTTCCTCATGCTTCATCTCGTGCAACGGTTCCACTTAATTATTGCACTGCAGAAGTCAGCTGCCTGGGCAGGTATTAATCCTTTCCAACAATTGCAGTCAAACTTCCACTCGTGCACTTGACTCCTAATGCTGAGTTAGTGCTTAGGAGAACAGATAGGAGTTCAGAAGCATGGTCACTTATCGGCAGCAGAAATTTCTTCCTTTTCTTGCTCAATAATAATAATAATGATACCTGTTGGGAAGGAAGAAGAATCATCTTTTTTAGGAGTAGTCAATCCTCAAGTTAGACATGTGGAGAAAACAGTGATAAACTGAAGTCCCAAACCCACCTGTTTGTTTAGCTGGGCTGGCTTAAGGTAAAAGTTAAACATTTTGCCTTCGTGAGTGAGGGAGGGTACTTGGGCTTCTAGTATTGTTCAATGCTTAGTGGGTATTAGATTCTGTCTCAGGAAGTCAAAAACCCTTGTATTTTAATCTTCAGATGCCAAAAGATTACTGGAAACTGTCCCTGACAGCTTGAGAAAGGTAGCACCCAAATGTAAGTCTTCAGTCTTAAAGTTCAGAAGTAGCACAGGCTTGGACTAGTTCTGTGAAAGTACAGATAACACATGAATTTAAAAGAAGACATGACTGAGGAGGGAGTGCAGTTATGGCTTTTGAAATAACTTCTCAGAAAGCATAGCGCTCAAGTCAGACTGTATCATTAGTTTGTACTTACCTCTGTATCACTTGGAGCTGTGCTGGGTGGTCTAACAACCATCTCTTCATGCACCAAAGAGGCCAAGCCTTTGCTTGTGTTCAAATTTGAGAGATCCCCACAGTTTTGAATGTGTTTTGGTTGGGATTCACCTGTGTATTACAACTTCAGTCAGTACAGGATTTACTGTGTTTCAAAGGAGCTCAAAATAGACCATGAGGATGGCAGCAGTGTTTCTATTGCATTCTGTTCCTCCCTTGAAATCACATGCACTTATTTATCTCTAAGAAAACTCATGAGGAGTTGATGATCAGTGCTAGCTCAGGGCTAGGAGTTCTAATTTCCCTAGACATGTTGATTTCTGGCTCTTAAGTTATCTGAGCAGGGTGTTTACTGCTGTATTTGCAGAGGTTTTCAAAGCACACTGAGAGGGCTGGAGTGGTTTGACAAAAGGGATAAGGTTTGTGCGAAGGGCTAAGACTGAGAGTTAACTTTTACCCAGAGTGGCATCGCTGTCATGTTGTTATATAGTATAAAGAAAAGATAAAGGTTAAATGTGTGTCTATGCTCACTAACCAGCCTGTCATTTAATCACCATTACAGGTGCCATCTCTAATTGCCAAAATTAAGGCATGCTGTTACTTTCTTTAAATCACTGTTATCATTTTTATGTAATAATCAGCCTCTGGCATGACTACATTTCTGTCAAATGAATTTCCCATCCTTTTAAACTGTATATACTCCTCATTTCAGGTTCATTTCAGATGCTGCATCTTCCAGCAGGACGTTGACAGCATCTGGCATTTTTTTAATATATATGTGCATATACATATAGATATATGTGTGTTTCAAGTTCCACTTGTTGATCTCTATTTCACACAGCCTAGAGTGGTTATGAACCCAGAATAGTGCCAGAATCCATTGGCAAAATCTCTGACCATGAACTATGTAGATAAGTGTTACTGCTTTGAATCCTCCATGTTTTGTGAAAAATGAATGTGCCTTTGACAGAAGTACAGTCATGCACATGGTATAGAATGGCCAGGCTCCATTTTTTTGCATCTTGCCTAATTGTTTGGCAAAAAGCTCCTGGAAATCTGCATTACCTCACGTTCTGAGAGCTTTCCTAAATAAAGAAAATTCCCAAGCCATTGGGACCATTGAGGTTCATTAGCAAGTCTTCCAGCTGTATAGATAGGCAAGTTTGGAGAAGGATGTGCATGTAATTTGGTAAAAACAGATCCACGTGCTCCTGTGTGGCCTCAAGGTTTATGCCAATGACATTCAGATTCCTAATTTATTCTATAACTTCTTGAGGCTTTAGGATAATTTTCAAAACCCACTCACCCTCAAAAAAACCCTCAAACCCCAAGCCCATCATTGTGTGCACCAGAAATTTAAAGACTATAAGGGTGAAAGTAGTATTGTAGAGAATCGGATACATAGGGAATTGGAGATTTTCATACTCTTAGGTTGTTCAGATCTGTATGTAGCAAATCAGACCTTGTTTCTCTGGTGGACTCTGTGCAGGGTGTGGGAGTTTTACAGTCATTGCTGATGGCAGCATCAGGAACTGGTAACTGGGTTGCTCTGGGGATACTGGGTACTCACTGTGGGCTTTACTTTGTAGGAGGAAATAAGACCATTTGGTTTCTTGCTGAAATACACATCAGCTTCACAAATAGAGTTCGAGTTTGATCTGACTAAATCTCAGTAAACTTGTGTTCTAGAAATCCAGTTTAGGTCACCAGCCAAGTAAAGGCTTATTGTCAAAAAGATAAGATTATTTACTTAAACCTGTATTGTTTGCAGAGTTGAAGTGGCTTAACAATTTGGGACCTTAAAGTGGATTACTCTTTGCTTGAGATAACTTTATTTGCCTTGCTACTTCACCAACTGAAATGAAATTGGGCAAAGATGGAATCTGTGTAAATGGGCCCACTTGGGGCCCATGGGCTTGCATGATGCTGCGTTTTAGCCCCCTTTACATAGGGTTGTCTTCTTCACAGCAAGTTATGTTACTCTGGCCAAGCCTCCAGGCTTGCTGCTGTCCTTGGGATTTGCCATCAGTAAGGCAGCATTCCTCATCTTGTCTACTGTTATGTTCTGGCTGTTTATGGAGCATCTTTTCCTGTAGGCTTAAAAAGAGAAGAAGAGATAGAGATCAGTAAATAGATAAAGAATAAGATTGCTTGTATATGTCACTGTGGTTCTTTAAGAAGATGGGCTCTGTAGGGAGTAAAACTCTGAGCCATTAAGAAAATTGCTGTTTGAGTTGGTTGTGACCCAGAAAGAAACCGGAAGAAATACATCCCAGGATGCGACAGGAGAAATGCTGTCTCGAGGATGCCCTTAATAGCCCTGAAATTTTTTTTTTATGGGCATGTGATGACAATTCCAGCAGACCTTGTTACAGCTTACAGAATTCCCTTACTGCAGTGTCTCAGCCTTCTAAGTATGTGTTTTTGTGTGTGTCCTGAAATGAGAGTGGTTGTTTCACACTAATCTCTCAGCAGAAGGGTAAAATAAACTCTTAAGTATACCATTTTGGGGAGGCAATTATGCTATTGATCATTGTGTTACTTTGCACAAGGGTTTGCTATTTTTTAAAAAATCTATCTGAAGAGGATGCTTTTTATTTGCATGTAGCTGCTTATGAAGTACTGAAAATATTTTTTTCTCCACTTTTTTTTTTTGCTTTAGAGGTTTCAGTTCTAACACTTTCAGTTCTTCAAGTTAGAGATGTACAGTATTTAAATTAGAAGATTTTTTTAATGGCAAAAATGCTAATGTCTGTATTTAGCTTAGAAATCAGAGTTTGCAAATGTGCAAAGGGAGTGAGAGTCAACTATGTTTGGAGCAGTTGGACCCCCAGGTTTGGCTTCTCCCAACTCTTAGGTATGTGTGCCAAGATTTAGTATTAAAAGCTGTAATGGTTTTTCTTCTGTACTTCAAATACAGCATAATTGTGTTCCTTTTCAAGGCGCTTAGAAAAAAACCCTTGTAGCTATAATATGACTATATTTAAAAATAAGAAGAATAAGAAAAAAACCCCAACACAAACCCAAAGCCCCCAAACACACATGAGCCGAAAGCCTGGCCTATGCTGTGACATCAGAGCTTCAACACCACAAACAAAATTATAGGCACTCTGATCTTGCAAAAGTCACATAATTAATTTTAAGTCCTTCTATAGCTGCTGTTACATGGTTCATTGCCAAGTCCTGGCAACACTGACTAGTGTGGCAGTAAAGTAAGTATTACATCATAATTTTTAGGTAACCAATGGAACAATGAAGCTAGCTATCTAAGTTTTCTATAAAGCCAGGGTAGAGTCCCACTACGTGGGCAGAAAGCCACTGTGCAGGAGGCTTTTGGCCAAAAATATACTTTGGCTGTAGCCAAGAACTGGGAGACTCAGAACTTGCAGGTGACTCCTTCAAAAGAATAATCCCATCTGTTGTGAGAAAAATATGAGAAGATTGGTCATGATGGTCAGGACCCAGCAAGCCAGATTGTTATGGGTGTGTGAAATTGCATCTTATAGTCATCCCACTTCATGCATGCTGCAAGGATGAGCATCCTTTGTGGCTAGGGTACGCAGAGCCATGGAGCATTGGCAGGAAAAATGTTTCATTTTGACTTGTGTCTCCAGACAGCTATGGAGTATACGTTGCATTTGTGAAAATGCTGGCAAATCTTTCACATTTTGGATTTTCACAGGGAAGAGGACAAAGCTTCTTGAAATGCTAGAATTTTGCTTTTTGTTGGAGAGGGGAGGAGCAGGCTCAGATAACAGTAGTCATTTGAGAGGGCAAGATGTTTAATTGATGTAGGTGACAGTTGGATGAAATCCTTTCCTTGTAATATAACTATGTGCTTCTTAAAGTGCCTTTTCCTCTTGATGTAAGATGATCAAAGGAAGGTAGGCTCGCCCAGTTTTCTGTAGCTTTGCATGCACCATTTGTTGAAATTAACCTTGAATCTGCTTTCTGAGACACGCAGGTGGGATTTCTGTACCTGAAATTACTGACTAGGAAGCTGATGAAGGACTGCTGTTGGGCACATTTGGTCCCTGCTACTTTTGCATCCCCCTGAAATTGGAAAGCAGATGGTGTTTCACAGCACAGGCAGCTAGGGGCCAGCACCAGCTCACGTTTGCGTTACCTTGGCAAGTGTCTCCATCGGCAATCTCCTAAGCAATAGCAGCTCGTCTATATGGTGCAGTATTTGCATACTCTAACGAGATGGGCTATAATTGGCCCTCATTAATTTTGTTTTCATTGAGCTAAAATAGAGTCAGAGCTTCTTAGGCAAGAAGAGATGATTGATTTGTGGTAGGATTCAGGACTATTCAGTTGAAGAAATAATTAATTATGTTCTTATTTAGTAATTGTCAGGGTCTAAGTTTACTCTTAGCTTTCAAGTAGACACTGTTGAATTTTCTCTCTGTACTATGTGTCTCCTTTTAAAAGCTGAGATAAGGTGCCAGCACAGAGAAGACAGTTCACAGGAAACTCTCAACTAGCTTCCTGCTCTCTCCCGTCATTACCACTTCTTTTTCTCCCTGCACTTCCATCCTACTTATCCATATGGATACCCTTCTTCTTTTCTGATGTTAATTGATCAGCTCCATTCCCTGGCAATTCTTTTGAACAATTTCAAGAAAACACATTTTTAACCAAAATTTGGAAAACAAAAGAAAAAATAATTGCTTAATTAACAGCATCTTACCATTCAAATTTTCTTAAGATTTTTTTTTTTTTAAGTCAATTTCTTGCCCAAATTAAATGCTCTCTTCTGTTGAACAAATACACCTGAGTAGCTCAGGAGCCGGGTTGTGCTGTTACACGCTCATAAACTTGAAACAGGGGATGTGTTTGTGTGTGAGTGAGTTATGGTCTTGCTGAACCTGGAAGGTGACGTGTCCTTGTGCTTTTATTGTGAAGTATTCATTTAATTAAACATTAGCACTATGTGAGCAGACAGTGCTGTATGGCAGAGGCAGATTTTATGTGCCGTTTCAGTAGAGTTGAAAGCAAGGTTATAATGGCCACATACAGCAAAGTTAGCATTGGTACATAAGTAGCAGAGATGAAGTTTAGTACATTTTCTCTTCTTCTTATATTGTGCTTCTAGCATAATATGGTGGCAATGTTTGCTAGTGCTTTTTAAGTGGTGGATCTTATTAAAAATATGTTAAACACTAGTGAATTGAGTCCAAGCAGTGTCTGTGCTTCTGCCAGGAATGCAGTACTCAGTAAATACCTTGCATCAAGCAAGTAAATGACAAAGG
This sequence comes from Brachypteracias leptosomus, assembly GCA_013401335.1. Classification (NCBI taxonomy): domain Eukaryota; kingdom Metazoa; phylum Chordata; class Aves; order Coraciiformes; family Brachypteraciidae; genus Brachypteracias; species Brachypteracias leptosomus. Next base: position 8,542 of record VYZX01006602.1, read on the forward strand.
AACTCCCTGGGCATACAACAACCAAATGCAAGAGATCATTCTTTGTAACAAATTAGTTCTTAAATAGAAGAGTCTTCCATCAGTTTCACCGGATGAAGCCTCCTGACTCAATGAGTGCGCTCAAGTGGACACAATTGCCAATAATAAGTAGGACAAAATCCCTGTGTGGCCTCAAGTCCTTTGCGGTAGGTGAGTTGTAGGGGTGGGAAAACCAGAAGAGAAAACTACTGAAAAAATAGTAGGGAGTGAGGTTGAGTTGGCCACTGGCTCTGGGTAAAGGGCCAAGTCTATCTCTGAGGGGAACCATCTAGCAGCTCTAGTCTCTGCTGGACAGGTGAAATCAGTGTGTAGGCTATCTCCTGCCCACTCACTGCCCACTGTACTGGAAGAGAAGCAGCACTGCTGCAACAACTGTGTCTCAAGCACATATGGGCAGTATTGCTGTTCAGATGGAGAAGGTCCTTCTTGACCCTTAGCTTGGATATGTTCAAAGGAATGCTGCTTGCTCTGGGAATGCTACCTCTTTGCAGGAGAGCTGGTGGAAATCTTACAGAATCAGCCATGGAAAAACTGCCAAGTTCTTTCTGTGTGTGTCACAGGAAAGAAAGAATTGAATTTGGAAGGATCTTAGCAGAAATACCATGTTGGAACTCGGCTGTGTTAAGGTTTCTCCTTACTTCCCCTTTCATTTACAAGGAAAAGCAGGAGGAGAAACACTTTGATGCACTGAAAAATCTTCTTCCCACTCATCAATTTCCTTCAAAAAATGGTGATAAGATAGAAAGTAGATTCTGAAGTTTTGTTATATTTCTTTTTGTTTTCATTATGGAATAAGTAAGGTGTTGTTTGTTTTGTTTTTTTTTTTCACGGGAGATCTCTTATTTTAAAAAGTTGGAGCAGATTTCTTCAGCAGTTTGGGAAATATAATTCCTACTTATTTACATTTCCCTGATGTGAGCAAACTTCTTTAGTCCTACTGTATGGAAAGAGCTCTTACAGAGAGAGGGAAAAGACTGGAGGCAAGGGTCTAAAAACTGATGTCTAAGTGGACTTTGAATGCCATCCTACATCTGAAAAGTTCCAAAAACTGTAGCAAAGTCACAGCTAGGCAATAACTGTATAGGATCCAGGGTATTTAGTTGGCTGTGTAAGCTCTCCTGTATACTACTGTCGTGAGTAGCTGTCTGTGTACAACTCCTTCTCCAAGCCCTACTGCTCCTGTAGGTCTGTGAGTCGTCTATGCTCCCCAGCACTGAAAGTTTCCTTGCTTGCTGCCTCACTTTTTGGTTAAATCCTCTTTTACCACAAGTGGTGCTTGTGGACTGCACATACACACACACGCCACCACTACCATGCCCCAATGCCTGCCTTGCCCTAGTATGTAGGGTCCTAGACCCTCCGGCAGTTTGGTGGCCTGTGCAGCAAATTCCATGTTTTGGCTGGGATACAAGGTTATGTGGAGGTTAGAGTCTGAAAGAAAGGAGATTTTAGAGGGAAAAGGAAGTTGGAATTGTCAACTGTGTGATCTTACGGGGGTAAATCAAATTCTGTGCTGACCAGCATGTTCCTTTGAATTGGGCTCTCCCATTCTAAGTTATTCTCTTTTTGGCAATGACTTTTCTCTAAGTAATGCTCCATGTGACTCTGGATGGTCCTGTTTTGAGAGCTTGAGGTCACGAGCTGTTTTTTCTCTTCTCTTTTTTACTAATCTGTTTTAAGGAGCAGAGATGCATTGCATTACCTTTTTTCCTGTAGAATATTCCCATGTAAAGTTCAGGTGGTTCATTGTAAAGTACTTTTTTGTTAAAAAAAAGAATGAGCTCACCATACCACAAGACAATTAGCATCACTTTGTGTCTGAATGTTTTCTAGTAGGGAACTGACTCGTGTGTACCTTGTGGGATTTCCATGATTTGTGCTGCCATCTTGTTACTTGTTCTGCATCAGAGGTCACAGGTCATTTCAGAGCAAGGAAGCAGGAGCTGGGATATTTTGCACATGGACTTTCTAGCTTTCTTACACCAGAAACCTGAAGGCACTTCCTGCCTACATTCCATTTACCGAAGGCAGATTTCTTCACTGCATATGCCTCTCTTGGATTGGATTCTTATGTACTTCTGCTTTGTGACAGAGGTAGAGCTTGGAGCAGACCAGTGTATTTGTAAAGGTTACTTGGTTTTATCAGTATTGTGAAATGAACCTGAATTCCAAGTGCTTGTAAGAGTTTTCCTTTTGCTTTCACTGAAAGCAGGATGAGACCTTAAACCTATTAAAGATTAAACATGTGTTTACAGGCCTCTTAAACTTCATGTGTTTAAGGTGAACCAGATCTTCAAAGACTTGTTATTTCTACTAGACTGATTGCCTTGAAAAATGAAGAATTTTCTATGCTGATATACGCTGGATAATGAATGATCAGCTTAGGAGAAGATGAGCACCTTGGGGATTGTAAGCATTACTGGACTGCCTACCCTAGAGCTTAAGCTATTGCATTGTAAAGATAATGAATGATTAATTGATTTCATACTTTGTTCTTAACTTAATTGGTAGCAGTGCTTTTGCCATACTGGCTGCTGTAGCAACTTAGCCTTAGATGATATACTCATTCTGAGTCAAAAATTTAAAAAATAAATGAAGGGGCATAGGACAAGGAACAGAAAGTGCCACCTCACTGGCCCACGAAATTGTTGTGGGTAAAATGGGAGAAAGGGAAGAGCAGGAGTGCTTCCAACTGGGAGGATGTAGAAACTCCTCGTCTGGAGAGAAGAGCTTGCATTGCATCCTTCTCCCTTACCAGCCGTGACCTCAATTTTTCTCTTTTCAGAAGAATGCAGAACTACGCTAAATGTCTGAAGTTTCTCTTTCACACAATATCACTGTACCAGCTTCTAGCTAGAAGGAGACTGACCCAGGTATCTCTGTGGTTTCTACTCCTTTACAGATGAATTTATTGCAATGAGCTCCATCTACAAGGGCTTGTTACCGCTATTGTGTTATTTCCTCTTCCTGGCATCACTGCTTATGTGTTCTGTGTCTTCAGTGGATTTCTAAACTTTGTACTACTGTGCTTCAAGGATTGAGTTACAGAAATAAGTGGCTGTTAAAAGAGGCAGCCAGCCACAGTAAATCCATGTTAGATATGAAGTTAGCTCCTGTTAGCATTTGCCTTTGTTTGTGACAAGTAAATCCCTATTTTCTGCCACTGTTTGTGTGGTATGTAAAATAACTTGCCAGGTCTAAAGGGAGCACTGGCAGCTGTGCGGCTCTAATTTTGTGTGCAAAGTGGGAGAGTCACAATCACATTTTGTCTAACAGTCTGCCAGAAACCATCACACATTCATTTCACAAAGTGGAAGGAAAAAGCTCCGCAACTCCTCAACATAAACTGGGGAACAAGCTGTACAACTACATTGTCTTTCCTGCTTCCAGATGAAAGGAGAAAGAATACTATAATGACTTGCATCACAATAAGATGGTGGAATAGATTCTTTCTGGGTTGTTCACCCATCATCTCGCCAGGTGAACCTTCATCTTGATGGAGGTGGTGGTAGTAGCATATAATGGTTAGACTTGTTTTTCTTGCTGAAATTTCTCACTACTTTGGAAAAAAGGCTGAAGTAAAGCTAGTAAAACTGCAATTGAAAATGAAAATATGGAGATTACATTGTGGATAAATGGTTGGATGGGTGGAGTATGAGCTTGCCAATAGTTCTGCAGCAATCTTTATGACCAGGGTACTGACTATGGCAAAAATTCCTGGAACAAAGAAGTAACAGCTTTCAAGCAGATTTTGAAAAGGACCACAGGAAGTGGCCCAGAGATGTGAAACCCTGTTGGTAGGAAAGTAAGTCAGTATTCTAATGTGCTGTTTCTGCTTTTACAACTTAGAAATCATTGCCAGTATAAGAGTGAAAGCAGATACAAATGAGTATGATATGGTGTTAACAAATGGGGGGTTTGTTAATCTTGGTATGAAGAGTCCATGTATGTTAATAATGATCAAATAAAATTGCTCATTAATAATTATCATAAGTAACATTGATCTCCACAGCATTTTTCACCCAGATGCTCCAAGGTATTTTATGAACCTTTGGAATTCACAGCAAGACAAGGTTAAATTGTCTAGTACAGGCATTGATGGGGCCAAATGAAATCTGGGGTCACAGCGACTTGAAAACTTTCAGTGAACAGAGCTGGGCTGTTCTGAGAAGAACTGAGATTTCTTGAATTGGTCTGATGCTTGATGATACATGTTCACTGATGTCGTTAGAAAGTGTCTCTCTTCTGGGTTAACTGCAGTTGGAGAAATGTGACAAAAATTTAGTGGCTCTGTGCACCACTTCTGCTGCTAAGGAGCAACTTCTTTATACTGTCTTTGGCATGTGAGATGCCCTCAGAAGATAGTGAATATTGTATCTTTCATAGCAATAATATGTGAGAAATCTTTTAGATTGGTTTTCTAATTTGTTTCTACTTCAATTAAGTTTTTAAACTGCATGTCTTGTCTCATAAAATGATAAACACTTTCCAATTTATTGAAACAGTGCTTCTATAGAAGAACAATATGCTTGAGCAGCTCTTCATACTGATACATCATCATCAACCTTAGTAATGAGTGGGAGAGAGATAGGGCTGGTTTTGGCTCCATTGAAAACATTTGTAGATTTTATCTGGAACAGATTTTATTAAAATTGCAACAAACTTTAAAAAGCCCAATATACGCTTCATTAAGGGAACATTACCTTACAATTATGATTAATTAGATTAAATTTATGAAAGTGTGTTATTTGTTCAAATCAAAAGGATGGCGGGGAAGAATGATGGATGATGAAAGAGTGTGATAAATGAAGAAAGCAGCTGAACTAAATTGAATGTGTATTCATCCGTTTTCACTTCATAACTAATGATAAATTGAGCATGTCACATTTAACAATACATGTCTGAGCTTAAGCACAGTCCCAGCTCTTGTAGTCTAATGTCTTTTGTCAGGTAGCTGCATTCAAGGGACGTGATATTTTGTTTGGAGAAACCTATGCAATTCATTATCTATCTGTCCCTGCAGCTAAAATCACAAATGAAAACTCTTGCTCTCTCTTGAAATAAAATCACAGAATTCTCAATTAGGATAGAGTTGTCTAGGAAGCAGAATCTGACTGTGAAGTGTTAATTTGACTTGAAAAGCAAGTGATGTATTGAAAATTGTGTGTTGTTGACAAGAATACATTTTGGGATAATTGCAAACTTGAACAAGCCTGGGAGTGTCAGTATCTAACTCATGGGCTCAGTCACTTGTTGTGCAGCCACTTAAAAAGATACTATTCAGCACCAGCTGATGTGACTGAATTTCGCCCAAGAGACTCAGGGACTTTGTATGGGCAGTGCATGGGTGCCTTGGGATGGTTTTCATAGAATCATAGAATGGTTTGGGTTGAAAGGGACCCTAAAGATCACCTAGTTCCAACCCCCCTGCAATGGCAGGGACACCTCCCACTAGACCAGGTTGCTCAAGGACCCATCCAACCTGGCCTTGAACACCTCCAGGGATGGAGAATCCACAACCCCCCTGGGCAACCTGTTCCAGTGTCTCACTGGAGTGAAGAATTTCCTCCCAATTTCCAATCTAAATCTAATCTCTTCCAGTTGGAACCCATTATCCCTTGTTCTATCACTGCAGGCCTTTGTAAAAATTCCCTCCCCAGAACCTGACTATGTCAAACTATTAAAAATTTATCCTTTGGGAAGGCTGTGATAACCCATGACATAAAATTAGGCCTAGCAGTCAGGTAGGATTCTGTTTAAATGATGGGCTTTGTAGTGAAATTAATTCTACAGTTCAACTGTGTAGTTATTGTCAACAGAATTTTAAGGAATGTAGTGGAGGTCCTGTGAAAATTAGCAGTTTTATTTATCTCTCATCCCATGAATGCAGTTGGATAGTTTTTTTATGTAGCGGGCAAGTAAAGAGCTAACTTTGTGCTTATGCCTGGTTGCTATTAGGAATGATTCTCAACAATAATCTATGGTTGTCACAGAGATGTTTCTGATTGTGACCTGATTGATTGAGGTAGATTTTTTTTTAAAATGGTCTATGCTGTGAAGATATTTAAGACCATAGATAAGTGGACCATGTGAACTGTTTTAGCCATCTGAAGCTTCAGTATCTCAATACATGGGTTTTACAATGAGGCTAGACTTGGGTGAGAAAGGAGGGTGTAAGTACTGGGCTTCTTTTTGAAATATTCCCACGGGCTCTTTGTGTTGTGAGTCCTTAATGCAATGCACTCGTATCTCTGTATTTCCACCTCTGCAAGCCCCTTCCATGTGAGCTCTGCTCTGCTTAAGCTGCTGCATTCTCTTGTAGAAAATAGTGAGTTGATTGAGCAGGATGAGAAGGTGACTATTATGGAGGAAATGCTGCGGACTGTTCAGACCCCTTGAGGACATCACTCCTTTCGTGTGCCACTATTTTGGGTGGCCCAGTTGAAGTCTCCTTTCAAGGAGATGGCTCTGAGTGCTTCTGGACTTCAGATTTATCCAAGGTGTTGCAGTGTGAGCTCTTGTAATACAGAGGTATTCAAAGTGACCTCCTTCTTAAAAGTTAGCCTTTGTTCTTTATGTAGGCCACCCTTCCCCCATGGTTTGGTAGAAGGAGAAGATGCAGAAGACACACGAGTGTAGGACTCATTAAAGTGAAATGTGAGTCATGTTCATTAAAGGCAAGCTAGCAGAATGTCTTATATTAGTGGCTGCATAATGATTAGAGCTTCCTGTAATAATGATGATGGTGATTCTACTATATGAATTGAACATTCATTCTAAGTTAATTCACATCCTTTTAACTAATAAGTTATTTAACGGAACAAAAAAAAAGAAGTTCTTTTTAGCTCATAATTTGAATAGACTGGTCAGAAGAATACTGAAATAGCAATCCTCCCTCTGTGCTGAGGAGACTCAAACACTAATCTGCATCTAAATTTTGTAGTGAAGCCATACTTTATTTATTTGTAATTCATTGCATCTCTGTTAAATACTAGGCTTTCCTCCCATTGGAGATTATGTGTTCACTAACAATATGCTCCTAGTCAAGGTGATGATAAAGAGCTTCATTTTGATGTGAAATTATTTAGAGAACTTCACTTTGATTTTTGTTATTCTGAGACAGGCAGGGAGATGTATGACTTACCGTTTGTCTTAAAAACATCTTCATTTTGAGCAAGAAATCATGATCTACAAATATTTTTCGTCAAGAAAAAATTAAAAAGGGAAAGAATTATTTATTGTATATAGGGCATAAAAATTTAGAATAGCAAGATGAAAAGGAGGACAAAATGTTTATTTTAAATATTGAAGGAAAACTTTGGTGGCAGCAGCCATGGCTTTGCAGTAGTCCCTCGGCAGGGGGGGAAGCCTGTGGTTAAAGCTATTTAAAGATAGCCTGGGGGGGGTGAAAAAGCATATAAACTGCCTTAGCAGACTGGAAGATGGATACAATAAGTTAACTGGTCTTTTATGCTTGCAGCTTTGATCATTCTAGAGATCTGTACCTATTAGCAAGACGAGAACTTTAAAAGTTGTGTTCAATTGATGACAAATTTTGCATGGTCTCAAATTTGCCTGAACAATTCAAGGTCTTTGAGTTAATAAGGTGGATTTTCTTATCATTTTATTTAATATCTTTGCCTTGCAGTCAGAATATGTACACCAAAGACAAGCTTTGGCATAGTTAAGCATAAACACTGTATGGAATGCCTCAGTATTTGAGTTGTAAGTGCTGCTTAGAAGTAACAATTGAATTCTTACAATGATTTCCTTTCTGATTAAAGGATTACATTTATTAAAATATTCCTTGTATTGCCATACATTTCAAGATTAAACTAGTCAAAACTCAGCTCTGAATGCTATAAAAACCTGGAGGAATTCCAAATTGTGTGTACTGAGAGGTTCCAAGTGAAATTCAGATTACTATAATTTGGTATGAGCCTAGATGGTACATTATGTTGCCTTTGTATGTTCAAGTTTGTTCGGCTGAGTTCTAGTATATAATAGCCTTTACAGATTAGCTTGTGCAGAACGGCAAACAGGTAGGAATTGTGAATAACTTGTCATAATTTACCCTTTAGGTTGTGCTTGTTTCTGACATGTATTCTAATCTGCAAAGCCCTCAGAGTCAATGCTTATCTTCTATTTGAGTCATTGTAAGTATCTGCTTCCTTGCAAATTATTCAATTGATAACAAACATATGGTTATTTGAGATGTATCTCAAATTTGTTTGGGGAATGTTTCCTTTTGGATGCTGTAACAGATTTTGGAGGAGAACAGCCGTGGAAGGCAGGCTGGGGGCCAACAGGTCTGCCTTGGAGGGCCCGGTAGGCTGAGGGAGCTGTCCAGTGATGCTTTCTATATGAATTTTGCAATGGTGATTCTTAAAATATTAAAAAAAATTCTTTAAGATGAGAGCTTTCCTGATTTCCTCTTCAAAACTACAAGCAAATCCTTACTGCAGTTAAAGACGCTCTGGAATAGCAGTCCTGGAATCCACCCCATATCAGACTTAGATAATATTTTAATAACATAACAAGTACTAATTATCTTAGTTAAAATGGGCTGAAACACTAGCACCTTACTGCAGGTGCTAGATGACGTTCTCACTTCAGGGTATAACTAACTTGAAATAATCTCTAAAATATGGCCCTCTCCTCATCCGTAGCCCTGAGAAAAGAGTCATTTGAAATTTCTCATGGGTAGTAAGCAAACATTTGTTTCCTTTAAAGTTTGGGAATACACTGCTAATCACCAGGTAATTTGGAGACAGAAGCCTTTGAAAGAGAAATATTTTTTTTTCATCTTAAAATCGTTTTTGTTCAGCTGCTTCTTAAAACTGAGTTGTCCTCAGACTGTCTCTACTTAGTTCTTCCTGCATAGCGCCTAATATAGGGGACTATTTCTGGGAAGGTACTAACTCGAGTAGTTTCTGAATGCCTCTGATAATCTTAGTGGTTTGCATACGCTTGGGCATGGGTCTGGAAAACATGATATATTGCCCAAAGGTTCAGCATAATTAATAGTCTTGACCTGAAATCTGGCAGGTTTTTATGTCTCTTCTGGTGAATGGTGGAGTCTAAATTCTGCTGGATAAAATACAGAGATCTGGCAGCACACTCTGAAGGTTTGAACTTCTTGGTAGGCTTAACTGTTCTAATTTTAAGCCATATTGACTCCCTCAGAAGTGTTTATGTACTTTCATCATCTTCACTGATGACAACATACAAAGAGAGTTATTATGTACCATGATGTAAATATTGAAGGTTGCTGGCTGCTCTAACCCAAAACATATATGTAGTAGAAAATGTGACAAGTAGAAATGTGGACTTTTAGTGGAAGATAGCTGAAATGAATCGATAAGATGATAATGATCAAAAAATATTCACACACCATAGTTAGTGATCTTCTTCTTTATTTTTTTGCCAACAAATATAATGTACTGATGAAGTTGGAGTTTAATTAACTTCATCTTATCAGTATCCAAAAAACTATTCCTTGCAGAAATCAGTCATGCCCTGTCATCTGGCTACAGTAAAATTACCATTGGTCTTGTTTGCTGTAATCTTCCCATGCTGACTGAAAATGGTGTCTGGCTTTACTATGAAATTCATGAAGAACTCTACTTTTTGAGAAACTGTCAAAAGAGCTTTTTATCCTCTGCAGGAACCACTTGGAAAACAGGGATTTTCTCCTCCCTCTTCTCTTACTTTCCTCCTTCTACTGCCTTTCCCAATGCTTTCCTTTACTTCCACCTCCCTTTCATAACCTCATCTAGATACCTATTAGCTCTCTCTTTCAATAACACTGCTCTGGCTTCCATGAAAGTGCTTTTTAATGTAGGAGATGTACTTCAGCCATAACACCAGGGTCACTTTCTGAGTAACATTTTATGGGATTGATTAAACTTTAACACCATAACTGTTGACTTTATAGGCCAAGGAAGAGCCACTGAGTGCTAAGCTCTGTATAATTTGTGCTCCACAATTTTTTAAAATCAGAGAGAGAGTTTAATGTGTTTGATAAAGCAATGCTCTATTTTTTCCCAGTGTCTCCTATTTTAAAAGACCCACAACTTTTAGCATGAAATAATATCTTTAATAAAATAGCCATATTAAAAAAAAGGTATTTAGCCCAATGGGAAGAATATGAGAAAAGATTTAATTTGCTCTCTCCTTGGCTCCAAACATGAACACTTCATATTTTTTGTAATTGCTAGAAAGTGAATGGATGGATGCTGTTGGCTGAGAGTTGATGTTGCAGAAACATGTTGTTCCTTCTGACTGCAGATTCTCTCCTTGTGGTGACTTTGGTAGCATAGAAAAAATGTTGGGTTACTAAATTAGCAGAAGGCCTCAGCTCTCCTTAAATTGCTTCTTTTTGTGCACATGGGTGTTGCTGCTGAGAAATTGCTGGATGGTAGTGCATCTCACCGTCTACCAAGGAGTGCTTGATGGATGAGTGTGACTGCGGATCTGAGGACAGTTTGCAGTTTGGTTGCAGTTTTACATGATTTTAAACAGATCATCTGTAATCTCCTCATCTCCTCACCCGTCAAGTGACTAACAGAATACTTATCTGCCAGGGTTTCCCTGCTTGTTTTTTGCATCTGGGTAACTTCTCTGACTGGAGCTGATACACTGTTCTGAATTACATTGGTACATTTGCCTAGAAAAAGGAAAGTAGAGTTGTGCTTTTTTTGGGGACCTGTTGAGTTAGATCCAGTACATGATTGACTTTGGGTGGGAAGACATCCAGGTTCAATTTCATTCTGGTTGAGCAACTCAATTTCCTGGAAACCTGGGGGGCATTACCTAGGCTGTTAGGATGTGATGCAACTTGTGAGACTGACACGTTCCAGCACATTTTTACTCTGTTAGAGTAAGCTAGTGTGGGGTAGTTGGATAATGCTGTGCAGGTCTGCATTTTGAGCATGAGCTTTCACTGGGGTTTCTGGGCCTCAGATAATTTATTATAGTTAAAAGCTCTTCATGAATCCCTTGAAGTATTCAGCCTGTGTCATGGTGAAACCCAGACATCTTCAAGGTGAAAGAGACCTTCCCAGTTGGAAAAGATGGCTTGGTCTGGCCAGTGAGTGCAGTTACGGCCCAGCATCAGCAGATTTCCTGATGAAGTCACGCTAAGATTGCTATTGCAGAAAATCAATAACATGGTTAATTGTCTTGTCCTAACATTTCTTGGGAAGGGTAATTGTACAGCGTAAAAAAGAGCCAAATTTTAAAAGCCTTGTGGCTTACCATTTGAGTTGAAACATTTTAAACTGAAAGCCAAATCATGCTTATATTGCTGATTTTCAGAAAAGGGTTCACCTACTGGAACACCTCAGCCAATTTCCCCTCTTGAGACTCAAAGAGGTCATGTGGAGGAGTTCTCTTGAATGAACGAGAGACCTGGCCTCCTATGAAAGCAAATACCCTGAGATCTGCTGGGAAAAGCTGGAGAGCTCAAGGTGGGTTATTGCCAAGGAAGACAAACCTCTTCATGAGCCCTTCATGTGATCCTATTCTGCCTGGGCATGGACCACCATCTAAATGTCCTTATCCAGAGGTGGGTGGGAATGGGAACGGGTAGGGATAGCACTAAGTTAAGGGCAGCTGTCTAGAACTGCTCAAAACTGTTAAGATCATCAAAAGCACAATTACACTGTTGAGGAGGATTGATATTATAAGTGATATGGAAGAGGCAGCTTCTTGCTCAGGAGATCCCTGAAGCATTCATTGCTGAAACTGGAGAACAAATGCTCCATCTTGATCTTGTGCAGTTTCCTGAGGAGTCTGTTACTTGTAGCTGTCAGAGATAAGGGCAGTACCGAATGGATCCCGAGTCCATTCTTTGTGCTTGTGAAACCAAATTCTTACCTTATAACTAAAATAGTTTGATAAAAGCCTCCAGGCAGCTCCAGAGCACAAAAAAAAAAATATAGGTTGCTTTGTTTTCATTTGCAGAGTTAAGGATATGAAATTTAGTAGACATTTTTGTGGAGAGGTATCTC
>VYZX01006603.1:2203-53507 GCA_013401335.1 Brachypteracias leptosomus
CCTTGATCCTGGAAACACTTACCCATGTGCATAACCATACTCACATGAGGATGAACTCCTGTAAACACTTACCCATGTGCATAACCGTACTCACATGAGGATGAACACTGATTTTAATAGACTAATTTACTCCAAATGATTAGATATTTTTCTTGCATAAGTCTGTTTCTCACTGGGTCAGGAAGACAACAATAGCTAAAACTAGCCAAATGCTTCAGAGAATTTGTGTTGCTTTCATTAAACTCTCAGCAAGCTATTTTTCAAACAGCTTGAAACAAGCATTGGCCGTCTCATCTTTCTGCAGCTTGGTCGGGGTCATGTCAGGTTTGCCATTTTCTTTTGGCTCAGACAACTTGACTTCTGCCACGTGCCTCTTTGTCTGCATGATCTACAGCAGTCCTGGTATGCTCACGGTAGCTGGTTGAAGGCATGACTGGGAGACAGATGAGTTTCTCCTGCACTGGAATATTTTTGCATCTGCTGGGAGACAGCCCAGTTTCTACTGCGTTGGAATATTTTTGCATCTGCTCAATGCCATGCCCCTCTACAGCACTGTACTTCCACAATCTGTGTTTTTGGTGAAGGACACAGAAGAAAATAGCTGTAAGAGAGACAAATGTCTTCTCACAGCTAACTGTGGTGAGTCTCTCTTCCCCAAGCCCTGTGTTTCTGGCTGGCTGCACTAACTCCTGCTAGTTCAGCCATCTCCTCTCCTGCCTACCACCATTTTGCAAACCAGATGAAGGAAATGAGGGGAGGTTGGAGATTAGCAGTCATTTCAGCTGAGAAAAATATGTCCTGCTGCTTCCAACACTGCCAATTTGATCAGACCCACTCTTGTCTTTGCTCCTAGAGCCAAAGAAAGCTGAGTTGGTAGGTCTGGGAGATCAGCTTGTGATGCTGTTTACAAGCTCCTCTGAAATGTGGGGCATGAAAGCTCTACTAATAATCTGATGTGTGGCATACCATATCTGATGTCTAGGTGGCATGTTTGAAGTATTTGCTGTTGGTAAGAGTGAGAATGCTTTCTTGTGCAGGTAATAGAACTACAAATTTACCTCTGAAGACTGGCATAAGGTTGATGTCATAATAATATCTTTTAAAACATTCTGTGAGCTTGCGTAGGGTCATCTCAGTTTCTATATCCTGAGAAGAGAGGATATAGAGAAGAAAGTATTCACACCAGAAAAAAAGACCTGGCTGACCATCTGAATGTTGAGCATGAAGACAAGACAGCATTATATTCTTAAAGGATGGCAGCTAAACTGAGAAGCAAATGAACCATTAAAATTGGTTCAAAGACTGAACGAGATAAAATTTTAGGCTACAGAAATAAAACCTTTTCTAAATTACCAAGGTAATCCAGTGGACTGAGGAAACCAAAGAGTCCTGTGTAATCAAACTCATGAGAGTTACACAGCTCTTTGTCCCTAGAACAAAATGAAATGCATTTTCTTGTCAATGATTTGAAGCATTGTTCACCAAGCAATTATTTATTTGCTCAAAGAATCTTCCATCTGGTGTATATCTGTGGTCACTGTGGCAAAGCCCTCTGAAATGTATGTGATTGCCCTGGCAGCTCAGAATTTAACAGCTCTGTGTGTGCCTCAGCCCAGGGTACAGTAGGACTATCCATGCCAACATTTGTTTAATACATTAGTCAGCTGCAGTGGTGCTTACAAATGTACCAATGTGGATGTCTTCTTGGGCTTTGTAAATGTAATATGGAATGATTTACTTCATTATTTTGGTCAGGGAATGTAGATACTTTTCATTTAGAATGTCTTCTGCACATAGAGTCTTCAAAAAAAAAAGGTTGAAAATGCTTGTTTAAGTACACTGAGACTATATGCAAAGCTCAGACAATATTTCATGAAGCTGGACTGTTCTGAACACAAATGAATGTGAACTGGGGAGAAGCAACCTTCACTTTCAGGGCTGTGTAATCATTAGAGTCATCTGCAGAATGGCAGGACTAACAACTGAAGTTTTATCGTGGCCTCAGTTTTTAAGACAAATGCATACTTAATATGGCTGAAATGTCATGCTTTCCTTTCGAGCTACTATGTTCAATGAATAGATGTGAGAAAAAACCTTCAGTGAGATTAATGAAATCTTGATTCTCCTATTTTTAACCCAAGCAAGCCAACATTTATTATAGCTAAAGTACCATTGTATAATGAAGAAATTGTCCCGTATCAGGAAGAGACAAGCAGTGAAAGAAGGCCTATTTTAAAGCATGCTGTCTGAATAAGAATAAAATCTACCTTAAAGGCCTAAAAAATACCTAAATATTTAAATAAATTAAAAGTTTTTATCATGGCCCTTTCTGTGTTCGACAAAAATAAACCACAGATGTTGGCTTCTGTAAAAGCATGATTCTCTTAATTATACTTGCAAAGCATCAATATCTACTTAATGGATTGTTCACATCCAATCTACCACAGCTATGGTAAGAATATTGTCACTGGTAGGTGGACTACAAAGAAACTGTCTGCTCAAGATCGGTGACTGGGAACATGACTGTGTATGTAAAGGAGGCAGTGGCAACCCCTTTGCTGAAATCTGTTTGATTTGAACACAGTTTTGTCAGATTCATCATCAGTGTTGGGGAGCTCACCAGGAGACAAGGTGGGTCCTGGTAATGCTACACACTGAGAAGCAAGAGATTTACCCAGGCACTGAGAATGAAAGAGATCTTTAGGTCCTTCCTTTAAGCTTGGAGGCTGATATTCCCCAATGACTATGTGAGAACATTAACAAGATCATCAAATACAGACCTTATATTCACAATGTGATTCATCCAGGCCTTTTGTCTCAACTGGAAGTACTTGACTGCCCTGCATGATAAACCCAAAAGATCACAGAAATTAAGACAAATTGCTTGTACCTTCAAGTGTGCCTTAACTTTCTTGGTGGTCTGTAGGAGATGATCTGTTCCAACTGACCAGTCAGGAGTATCCTCTTATGTCTCACCACTGGGCATGCTATCTTGAGCCAGGCAATCTTAAAAAATCTAGTGATCCAGGAGGAAACCGGCTACAGCTCAAAAATCCTGAGGGTTTGTTACTTGCCTGCAGAGGATTGTGCCATTACTGATCCCCTCCAGATTCCTGCACAGGAAGTTGGAACTGAGATTCAGCAATAGCAGTAGCCATGAAGGCCCAAAGTGGTAGTGTCCAACATCCATGATTAAATGCTTCCACGCCCTGGTTCTGATAGGTCCCCTAAGAGCTTAAATGAACTCTTTAAGAACAATGATGCAACAACTTGGAGTAATAGGCTAAAAAATTACCACATCACATTGTTTTAGCCAGTCCACCCGAGTTGCTGGCACGTGTTCTCACAGACCTGCTGAAAAGATCTTGTTCACTTTGAGATCCCATGTTAGCAGTCCCTTGCAGTGAACAGAGCCTTTGTTTTTTGCCATGAGCTAGGGTAGGAAGTGTAGTGTTTTCTTATTAGGTGTGCTGTTGACTGATCATACAAATAAATAGCACTTGCAAAGGATGGAAGGAGGAGAAGTCAGTGGAGAGTTTGGAGGCCCATTCTCCACTCCCTTTCTGAAATTTTCCATTCCAGATATGGAATAATATGTGTGTTTGGTTTACCCAAGAACGTTCATGTTCATAAAAATAATATGTGATTTATTTCCCATTTAAAATAACTTTGAGGAATTGTGTACCAGAAAAAACTTCTTTTTCCTAATTGACTTCCTCTTTCTTCTCTCCCATATACAGTTTTCCCATTGTTTTGTGGTTGCAAAACAATTTTTGATTTAGATTGTGTTTAATCTTTTTTTTTTTCTCCAGTTTCAGTGTGAAATCCAGTATAATTTTAATCTACCTGTATTTTACTTTAGCTGTAATTTAAGCCATAGTTCTACAGTACAAATGGTAGGTACATAGAATCACAGAATTCCTATGGTTGGAAAAGACCTATAATATTGAGTCCAACTGTTATCTAACAGATGCATTTTTATGGTCATCTTTTTAATAATATCCTAAATAAACAAAATACACTGAAAAATGAGTAACTACTGTTTCCAGAATAGAAGCAACAGAAATGAATGTCAAGGATATCTTCACAGTGCCACAGTCACAAGGGAAGAAAACACATAATTGCCACATAACCACGAGGAAGAAGACATAAGAGGCAAAGCACAGTGGTGCTGTGTTGGAAGAAGCCTGCGGTATGGCATGTCCATCTGTGTCCTATGAACTAGCTCATTATGCATTAATATGAATATGAATATGTGCGTTACAGGCCTTGACTTCCCCAATGCAATGTAAAGTGACTGAATATGAACATTCTTCTTGTATTTGATGTTTCTTAGTGTATGAGCGAAGTACCAGCATCACTGCTTTCCATGGTGCTTACTAGGATGACTTTCTAGGGTTTTTTTGGCAAGCCAAGAAATAATTGGTTGGGATTTGTACAGATTTGAGGAAATACAAAATCTAAAATGTTAACAGACAGAAACAGACAGAAAAGATCTCTTTTAATAGTTTTGATAAGGGCTTGTAATTATAAGTTAAATTTTCTGGTGCATAGGCACTTCCCAATTTGCCAGAAGTTCCAGAATGGGAATGTCCTTTCTGATGAGGAAGAATCCAGCTCCTCCCCAGGACATTTTTTAATATTGACAACAAACTAAAACCCCCTGTCACTTGGCCAGGCTTGCAAACCACCGGTGTGCAGTTTAACACAGCTGTGAGCGAATTCAGTATCAGAGCGTCAGAATTATGTCAGAGAATAAAGAACAAAGAGAGAAGTGAAAAATGGAGCAGAATACTTTCTTTCTGCCAAAACAGACTAGCTTCTAGTGGGCAAGCTGAAATATTTATATACTCATACCTCTGTGTATGTTTATATGTATATACATGTGTGAGAACACAAAATTCTTGAAGGGATACAAATGTTGCAGAAATACCTGTTAGAATAGGAATGCATTTTATTAATAAAATAACCCATTTTTCTTTCTGCTCCTGCTGTTACATTCCCCACTGTGGCCTGGAAACCAGATGATTTTGAAAAACAGGAAACTTGATGCTGAATTCAGCCATGACTGAGTAAATCCAGAAAAAGGCTGCCAAACTGCAGAGAGTGACTCCAGATTTGCACTCAGCTTCTGAGATCTGAATCTGGTCTGAAATATTTAATTCCTACCAACTCAATGTCCTGTTGCTTTCCTGAGGCTGCTGTCTTCCATGCACAGCTTTTTCTGACATGCAGAAAGAGGAAGCACAGTGTGAGCTCTGCAGCTGGACTTGCAGACTCATACTAGGAAGGGCAGCACAGCAGTAAGAACTCAAAAACAATTTATTTTTGAAATCTTGCCCCTCCTCTCCTCCCCCTCCCCACTCTCTGCAGGGTCACAATTAGAGGAAATGGCACAGGATACATTCAGACCAAGGGGAGCCAGAACAAGGCTGGAAGAGGATCAGGAGGTCAAGGGGAGACTGGACAAATACTTGGAAGAGAGACACTTTCTGAGTTAGTAACAGACAAACCACATCAAACTCAGGAAATTCCCTGAGCTGAAAATAGTAAGAGGCTGAGAGTGTGTTTGGAGGTAGCAGATCCCCTTGCTCCGTCCTTACTCTTGTTTGGTGTCTGCTTAGGGCAATGAGAAAGAAAAAGTACTGAGTGGGATGCATTTTGTCCTGAACCAGTGTGGCTGTTGTTTCATTTTTTAGGTTCAGACATCTGAGGACTGTGGCAGAGACAGCTGGGGGAACAGTACAGCAAGGGGTGCCTCATTTGAGGTTCTGTGTCAGGAGTTACAGGAAATTTCATTCTTTTCATTTGGTTTCAATGCAAATTTTCCCAACACTAAACTGCACTTATGCTCACATCAGCTTCAGCATCCAGATTTCATTCTGTTGAGTAGATTCCATCTGCAGTTTGGCAAACCTGCAGATAATTAGCTCTCCCTTGTAATTAAATTTCCAGTTAATGTCCCATTAAGATAAATGAGAAGAATTCGCATCTTCTGCTTAAGTGGTGATTTCACAACATGCAACATTTCGTAGTCTTTGAACAAACAAGCTGAGGTGAGATCTACTTGTAATACAGAAGCAAATCTTAATAATTTACATCTTCAGATGTACACTTTCTTTCTCCCAAGAACTTCAGCGCTTAGTGGGTGAGTAGCCCATGAGAAGAGCAAAGCCTGCCTTCAAGTTAAGATATCAGACTCTCCATCAAACAACGAGGTCCTCTTCTCACCTACTTTCACAGTTGCCTTCTCACATGGTGAGTGCCATGGAAACCAGGATTTTCACAAGTGGCTACTAACTGTGTTTCATTGTTCAATTTGAGACAGTCCAAGACTAATTTCTGTAGCTGAGTGCCCATGAGTGTGGCTAGGATTGCTAGGCAGGGTGGGCAATGCCACTGGCACCGGAGTGGTGAAGAGTCAGGGCATATGGAGAGGAGACAGCTGGGGGAAAATCACTGCTTCCTACTGACTTTTTGAAGCTATGTGAAAAAAAAGAGCACATTTCAATTTGCCAGCATGTAAAATGCAGAAAACCTTACCTTCCACTGCACAATGTGTCAAATAAGGAAAGTGCTGTTTAAGTCTAAGTACTCAGAAAAAAGTATGGCCTTAAGATAAAGACATATCTGCAAAAATAAATGTTATGCTAACATCATATGCATTACAGTAAAAATGAAAAAACTATTCTCTGCTCTGAGGCTCTGGGTATCAAATGCTCCCTGCTTTATATATTTAGCAAGAAGAGGAGAGGGAAGAGATGGAACTGTGAGAGCATTATGCACTTCTGTATTTTGCATTTGAACTATTGATTAAAAAGATGTTTAAATGCCATTTTTTATTTGTAATACTAACTAGCTGAGTGTTTAAGCCTGATGATTTTGTGTTGGCTAATGCAGCATTGTTTCGTCCCAGGCCACTCAAGGGTGCCAAACATAATTTTCTTTTCTCTTTTGCTTGCGCACACAGAGAGCAAGAGAAAAATGTCTGGGAAAAGAGGCTGACAGCTCTAGTTACCCAGTGACATAAAAGACCCTTTGGTAGCAAAGCTTTGTTTTAAAGCCTCTTGAGACATACTCTGTACTGTTCTGGGACAGGTTTTGGAAAAGAAAAAGATCTCATTCAACAATAAATGATTAAATGAATACTGTGAGGAATGAATGAGTACATGAAAGTCATTGGATTAAGAACAAAAAAGCTTGGGGCTTTAAATTTCTGGGGCAAGCAAAGAATTTTAGTAGAATGTAATAGCAGTGCATCCTTGCATGCTTTTTATTGATAACATATTGCAACTTATTTTGTCTCAGTCAGCTGTAGAAAATTTACCTGAGCTGTGGGAACTGTCCGTGAAGAGTGGCAGTATTTAATTACCTCCTTAGAGCACTCATGAAACTTCCTTGAAAAGCATTTACCACACTTGTACAACAGCCCTTCTTTAAAGGTCACCCTGTCGGCTGGGATCCCTTTTTTTCCCCACAGTTTGCTACTCCCCCCAAATTATTAAGCCTCACCCTGTTTAATGATCAGATTTTCACAATGCACCGCATAACATTGTTCCAAGAAATCACTGAACACTTATCAAAGATCATTTTCTCTCTGCCCAGTCCTGGACACAACTGTGAACTCGTGGTTTCAGACAGGTGGGGAAGGGGTGGGCCGGGAGGAGCGGGGTTTCGTCCGATGCGCGTCCGCTCGCCGGGCGCTGCAGGTCCGTTGTTCCCTCGGTGACACGCAAGCGCTCGCCGCTGTGCGGGGATGCTGCTGTACACGGCGCCACCTAGCGGCGCACTGCGAAACCGCGCCCTCGGTCCGGAGCCGCCGCGGGAGGGACCGCCGAAAGAGCGGCGGCTCCCCCCGGAGCCTGCCCTGCCCTGACTTCCACCCTCCCCTCCGCCGCTTGCCCTTCTCCGAACGGCTTGTCTCGGAGCGCTTGTTCCAGCTAACGGATAAACTGCGTGGCGAGCAGAAAACAGAGAGGTCCAAGGGGCCGTTGGTGTCTCGAAGAGCATTCGGTTCGATGGCTTACTTGCTTTTATTTTTGTAGAAATGGATTTGGCTACGTCATGACCTCCTGCTCTGCTTTGCTTTTTCTTAAATCCAGATTTTCTTATCCAAGCTCTGAACAAGGATTAACTAATTCTGCCTCTACTGCTGGGAAAACATCACTTTTTAAGTACATTGTTCAATCCCTAAGAATGAGCCTACAGTGGCATCTGCCTGCAATCCATCATGACCTTATTGCATAGTCTCCCTGGTTTTAATTCTTGGGAAAACCCAGGCTACTGACAATTAAAATAAAATTAATGGTGATATTGTAGGCATGTACAGAAAGTACTTTGTGAGTGAGAAACCTCTTAAGAATCTGAACCTTGATCAAAAAAACTTAATTTGATCAGATATTTCATGTCCCTTTCAGGCAGAGAAGAACTCGGGAGCTATTGTAATTTTGTTCCCACCTTTGAAATGATATAACCTTGACCCTTTCTTTGGCAAAAATAGTTCACTGGTGGTTTATAGTACCTCATGAGTTCTGCAGGCAAATAATTCTTTAAAGTGCTCCCGTCCTATATGTTAATGAGGCTAAATGAGGATCCTTTTTATTGCCCATGGCCTTTCTGAAGCATCTTGTAACTAGCTCTTCTCCTTTTCCACACTCCAATGGACTGTGGAAAATGAAGGCTTGATTTCATACACTGGAATCAGTGCAATTGGGAAGACTTAAAATTCTTCAGTACAAAACCACAGACCCTAGTCAATGTCCTTAACTGTGGGTACACTGTGCCTTTGCAAAAATTACCTTGATGTACAAAATAAGTTGTCTTGCCAATAGATCAAGCAAGAAGGCTACCTTGGGATACAAATGAGCAATAATCTAAAGGTGATTGTTTCCTTTCGAGCAGAATAAATCAGTCTTAACAGTCTCCAATAATAATGCAAATTTTCTGAGAGGTGTCAGCATTTTCCATGTGTGTATTCCCATTATTTGAATTTCTGTTTCCCATTTGTTAGGTGGAGGTACAACATTCCTACTTCTGGTTGTACAGTGGGTGAAATTTTGACTAACATTGACTAACAGCTGGCTGATGTAGCTACTCCAGCTTATGCTTTTACAAAACAGAAAACAATTCAGAGCTGTGTTTCAGGATGGTCTAAGCTCTGACTGTGATAGCACTTACCCTGATTCTGTATTGATACAATACGGGAATCAAAACCTGTGATTCTTCTCTGATTCACTGTAGTTCCCAACTCTCCCTGAAGAAAGTCATGCAGGTATAATGAAAGTTGGAGTAAAATTATATAGGTAGGTTGTCATTCTGTAGGTTGCTCTAAAACTCACAGTTTCCTCTATAAATCAGTGACTATGAATTTGATGTCTCACTTAGACTCTCCATCCCTATCTCATAATTTCCTCAAAATGTTCTCCAAAATATTAAAAGCTTTATTCAGCCTGGTTTGGGCTTCCCCATGAATAGAGTGCTGTGTGACACTCTTACAGAATCTTCATTTGTAGCTTGTGGGGATAAATTATCTTTTTTTTTTTTTTGGTCTGGAAACAGTGAAATGTGTTTGGACTGCAAAATCATTCACCACACTTTCATTCTACGTATACAGCTTTTTTTCTGGTGGAAAGGTGCATGCAGCAATTAAGAATTTTACAGATAAGTATACCCTTGCAGTATATGCCAAAGCAAAGGTTTATTTCTAGAGCTTTGGCTTGAGTTTCTGAAGGCAGCAAAGACTGCCACTCCAAGCTGTCTTTAAAGATTGCAGTAAAAGGTTTATGATCTGTATCTACTAGCACGGGTGACTCATAATAAATGTACTCCAAAGGTGTAGCCATGTCCAGCACTGATTGCTCCGACAAATGAGCACTCCTCTTCACTAGAGTCATTTGTAATCATATAACATCTTGACTTTCTGTCTGGAAAAGCATAGTTTTGTCAGATTGGTTTATGCCACTACATCTCTCACAGCATTTTCAGAGACTATGACAGCTGTTGGTTTCATATTTACTCCCACATTTTTCTATACTTTAAACAAACGTTATTTCTCCCTCTTTACTCTGAATGTTCTAGATGCCGTTGAGACTTTCTTTCCTTTTTTTTTTTTTAAAAAAAAGCAACTAAAACAATAATGTGTATTATGAACACATGTTATCTTCAAAAAAGAAAACAGATTCAACAGCCTATTTTTTCTTATTGTTTTAAGAGCGTCTCTTTCTGCTATTCTATCTCAGAGCTTACACCACTGGTTTTGTTGGGCGCCTCCAAGGTTGGTTGTTTTTTTAGTTGTAAACACTCCAGTGCTATTTTCTTGGCTTACTGGGTAGTTGGTATCAAACACTGCCATCTGAAGTATGTGTGGTATATGGACAACATTCAGTAATTTTGGGTTGTATCTTGCAGAGAAGTAGGAATTCCAGGAGCTGGTGCATCATGGATTATAATTTGGCTCCTGTAAGAGAAAAGATTAAATAGACCAGAAACTCTTCAGTCTGAAGAAGAGGCGATTCAGGAAAAAGAGCAAACACTTAAATGCAGGGAGAAACTAAATAGAGAGGGATTACAGCAGCAGCATGAAATTATGAGGTAGAGCAGTAAAAAAAAGAAAACCAACCACCAACCCAGGGGAAATTTTACACAATGCAGAAGTAAACTCTGGAACTCATTGCCACATGATGTTGATAACAGAAATGTAAATGAGTTCAGAAAGCAATTAGACGCAGTGATGAAAGAAATATTCACAGGGAGACAACCTGTTAATAGCCCAAATTGTTGAAGACAGAGGAGACTACACCTTGGAGCTGTGAGAAGAGGATGCTAGTATACACCTAAATTGCAGGGGAAATTGACATTTTGGGATCAGGCTTTGTGTATCTGGAGGTATAGACAGGCAAAGCATTACTACTCATGCAATGTCATTCATAAGAATAAGAACTGCTGCCAGATTTCACTGCTTCTGGAGTGGGCAAGCAGAGGGAAGCCTTACTTGCAGGAGAGAGCTCACACACGCACATGCACACAAATGCAGTGCATTAAGCTCTTCAGGTAATCAAGGGAAATTGATTCAAGCCATTCACTCTGAAACTCAGTTTGCTGCTGCAGTTTTCAGTTTGTGCGGTCACTTACAAATTCTGCAGAATGCTGAAACTTCTGTTCTTACTAAAGTGATGCATCTCCAGGCCTTTAGTTCTAGCCTCAGCTCTCACAATTTTTTGTATCCTGTTTGAGCTAACACCTCCTATTTCCTGAAGGGGACTGTGCAAACTTAAGCTACCTTACCTTTATGGCTTTGTGCTTTGTCCTCTGAGTTGCTTCTGGAAAATGAGATGAACCTCCTGAACCTAGAGATGTAAAGGGCGTTGCTTAGCCATTGGGGTAAAATTTTAGTTCACTCACCTGTAGCTGTTGGTTGGATTTTCCAAATGCCGAGATTTGGGGTTTCCTCATGAGTAGTCTGTTACAACAAATGACTGTAGTTCAGATCATGAGTTTTTACCTGAATTAGTGTTTCTGCTGGCAGTGACAGTACTGAAAACCATGGTTGATATCCCAGCTTCTTTAAATTGCTGAAACAATGACTCCATGTAGATAAAAACCCCGTGCTGTTAGGCCTGCCTAGTATTTGAAAGACAACCGTAAGACTTCAGTCTTGTATAGTTTAAGAACACATCATATCTCTGTTGGTCTCTAGTATAATCATTATCTCTAGTGCTATTAAGAATGTTAAAGCAATATCAGATTTCAGCATATAGTGAAGTGACAGTTCAGTTTCTGTAATCCTGCTTGATTTTAAATGTTTGAGTTCTGCATATTTTAATTTATTTGCAAGGTGCCCCAGGTAACCATTATATCACAGTCTGTGGTTTTGCTGACAAGTGATAAGATTAGCTCAAATTTCAGCTGCCTTCTTTTTAATGAGAGGATCTTTCTGTTTTGATACCATGGCTTGTTTTCAGTTAGTTAAGGCAATACAAAATAACTAATCTCAACATATTCATTCTTTGTATTGATTGCTAAGGTTAATGTATTAAATAAGAAGCTGACTAGAAAATAAGATTTTTTTTTATCATGATTTTTTTATATCTAGTATTTAAATTAAGGTTCCCTCATTACCTGAAAGCTGACTTTTAAGTGGAAGCTTTCTATGTGCTAAGAATGCCCAATAACTTGAGCACAGGAAGAATTTGCCTACAAATAATAATGCTTTCCTGCCCTTCCCAATGCTTTTCATTTGTGATAAACAGGTATGGCTGGTACTGAGGATAGGACATGTTAACTTGCAGCTTTGAAAAATACTTATTTAAGAATGTATTTTCTTCCCTGAGCAGAAGGTGGACATTTCTTAGTAACTACCTGTAAAATGTGTGTTCATATTACTAGGCCAGACTGGCAACAAACGGGTGGTGCATACAGGTATGCTTAGGTGCAGATGATCGAGAAAAGAACTGAAGATGAAAGAAGGGACGTGCTGTGCTGGTGAAAGAAAGGGAAGGATCTTGTAACCTCAGCGAAGCTATTCCACAACACACCAGCCAAGCCTTGTCCTAGTTTGAACAGTTCCTTTTCCGCTGGGTTTTTTTTTAACTCTGCTGTTAAGAACTTCTTCTGACATTTCTGTCCTCTTCACAAAATATTTCTCAGCTGTATTTCTTTTTGTACAAATCCCTGAGTTTTTCTGTGAATTACATCACTGCTTAAAGCTTTGCTTGACCTCAGAGGCTCTTTTGCAATCAGGGAAAGCACTAGCCAGCATTGTACAGCCTGTTCTGCACAAACATGCACTGAATCCTTTAACTCAATCAACCCCTGCAGATCAAGCTTGTAGATTTTATTTTAGAAAAAGGAGAAAACTACCATAGCTTCCTCTAACTGAAAAATGAGGGTCTTCACATTATGACCCACCCACTGAGGAAAATTGTCCATACCTTTTACAGATTTCATCTTCATCTGTTCTTAGTATACTCTCTCAAATTTTCTGTTTCAATTACTAATGACTTTCTTGTTGCTAGTCGGTATCTTTTTCTCAAAAGGGCAGATTGTCATAAAATGTGGGCCTGTGTTGTGCTTTCTCAAATTCTGGGTTGATTCTGAAAAGATCTATTACTGTGTAGCTACTGTCAGTCTTACCGAAATGACCTTCTCTCTCTGAATAGGATGAACTTTGTCATTGCTGAGGAAAATCTACATTTGATTTTGAATGGAAAAACTATACTGATTATTTTTTAAAACATGTACTCTCTGGTATAGTAACTGCAATTGGACTATACCTACTGCTGCTACTGTATAGCTTCACTGAAGATATACATTTTGAAGCTTTTAATTGACTCTATTTAAACAGATGAAAAAAATACATTTGACTGAAAGTATTTATTTATGACATAAATACCTCAGAATTAAAAAAAAAAAAACCCAGAATTACGGAAATGTATGGAAATACATGTATCAAGAAGGAATTATATTGCAGCCATATAATTTTCTGCAATGTAATAACACTATAATTAATTATTCCATAATTGTCTGTTCCTATCATCTAACTATACTTGCTATGCTATGAATGCTACTGGATAAATGTAATTGAAATGTCAGACTTTATATGAATTTCTGATGTAATACATAACAGAACTAATTAAATGAATAATTGGTACAATAAAAACAGTTAATCAGAGTGAAATCTGTATCAACTAGAAGAGATAGATAAATCTTGTTCTTTGTGTTTGCATGACTCTATATACTCAAAAAAAAAAAAAAAAGACTGGAGATATGTTTTAAAGGTCATTTCTTCACCTAGAGTGCCTTCTGGTCATGTTTTTTTGTGATGTACATCCCTCAAATACAAGCATTATGGTAAACATGACTGATTACTTTGACAAACGGAAGATTTGTGGTTAAAATTCACAGAAGTAACCCAAAGAATGTTGCACTTACATGTCACATCTCTGAAAGCATCCAGTCTGGAGTAACAATTTAATGTAAAGTCAATGTGCTCTTCTATGTAATTTCAGAATTTCTGTATAGACACCACCAAGAAATTGCGCTCAGATCAAGCTGATGATGATTTGGTGCATCATGGGAATAAGAAGGACATGACTGGGAAAGCTACATTAGTGCAAAACAGTGTGATTAAAGGTCAGTTAAGCTTTATGGTTTGAGTTGCTAATATAACAAAGCTTAACCCCAACCCTGATAAATAATTTACATACAGGTTTGTCTTGCATGATTTCACTTGGAATCTGTGGCTTAGTCAAAAAAGATGAAAAGTGAACATTTCTCCATAAATGCCGTAAGACAAATTCATCCAAGCTCTCAACAACAGCATGGTATTAAACTCTGTTTGACGCTGCAGCATGAATATTCAGTAGTTTTTTAGGAACAGACATGTGGAAGAGATGCACTTTCCTTTTGCTTTAGGATGATATTTACACATCATCTATTATAAAAAACATTGATTGCAACAGGTTTTAAAGATGAGAAAGCAATTTACAGTAATGATACACAGAAGTCTTCAATGCACATTTTTCATATTTTGAAGAAAAAAATAATATTTAACCAATTACGTGACCAATAAATGTTTTTAAAGTCACCATTTGCTTGGATTTCCCAAGCATTTTTGATAGCTCATTAGTATTTGTACTTATCTTTCAAGTTTTTCCTTTTTCAGAAAGGAAAACATACCAAAGTTGAGAAGCTGGATGATGAGAGGATAAATTTAAAAGACTTTGCAGTTAATATAAAAAATTCAATTGATTTTATTAATCTGTCAGTCACAAGTTATATCTGAAATAAGAATACATCACATTAATTACAACACTGCAACATTTGGAAGACTAAAGCACAAATACTCAGTCTCACAGCATTTGTTAACTGGTAATTGATGTCAATATAAGAACTTTCCATAAAGTTTCTCTTTATCGTCTTGTCATTCAATGTGTGAGTCTCCTAAAAAGGACTGCCTATTTGAAACGATTCATATTGAAATTACCAAATGTAACATAAACAACTTCTAGAGTGAAGAATTACTGTGGCATGTTGAAGTCACTAATCCTTATTGCTATGAAAGTTGATTATCCGGAGACTGGTTTTTGAAAGGTATTTTGGTATCTGGCTGCTTTGAGAGATAATCCCAAATTTGTTATTTTGTGGCTTTGAAAAATCTCCCTGCAGGCTCCATTTTGTCACTGCTTAATGATTTGATTACATTTTACAGGGATAAATGGTGAAGATTCCATATTGGCAGCTACGAAGGACAGTTTAAACCCCAGAAAAAAAATGAATACCAAGATGGGTTCATGGGTTGCCCTCTTGTGCCAAGGGAACTATCTGCAAATCACTGAGGCTTGACTTTGAAAACTGTTGTCCATGCTATAGGGATCAGTTGGCTCACTTGCATGGGTTAGTTTCTGTGCCATGAGGGAGGAATGAGAAGCAGAGGATACATCTGAAGGAAACATGACCAAAGCATCCCTACTGAAGTTAAAGCACAGGAGTCAGTGCTCTTATAGGTGTTTACTTGATGTGTTTAGACTCCTTGCAGACAAAGAAAGCCATACAGCTAAAAGTCACATAATGGTTTTACAGTCAAGATTTTTCAAAGAATTTTCTGAACATAGTCGCTCAGTTCACGCAGCAAGAAGAGGACCTGTACAGTCACTTCCTGTGCCTCTTACAGGAGCTGTGCAGTAGTTTCCAAATTGAGATCCCTTGGCTGAGAAAAGAAGTTTGGAGCTACCATTACTAAGGTTTCAGCTCCGTAACAAGACTGGGAGGTCACCTAGTCTTTCCTTTTTTGTATTGGAAGAACATTTGTTACCACTTATGTTTCTTTTGTCACTGGGCACCCCTGAGAAGAGTCTGGCTCTGTTTTCTTCACATCTTCCTACCAGGTATTTATACCCAGTGATGAGATCCATACTGAACAGTCCCATCCTCTCAGTTCCCCTTCTATTTCAGATGCTACAGTCCCTTGATCACCTTTATGGCCCTTTGCTGGACTCACTCCAGAATGTCCACGTGCCTCTTGTACTGGGGAGACCAGATCTGGACACACTTCAGATGTGCCCTCACCAGTGCTGAGCAAAAAGTTAAGGATCCTTGCTGACAATGCCTTGCCTAATGCAGCCTGGGAAATTGTCGGACTTCTTTGCCACATGGACACATTGCTGGCTCACAGTCAGCCTGTCCACCAGGACCCCCATGTTTTTCTCTGCAAAACTGCTTTTGAGCCTGTCCAGGTCCCTCTGGATGGCAGCACAACCATCTCAAATACTCCTCCCTGTTTTGTATCCTCTGCAAACGTACTGAGGGTATGCTCTGTCCCATCATTCATGCCATTAACAAATCACTGTGTCTATAGCAGATACCCACAACAACATAATCCATGTTGGTCTGTCCACTAAATCCTGACCCAGAAGCTCTCAGCAGGCGCTTCACAGTTACCTCTGTTAGCCATGCTACCAGCAAATTTTCTGTCTGCTCCTTCACGCTGCTTGTTAGCTCCTGCAGTTTGAGGTTCTGAAAGCTAGAAAATGGACTTTTTCCAGCTGTTCTTGATTTGAACTTTCTACTGAACGTTTTTCAGCACTGCAATGAAACAAGGCAATACTGATGACTGCCTCATCTGCCCTGGTTGTAGTCTGCCTGCCTTCTCTCTCTTTATTCATTCTGAGCCAGTCTTTTAGTCTTTTGTCCATCCCATTAAGCCTTATTTATATGTTCTTCATAAACCTTTTTCAGAATCTCCAAACCCACTTTTTTATTTGCCATTTTTCACTTTCTACCACAAGTCTATTTTTCTTAGCCAATTTTTCATTTGTTTTTGGTTCTGAAGCACTCTAATTGAGAAGAAAGGGTTTTCTAGGGACTTCCTCAAGTTTTGAATTATCTTATCTTAGATTTTCTTGCTCTATTTTCTTCTACCTTAATTCCATTAAGATCCTAACCTTTGTTGTGATATCCCTTCTGTGAAAGCAGAGTTTTCTGCTGATTGAGGTCCATGCATCAATCATAAAGGTAGATTACTTAATTCTTCCTGCTTCCAGTGGACACTTTTAAACCTTAGGTATCAATCAGGGTCATTTTTTCCCTATCTATTTTCTTGAGTTTATGGCTAGAAACATGTTCTTTGCAGGTAGCCCTTCATGTATGGCCAAGAGTATTACAGAAAAAAATGGTGTTAGGGCTGCTGAAGGCTTGCTTGCCTCTGGTCCTGCAAAGATTCACAGCACTAACTCTTCCCAACTAGACCAGTACTTAGCCGTGTTTCTGATTCAAAAGCTCATTGATCATATGTCTCCTGCTTCATTTCTCATGAAAGTTCCAATTAGTTAATTTGAACTTCATCCTCTATACTGTGTTAGCTTAGACTACTCACAGAAAGTTGATAAAGAATATCCTTTGTTACTGAGGGTTTCAGACAAAGTCTTCACACCTCTATTCAGTACACACACAGAAAATCAAGAGGTAATATCATAATGTCTCTTCTTTTGCAAGGCTAGGAAATTACCTCTTGTTTAATTGCCTTGGAGTACATCCCTGTACAAACTTTGTCTAAATTTGAGTATACTGTGAGTTTGAGCTGTGCAAATTTAATCTAGATCAAAGAGCAGTGATGGATTGTATGCCAGCATACCCAAGTCAAAGCTAAAGGTTTTTCTGAAAGATGTGTGTTAGTATAGTCCAAAATTATTTGGCTTAATTCAAAGATAACTGCAGAATTATAGAGGAGATTGGATTAGAAGATATAGCAGTTCTTCCTGGCCAGCCAAGGGATCCCCATGAGTCTACTGTTGTGTGCAGCAAGCTTGCCTGTTCCAGAGACTGTACTCTGCTCTGCTAATTCACAAGATAATGGATTAGAAAATATGTCAAGACTAATAACACAGACACACTCCTGTGGGTTTTGAGTGGGAGGAAATGCACCATTCACTGACTAATCTTTAAACTTCTACTAGCGAATATTAAGCCACCCTCCAAAGCACCAACCTGTTTCAAATTCCTAATAAGGATGTTGAATCTGTGCTCTCAAAAAAAACCCAAACCAGTTACAGAGACAATTACTATTTCTTAGCAAAGGCCAGATAGTTCCGAAAAGAAAACCAACATGTTTTTCTTTCAGTTTTAAAGCCTCTATTGTCTTTCCTTACAGAGTTCATGTTAATAAAGATAGGATTTATTATCTTTGTTTCTAAGAAATTGAACCATTTTCCTTTGTTGCAATTAAACCTGAATCGGCCACTAAAGATATGGTTTTTTATATATATTTGACTGAGTTTGAATTCATTACAAATAGTAGTAATATCTGCAGGATAATAACTCTCATCAGAAATCTGCTGTATCAGTTTTTCTTTAACATTGAAATTTATTCTAAGTGGAGTTTCTAAAACATTACCTAATCTTCTTGCTCATGGCCTAGAGTTCTGGAATTTTATAGTCTGCAATTAAAAAAGTGGTTATGTTGATTTTGTTTATTGATGTCAGGACATTTTAGGGAAGGTATTTATAAATTCTGACTTTAGGCACTTCGTTTAGGAGGCCAGTGGGCTGGAGAAATAAAGGAAGGAGTGGACCTTCTGATTGCAATTTAGGATGCATGTATAATGTCTACTAAATTTGGCAACAAAGATCGTTTAAGAAATTTCTTCACCTATGCTGTAGCGTGCTGTTCCATCAGTTAGGACAATATGTTTGGTTGTAGGGCTGTGCTCTAACTCAAATATTAAAATGAATTAAACATAATATCCCCAAAAACTTAAAGCAAAACATAGAATTTGGAATGACTGTGAAAAAAGCTCTTCTTTTTTCTGTGATGTCATGAGGATTTTCTATTAGCATTCTGAATTAGTGCATAGGGATAGACAATATGAATTAGAAATCTTTTACTATATGCATGTACGACAACTCTCTCCAGCTTCCATACTTTAATTCAGTCTCTGATTAGGGAAAAACTCTTATTAGAGCCTTTGGCTCATATGGTCCTGCAACTATCTTAAAAAGAAACCCAACATTGAACTCTTTTTCCTGGCATTTGGGCTCTGAACACAAAACTTATTCTTGGATGACACATATTCTGGGATAAGTTTAAAAAAAGGTAAGAAAATGACTTAAAATACAAAGGTAACATCACTTCATGGAATAGCAAGTACGCTTTAGTAAATTATATTTAAACATTTTCAGTCAGCTTTCTTCTTAACCAAACTCTAACTTGTTGTACAGCAGGGGAAAGAAAGCGCAGACTCTGAATTCTCACATATTTCCCTCATTTATTAGATATGACAGATTTTAATTGCAGTAATATGCAGGGGCTAGGAGCTTGAAGAAGTGGTTGCAAGGAGGAGGTATGGCCGTTACCCTATGTGTAGAGTAACTAAAGGGGACTTCATGAGTCATCTCTCTTGCTCTCTAGCAGTGCTGTGTAGCTCTGCTCCACCAGCCCTGTGCAGAGACACACCTGGGAGGCTGAGAGGAGTGGTGTGACCATGCCCTGAGCCCTTCTTACCCTCTTGCAGGAAGGTATGATGAGCCCTGAAATATGTGAGTGTGTAAAACTTCTGACAACTGTTTCTCACCTGCAAGAGCTACACTGAGGATTCATTTTGCAAAAAGAGGCAGTAGTGTCAGAGTGGAAATTAGTGTCTCTAAGGATTCAACAAAACCAGCAAGATAGACTAGGAAAGAAGTGACAAAGAAGAAAATTTAAAAATAGAAGGAGAGTGAAAGAGGTCAACAGATGTCTCTTTCAGGATGTTTAAGATTTTTTAAGAAATTAAATTTATTGAACTTTTCCGAACAATGATTTAGTAGATTCAAGAAGGAGATGAACATTACCCATACATGAATTGTAAACCTACAGTGTATATGAAATATTTTGATTTTGCACTTAACAGTTTTTAAACATATGCTACATCATCACATGAAGGAACAGTTGATGGATAGCTTGTCAAGGAAGAGTCCATTAGTTTTATGGGCTCTGATTCTGCTATCACTGAATACCTTTCAGTAGCACTCCCTGAGGAATTAGTTCTCATTAGTGCTGAGGAGCATCAGAACTAGGCCCACAGCAAATAAAATGCTACTGTTCATAAAACCACTTTGGTTTATGCATACGCCTTCAGTTCCTTGCATTTTCATTTAAGTGATGAAATAAGGATGCTGTTCTACCGTGTTTAGTTCACAGTATTATTGCACATAATAATTCATAACTATTGTTTTCAAGTTAGGCATAAATAAACACTAAATGTTATTATGTGTTTGAATGTTATTTTTTGCAACATAAATTCTGAACTGAGATATTTACCACAGCTATAAAACTATGTTATGGTCACAGCCAGGGACATTTAGATGCGTAACCTTGTATGCACATGAGTTGGGGTTTCTAGCACTGATTTCATTCAAGAAAGGATCCTGATGTTGGACAAAAGTTGGACTTGATGATCCTAGAGGTCCTTTCCAACCTAAATGATTCTGTGATTCTATGTTACTCCTATTGCCTGCATTCTGAAGGAAGGCAAAATGGAGAGTTATGACAATAGTTTGTGACCTTGAAATCTGTGAAAAAACAGCAAGAATGTTCCAAGGGAAAAAAACCCAAATCCTACTCACTTGAGGATACAAGTGAGATAAATGGAAATTTTTAGTCTGCAGAGCACTATCCTGCCACTATAAAGGGAAATGTAATTATACAAATTGTTCCAGTAAGAGCAGAATTAATGAAATTTGCTTTAATAAGTATTCAGGTCTGTTGTCCCCTACTGCTCCTCTCCCCTTTCCCTGGTAATAACCAAAACCCTCCTTATGGCACTCCTATCAAATGAAAAAGAGCAGGTCTGGAGCTATGTGTGTGTTGAGTGGCCAACCAATATGCACACACTGATTTATCCTGCTGTCTGCTGCCAAATAGAGTGTATAACAGCTGTGTTCTGCATGCTTTTCGTTCACTAGAGGAACTAATTCAACTCTCGCTTTTGTAACCACGTTAAGACTTCTGCTCCTTTTTCAAATCTGACTGAAATTGGCAAAAAAAAACACTTTTAAAAGTACTGAAGAGATTGACAGATGGATGGGTAGACAGCACAATGACATAAGCCTTGTTTGCAGGCTAAGATGGCATATCTGATTTGGTAATTCAGTGTTGAGGTTAATAGATTTTTTTTCAAACAGGGAAACAAATTGCATTGATTTCACTGTTCAGAGTCCCCTTGGGATCATTCAGCTTGTCCCATTCATTTCTTAATGCTTTATTGAAGTGTAAATTTATACATTTCAGAAGGCATCCTACACAGGTTTGGGACCGGGGACAGCTGTGATTTAGTCTGGCCTGATGACATTAATTTCCTTTCTCCTTGAGCTGCCTTGTTTAGAAGCATATAATTTTGTTTGCCTGTGTTTGGAAAAGAAGAAAGTCTAGCTATGCCATCCATGAGCACTCTGTACTTTTTATCTGTATTAACAAGTCTAAGCTCATAAACAATATTTCCCTTGCTGAATCACAGGGATTAGCTTATTCTTTCAGTGCCTGTTTATTCATTAGTTTATCAAACAGCGAACTTGCAAATGAACTACAAACCTGGAAATGATTATTAACAAGATAGTGGTCACATGTGCGAGGGAGATCTTAATTAAATTTCTCATCATAGGTTTGGGGTTCAGTGAGGTTTTTTTTTTCTTTCAATGCTTAGATTAGATCTGGAAATACTTTGCTAATTTACTCATTCCTAAAAAGTAGCAGAAGGACTTGTAGGTAAATTGGTCTGTGATAAAATCTGTGCTGGTGACACTTCAGCTATGAAGAGTCTTAGGAGGGCCACAAGTGGGGTTTGGAGAGCACAAGGACAACATATAGCTATTTTCTTGTTGAAGTGGCACACAATGGTCACAAGAGTAAGCTTGAGCGGTTTTTTGTTTGAGAAGCTCAGTCCCATAAAGAAGGACCTTTTTGAGAAGCATAGCCTTGCTGGGAGGTCAGACAGGCTATGAGGCCTTGTGTGCATTTGCAGGTTATTTCAGGTTATGTTGTAGCAAATTAAACAACCAGGAACAGCTGTACAAAAAGCAGTGTTTCACACTGTTTTGCCATTTCAGGTGAAACTTATTCCTTTAGAAACAACTCTCAGCCCCATTAAATGTGAGGCTTACTGATAAACCCTAAGGGTGAGCTGCTCCTAGCAGGGGAACTTTGGTGCTGTTGCCTTAGCCCTGGCTGGTCCTACTGCTTTCTGGCTCTTCCCCACCATGATGTAGAGCAAGGGATGTGGGGCATTCAGTGACTGATCCTTGTGGGGTCCTGCTCCATGTGATCAGTGGTCTCATGCATCCTGTAGAGCTACCTCTAGCCCCAGGGAAGCAGTAGAACACTCCAGGAAGGGCAGGATACCCTCCGGACTTCTGGCAGCAACCTGTAGCTCACCGCTGTGAGCTGTAATGTGAAGCTGTTGCTGTCCCAAATTTCAGAGCAGAGCTCGCCTCAATGCTGGAGCTGCAAAGAGGCCTCCCATGAGGATCTCTGCCCTTGTAGGAAAAGGACATAGCTTTTTGGAAGGTTTGTTCTCAGTATTGTCTCAGACTGGTGTAGGTGGGCATAAAGAAATGTACTTCAAACCTTTCATTTTAACCTCAAACCACTTTCAAGCCTGCATCTGTTTGTTATATCACCATCTGAATAAGAAGAAACTAGGGGAACTTGGCTCTAGTAAATCCCAAAGTAACACCATAGTTTCCTGGCTGCAGAAGCACACCTCTTCAGGGCACAAGAGTGTGGGAGCACATCTGCAATAGGGATGGTAGGTGCTGCACATGACAAGTGGACAGCTTTTCTTTTGATACAGTCTGACAGTTTATGCTGTCAGCGATCACACTTTTTAACCATCCAAATAAACCCTAAGAGTTATTTGTGGACACATAGCGGAGAGCGGACAACAGATTATCCTGTTTGCCCCCAGACTTCAAGGTACAAATATTATGCAAGAACCAAAATAAAAATTCTTAAATAGTGAAGACTCTCTTACAAAATTCTCAGCTAGGTTTCATTTGTGATCTGCCACAGACTTTATTCAGGAACTTGAGCAAGTCATTTAAGATCTCTGTGAAAATGAAAAAAGTGAAGAGAACGTTGATTTTTTTGCTTTTGTGGTTACCTGTATGAATTGTATGGGTTTTTTCAGGTCAAGGGCAGAGTCTTCCATTTCCTTACAGTTATTTTTTGCTAATTGCTCAGGTCTAACAAATAAGGCACTTGGAAATTGTGAGGCAGAAGAGGAAGAGGAAGAAGAGCACAACTACGAATATGTGGATGAAAACGTAATTGAAAATATAAGAAAAGTATTTCAAGACACCACAGTTAGAAATAAGCATGCACTCTCCGAAGAAAGAAGGTGAGCATGACCTGTGATCACTTATGGATGCAAGCAAGTGTGGGCAGGGTGATTTTTTTCATATTGACTGGTAACCTTCACTACCCTAAACTAGGGAGGGTTTCCCCTGGGAGCTGCCACCATTGCCCTGATTGTCCTGTGACTAACACAGGAAGGGCTCTTCTGAGCTGACACCTGTGACACCCCCGTCACTTTTTGCGATGCCACCTCTGTCAAAGCGGTACTTATCATTGTTCTGGTGAGAAAAGTGCACAGGCAAGTCCAGGTTTACAAATAGAGACAAAACCTTAATTAGACCAAAGGCCAATCTTGCAAGAACACGCAGAAATCCAGAGAAAGGCTTTGTATCTGAAAGCCTGCTAATTTTTCTGATTTGTGACAATTTGCCGTAACAAATTATAGTACTCTAAATGCAACCCACTAAATCCTTGAGGTTCTGCTCTGGCAGTCTGCAGAGTGCTACTGAAGAGGACCTTTGCTTCTAAAAATCTCCAAACAATATTTCCAGCTAAGCACAGATTAGACATTTTTTTCTAGATCTGAAGGAAACTGTAGTCCCAGCTCTTTTCACTCATAGCTGAACCTTTGAAGTTCACTTGATTTGGCTGAATTGCTTCTTCCTTAAGAGGAACTCCTGAAAACTCAACATAAATTGAAATGTGTTTCAGACATTTAAAAAAAAAGATTTTATTATGAAGTGGTATTTTTTTCAAAATGTCTTATTTAGGTATTTATTTTTTAAAGTAATAAATGAATAACTTTTAATTAAAAAAATTATTATAAAAATAGAATAATAGAAAGAGTTTCTATTCTCTTTGAGTTAAGCAGCATACTGAATCTGAAATAAGTTGTTATTTTTTTCTGAAATGCGTGGACCCCTCAGAAATGCAACATCCAGGGAAGCATGTGGTATCTGTCCAGCCATTTCTTCCCCTGTTCACAGCCACAGAAGCTTCAAAGTTACAGGAAAGACTGAAAAATGAAACCAAATAGTGCATTTCTCGTAATGCATTACTTCCTCAGTTCATGTGCCATTCAGGATGGGGACTTGCTCTATCACATAAAGAAGTCGAGAAAGAGAGAATAAAACTCTCTTTTGACTAAAATAGTCCTTTTGACTATAGGCATTAAGGGAAAATCAGAGTTTTAAGAAGCAATGCCAGCTTAGAGGATCAGCCTCTAATTATACTACTTACTGTCGTGGCATCAGCTCCTTTAAGTCTTTATCCACCTGCCATTTAAACTCTCTATCAATAGAGGCAAGGTTTCACTTTATTAGTTTTCTTCTTTGAGGGCTCTAGCAAAACATGAAAGAAAGGACCTTTGCCGCCTTGAGGGAGATGACTGTCTATCTTGGGTTATGAAGCAATCCCATAAATTATCTTCAGTGGATGACAGAAGTATCCACCCTCTGAAATCATTAGCTACCCAAGGAGCACACAGCTCCTCCAATTTGTTAGTCTCTGACTATTAAAAATCCTCCATTATGGCTTTTTTATAGCACTTACAATTTCTATCAAGCTTCCATGTTTGCATTTGTGAGCATTTTGAGAAATATGAATTTGATGTGGGCATATAAAATTAACCTTTAATGTGGGCAAAAACCCTGTGAACTACCTAGCCAGATAAAATGATTGACAGAGCTTAAAAATATTCATCTTTTGAGTATGTATGTTACGCAGCTGGTTGAAGAGGCTATTAAAAATAACCAGATTAGCTGGTTTAAGCTTACTTACAGGCAAATCATGCACAAAAACATGTTGTCTCTTGCATCTGTGCCAAATACCTAACATCTGATCATACTAGTTTTACTTCAAAAATTCATCAGTCAATCATTTCCTGTGGTCCCTCCCTTCCTTGAGACATTTATGCTATTTATGAATATCCACTTTTAATTATTTGATATATCTAATCAAAATTAAATCTATTGATCTAAATAACTTTTAAATAGAGTCATTAGGGGGAAAATATTGTTGTAATGAAACACAGAAGTAAGCCTCAACAGTCAGGTGTATTTTGAGAAAATTGGTATTTATTATTTTCAGCATTTCACCAATGCTTCCCCCCCCCAGTCTTTCCACAATCAGGTCCAAAGCATGCCAGGATCAGACTAGTAAGAGCAAGTCCTCACCCTAAGCAGGAGGGAGAAAGAAAGAACTGAGATCTGCCTCAGTACATTGCTATGTTAATTTTGATAGAATAAATGTGCCCAAAGGGTCAATGATGTTAACATGACCTCATCACTCCAGAACAACAAGCAATTAAACAAGGGACTTGACTACAGATGCCTGAGCTTGCTATAGCAACAACCACCATTAGCATATTTCAACCTTTCATTAAAGATTCAAAAGAAAGTAGGAAAAAAGCCCTGAAAGCATTTAAAGTGTGTGGCTTTAACAACACAAGTTTCTTTCCTTTTACTGACATGAGTTGGTTTTGGGGGGATTTTTTTTTTTAATGAGGAAAGTCCTCAGTTTGACAGTCTTTTAGATGGCATTGAAGATGTCAATAGTGTTTTTTCCTGGGTGTGAGAAAAATGGGGAGAAAGAAGGTTCATTGCAATGAACAGGCATAGCTGCAGTACTGCAGTAATGTCTT
The DNA here is from genome assembly GCA_013401335.1 of Brachypteracias leptosomus. Classification (NCBI taxonomy): domain Eukaryota; kingdom Metazoa; phylum Chordata; class Aves; order Coraciiformes; family Brachypteraciidae; genus Brachypteracias; species Brachypteracias leptosomus. Next base: position 28,168 of record VYZX01006603.1, read on the forward strand.
ATCCCATGTCCCTGCAAACAAAAATGAGATGGAGACATGCAGGAGCAGCAGCAACAACAAAGAACAACAGCAAAAACAGGGAAAACATCTTCTGTCTCCAGTGCTGATATCTGCTTGTAACCTCATGGCTGGAATAGGACAGAAACAACATGGTCCAGCCACCTGGAGAGCTGGAAACTAGTACTGGTGTCAGGCTGTTTCAAGATGTTGCTTTCTGGACTTGAACTTCACATAAGTGCTGAAAAAGAAATGGTCTTAGCTGACTAAACGTGGGTGCTTGTTAAATAGGAGACAAAAAAAGGAAAAGTAGAAAAGAGAGAAAAATGAAGTAGGGAATTTAAAAACTACACAGATCTATTTTCCTCTTGTTATGAATTCAACAACTGAGGTGGTTTTGTTTGGACAAAGTAGTTTTCTTTATTTTCAATTTGTACCAATTATTTTTAAAGTAATTGTATGAAACAGATTGAGGTGCAAGGTTTTTGTTTTGTTTTAACCTTAGTTGTGCTGAGATACAGATTCCTGCATAAATGAAAGCTAGGGACAGTGCTACAAATGAAAATCTACCTTTCTGACTGCACTGCATCTTCATTTATCCTTTTGTCCTATTTTTCTAAGACATTTCTCTGGAGCTTTCATACCGCTGACCCTCTAAGCTAGCTGGTTTTTTGTAGCCTCCCTTGCCTCTGACTGAAAGACACTGAAAGGTATGGAGTGAGGATACCAAATCCATGGCTGGAGTTGTATGTTCTCAGCATTTTTTAAAGTCCCCCTCCTCTTAAGTAGTTTTCAATGTATGTTTGGGTGTATCAGCTACTTTTCTAATTTCTATTGTTATGTAATTTTTCTGCTGCCTAGTGTTTTCACTTTTCCCTAATATGCAAACTGAAGCGCTTTTTTTGCCAAGGTGCAATAAATGGTGATTATAGAAGGACGGAAGAGTTGAGAGGGAGTAAATAAATAGTGTGCTGCTCCGAGAGATACAATTCAGTTCTTTGCTTTGACACAGGCAAGACTTCAAGCAGCCTGTCTCAAAGCAGTTGTAAGTTCAGATACACAAAGGGCAAGGAAGACTACCAGAAGACCATGATTATCTAGATGTTCTTCCTACATGCACAGGTCTTGCCGTTCCCTTAAAGAGCAGTTTAATGTGGTTTTGTAGTGTGACAGAGCTGGGAACACCAGACACTGGTGAAGTCTTAGCACCTTGGCATATTGCCATTAAATATTCATATTAAGTTATTAATTAATTCTCCTCTAGGCCTGCATGTCTGTTCCCTCTGCCTCAGGGCACACCCATTGGAAGCCTCTCTCCAAGAAGAGGGTATCTCTTCTCCCAAGTTTACCAGACCAGCAGCACAACACAGGCATAATGGGCATAGTCACACTGGGGAAACACCAGGAAAACTTTTTGTTGGAGTGACGGCTTACACGGACTAAATGAGCTCTTTTGCCCTATGTAGATCAAACCTTTCCCTAAACTGCATAAGCTATACCAGTAAAAGAAAAATGTAGTACTATGAATTTCATTTACAGTCAAAATTGCTGGCATAGCTGTGTCAGAGTCATATATTAGCTTTATTTTGCTGTAGTCTTGGGTTTACTGGTATCATTGTACAGACAAACCATTTTATGGCATAGACAAGTGCTAACTTGTAACCATTAATTTGACTAGAGCTCATTCACCTGTACTCTCTGTGTAATTTTTAACTCCAAATGTAAGGTTTCCTGTTTCACTCTGTCATTTTGTTTTGTTTTCAGAGACATCTGAAGCAAAATAATCCTGAAATTAACTGGAAACAAATAGGAAGCTGTGTCCTTCACATATTAAGACTGACTGCAACTGTAAGAAAAAGCTACTCATGAAAGTGTCCTTCTTGTCTCATGAAGAGCATAAAAGGCTGTAATTTAACTATAATAAACCCCTGAGAAACTAAACTGCTTACTGGTCCTAAAAAGAAGTCAATCTAGATAATGTTTCATGACCCTTTGAAGGGACAAAGTTTTTCTGTACATATTTATCATGAATTCAGATAGTGATGCCAAGTCCAATCCTTCATTCTTATTGCACCTGAAATACTATTTGATTTTTCTGAACCACTGTAGGGCATATGCACAAGGAACATCCCTTATTGAAACAGATGTATGGTTGTTTCCTTTGGTTTTTGTAGGAGGGAAGGGTAGAGAGAGGAATGAAAGGTTGTCCAAGGCAAACATCCATTTCTTTATCCAGTCACATATGCTTCAGGTTAAGTCTCAAAATTGCAAATGGCCATATTCTGCCACTCTTTCAGATGATAAACAATGGTTTATTGCACAAGTAGTACTGTTGTACCACAAGTAATTCACCCTGGAAAGCAATGCTGTTCTTCCCAGGGGGAAGTGTTATTCAGAAGGACTGGGAGTGCCTAAATTAGGCAGTATTGCCATCTCCATAACCCCTTGCACAGCTTAGGTTATCTAGAATCACACTAGAGCTGTAGATTTTTGCTGTTATATTCAGCAATTTGCTGAAAATACAGCCAGGAAGGAAGGACAGAAGCTGGAGATGAAAAAGTAGTGTTCATGCCGGCCCTCCCAACTGAGAAAAAGGTACATGCTGCCCTCTTAAAGAGGACTGGAAAAATCAGTGCTGAAGAGCTGCATAACATGTAAATGACCAGTACTGCCCCACTGGATAGAGCAGCACAATCTCTTCTTTTTTAAACAAAGCAAGTGTTTGCTTTGAAGGATTTCCTTTTAATTTATACTTCTGAAAATGAACAATAATAGCCACATGGTATCTGAAAGGATATAAGACCTCCTTGGCCCAGAAGGAGGGACCTCCCTTTGTGCCCTGCCCCTAGTCTGTGTGTGCTGAGCAGCAGGGGGAGCCTCTGCTTACAGAGATGCCATCTCAGTGCGCTTGGCAGTGAGCACGTAATCAGTGCTGATGTTAGAGCTACAGTATTCCTGCCTGGGATTGCTGTGTGCAATCATATGAGGTGCACAGGTAGAGTGTGCTTAAGATCTTTGGGTGGCACTGGACCCAATCGTCATATTCTGCCAGAACAAGTCTGATACCCATCATTTTTGGCATATAAGAACTGGTCAGTGCGTGTATGACAAGTGCTGTGTATGTAGAAGTGTTAGATCTAGGGCAAGTGCATACCCCTTTGGCAGTGCTTTGACTCTCATGAAAAACTATTGAGAACTGATGTGTAAATACACAGTTGATGTGCCAAGAGTTTTCAGACTCAACAGCAGCTCGGAGTGGCGTATCCAGAAGTCCCAGACAGCAGGGTGGAGAAAGGGAACATGTTTAGAAAGCCTAGACATATCATATTTTTAGTCCTACTGAGGAGTTAGAAAGCAAATGCCTTAATATACTTTAAAGAAAAAGTCTTTCAAGCAGGCAGTATGGTATCTTCAGGATTGCCTATTAAAATTATACTGAATGATTAATTTTCACTAATGCAAATTCATTTAGAATTTCTCAATATTGTCTCACATTAATTTATTCAAGATAAATATTCTTCCTCATTAAAATCAGTTACAATTTAAGTATCAAGAATATCACTCAGAGTGCTTCAATTCCATGCATATGTAGCATACAGTGTTTTGCATATCACTAGTTAATACAGCAACTTCCGGGTGTGTACAAAACTTGTAACTGTCTGATACATCGATTGTGGGTATTTGAAATACATTTTAAGCATTTTTCACAAAAGTCTGTATTTCTTTTTGTTATGCCAGCAAACGCAGTCTGGTATTTGAATAAAATGAATTTGTTGTGTATTTTACTAACTTCTTTTTTCCTTTTTATGCTAAATGTGATGTTGTCCTCTGCTGGATGTCTGAAAGACATGGTATGTTACTATCACAATTTTCCTTTGCTAAAGTGTCAGAAGCCTGACTTCTGCAGCTAGAAAGGAGAGGAACGTCAACAACCTCCTGGGCTGCATTAGGCAGAGCGATGCCAGCAGGTTGAGGGAGGTGACTCTTGCCCTCTGCTCAGCACTGGCAAGGCTACATCTGGAGTGCTGTATACAATTCTGGGCTTCATAGTACAAGAAGGAAATGGACATATTGGAGCAAGTCCAACAAAGGGCCATGAAGATGATTAAAGACTTGGAGTATTCGACTGAGAGAGCTCATTAGTTGCTCCAGGTATTAGGATGGACGTGAAGAGGATGCGATGCAGTTACTTTCCCAAGAAACGTAAGCTTCTTTCAGACATTCTATAAAAGCATTAGAGATCTAAACCTAAGACTTACCAGTCCTTTTTGCAACTTCTTGCCTTTAAAATGCTTCCAAAGAAGCAATTTCTCTTCTTTGAATAGATCCTGTCACATAAAGAGTCTGATTCTGCCACCTTTGTCACGTGTAATAATCCTGTTGTGTATATTCAACCTCATAGAGTTCAATGAGTTTTATTCATCTGAGTAAAGGTGGAAGATTTTATGAACCTTGTAAATATATTAGTAGCAGAGATGCCTCCAGTATCTTTTCCTCAGGCACATGAGCCAGCATCATATCCTATCACAGAAATGAGAACTGGCCCGGCTGTTCAGTTCATATGACACAGAGGAACAGTGGCATTTGCATTCAGTTCTTGGCACGGAAGGAAGGCTGCAGTGCTGTGCTGTGAGGAAAGGACATCCAGTCTTGCTGGGGAAAGCAGAGGGGAGGGAGGAAGCATGAAGTAAGGTTCTAGCAAAAGGTTTGTGTTTAATGTTTAAGACTTAATAAGTATTATGATTCTCTTAAGCCACACAGATGACCACAGTGATTTTGTACTATTTTCTAACATGTTTGACCAAACTATAATGTCATCACGATCCTTGAGGGATCTGTTTATCATTCCCAGAAATTAATGCTCAAAAAGACTGCATTCAAGAGGGGAAAGCCATTTTCAGCTGAACACAGACCACGATCACTATGCCTGAAGAGAATACAAGTGTATTTAAATAATAAGATATTTGCTTTGCAAAAGATTGGCATAAGCTTTTCCACAGACTTGTTAGCTTAAAGGCTTACCTCTTTTAATGCTAAGAAGTATTTCCAACATGTTCTCACTGAAGGTCTACTCAGGAGCAGCTGCTTCTGCAGCACTCCATGTGTGCATAAGCCCTTAGTGAGATGGCATTTTCTGTTTGGATGATCAACATTTTTTATATATCCAGCCTTAGTGCCTGGGAAGCTAAGAAGAATCTTCTCCCTGCGCTCTTCTTTAAAGCCAAAAGCTCTTTTGTTTAAATGCGTGTCAAACAAATGCTTATATACCACACTCTTCCCAATAAGAAGCCACTGTTTGTTCTTCCTATATCTTCACTTAATGCATATAATACTTTTCCTCTCTCTCCTAAGACTGCCCAAATGTTTTTCCTAATATTTTTTTCACTTTGACGTGCCTGTACCATGTTAACTTTTGACTTCTTGACACTATTTTCAAACTGATAGTCTCCAAAGAGAAAGAGTTTTCTTGCTTCTACTTCATGTATTAGTGGCAGGTTGTTGCTTGGTTTTTCTTTCTTAAATTTTCCTCCCTCCTTTTTTTTAATGCACCTGCATGCTGGGAGTGAATAACACATCTCTTTGATGAGCTGCTTCTGTCTCTTTTCTAGGATTTTTTTATTTTCTAGGATAGCATTTTATGACTCTCTGGGACTGATAAGGCGTGTGGGTCTGATCTAAGTGCAGACTGCCAGCCACTGCCTTTGCCTTGGTGCTGCTGCTCTTGCCCCAGTCTGCTGCTGCCAGCCACCGTCAGAGCGGGGATGCTGGGGTGGATAACTCAGTCCAGCCATTTTTATGTTCTCATGTAACTCTAAATTCCTAATGTTTGTTAAAATTTGGGAGTATGTTGCAATGGCTACTTGGTGTCTCAAAGGTCTGAGCCTACCAGGATTTAAGAAATGTCTGTATGTACAAGTGCCTTATCCCTGTGATCTCTGTGACACTGTCCCTGTGGCTCTGATGGCAGCCTTGGAAAGCAACCAGGCTTGTTTAGCTCTTTCTAGGGCAGCCCCAGAAGTTACAATCTTTCTTTCTTGCAAAAACACCAGCTCCTTCATAATCCTCCTGGACCTTAAGGTGCAGAGGAAGGGTCTGAGCAGGGATCAGAGAGTTACCCCACAGGGTGCTGCAGCTGCATTATCAGGAAAAAGACTTCTCCTTTTTCCTCCTTATTCCAGCTGCCTGTTCTCCTTAGGTTCAGTGATCACATTTATTAGTACTTTGGGGCCTAGCATGTCACCAAAGGAGAGGTAGAAACAGACTTTCTTTCTAAAATTATGCTTTTCTCCAGTCCACAAGTTATACTGTGTTCCACCATACTTGCCACAGTCCTTCCCTGCAAAAATATGCACAAACTGTTCATGCAACTCTTTCCCACAGCTACCAATGGTTTGCAGAAGGAAGTGAGAGACATTAAGGATTTTATTTCATTGCGTTTTCTGTCCTGGAGAGTTTGGTTAGGTATGAATCAGTTAAAAAACATTAAAAAATTATGTTTTTTCTAGATCAACTTATTCCATAAATTGTCATGTTTTAAGTAGGTATAGATGCCTCGTAACAAATCTTTATGTGATTCTGCCTCCATTTCTCATCCTCTGAACCTCATTTTGAATGACTGTCTCTGCTTCCCATCCAGAGCACCCCTTTCCAGCCAGTGCAGCCAGCAGTCCTGCAGGATCTCCTAGAGATCCTTACCAGCTCCTGCCTGGGGGAGCACTGCACTTCACTCCACTTAAGTTGTTCTTAAGATGCCTCATGATCCATTTTTTCTCTTTTGTAGTGCAAAAGATTAGATCCAGAATGAGTTTAGGTTCAGATTTCCAAGTAAAGTTCCAAGCATATTCAGATTCTTAAATCATATTGAAAACACCCTATTGAGTGTTAGGAATCCAAATGTCTCTGTAATATCGACTATAAGCACTTCAAAATTAAATGGAACAGAGCCCAGCAAGTTCTCTGCTGTCCAGCATTACTGCAAAAATGAAATGGCAGTTGAAGAGGTGGTATCAAGCCAGGATTTTTCTTCAAAATTTAAACTGAAGTAAATTTCAGGCCTTTGTCAGGTGCCAGCTCTTTGCACTCTGTGTGTGAAGGCTCAACATATGATTAGAAAAAGGATACATGCTCCTCCTCGAGCCACCAAGGTTAGGGTGAGGGAAATGTAAAAAGAGTGTATAATATTGAATCTCACTACCTTTAGTAGTGGGAACTGGAGGCCCACAGCTTACAACACCCTGCTGAGGAGCTGCAGGCAACATGCCCTGGTCTGAAAATACAGTTGAGCAGTTTGCTTTTCAAAATGTGAGTTTTTAAATGTTGTGCATTAACAGTTAAAATACTCATACTAGGTTCAGATTTGTTTTCTATCTTGGGGGGGTCCTAGTGTGCATCTTCTGCTTCCCAGCAGAACCTCCCAGCTGCCAGGTTAAAGGCTGCCCTGGGCAAGAACATCTTTGTTCTCCCTCCATACTTGGCAGGTGTAGGGGACAGTGATTTTTCCCACCAGCAAAAAGCATTTTATTAGGCATTATGCTGGAAAGGAAGAAAGCCCAAGTAATTCTTCATTTATCAGGAATCATAGGGAAGGGGAAACCCAAGAATCCAATTCCTGCTTGAAAAAAAAAGTTTGTCTGCATTTTTATGTGTAGGTCCTTCAAGTTCTATGTCTCAATACCTAAGAAAGCTAAAGAAGTAACTGCTGATACCTGCTTACAGCTCTGTGAAGACAGAGGTACTTTTCCTAGGAAAGGGTGCCATTCTCCTTATGGAACAAAAAGGGAGATTGTCGAAGAGGTCAGCCCTTACATATATCTTATTATGTGGCAGTTTAGGAGAACATTTGATAAAGCATAACTCCATTTTGCAGTGGCTGTACTCCCAGTTGCAAACACATGGTCAAGGACAAGAACCTCACTCCTGACCTCCTGACCATTCCTCAGAAATCCTTTCCCTGTAGGAAAGGCACTGAAAGCTGCACATCTCTCAGAAATAATGAGCTGATCTGCCTAAAAAGAGCCTGGATGACCTTGAATGTGAGGAGAGGAAGGTGGTGGGTGATGGGTCCCTGTCAGCCCTTCAGAGCTGGGGAGGGAGGGGAAAGAAGCAGGTTTCAGCATTATTGCCCAAGCTCTGAGGAAAGTCAGGCTCTTTCCTGGTGGATTTTTATTCTTCCAAGTTGTGGGGGGTTTTTATCATGTATCCATTTCTAACCTTCCCTCCTTGCCTCCCGAATGTTGTTTTTTTCAGTCCCCTTCGGCTCACTATTTGCTAGTGAGTACAGAAGTTTGGCTTCCTGGCTTTCCTGAGCTGCAGCCAGTTGTGTTAATCCTTTCTTCTAACTGCACCTCTGTCAAACAGGAACTGGCCCTGCTTAATTCCAAGCAGTTCTCAGCAAAGTGATTGCACATGTAAAGTACATGAGAGGAGGACTGAAAACCCCAGACTAATGCTGAGTAAGAAAACCCCTTCTGCTTTGTGAGTCCCTCTTGCTGGGCAAAGCCCTGCTTTGGTAGCTGTCAGCTTTTGCTAGCTCTACTTAGCAAGCAGACTCCTCCAGTGCTCTCCCATTCCTACAGAGACATCCTACCATACCATTACTGCCTTCTCTTGATACTTTTCTCCCTGCTTAGTTTATGATACCCCTATGTTTTCTTATTAGGATGCATCTTTTCTGTTTCAAGATATCTGGATCTGATCTGCTTGTAAGAATCCACCATCCTGTGTTTTGTCTAATCCTTTATAAATGCATCAACCTCCAAAGTGCAAATGCTGGCCAGTTTCTAAAGCCTTTACCTGACTGATTGGCATGCTGGATTAGGACAGAGTGTCTGAAATACATAAATGCCTGATGCTGTATTGAGGAAGATGGCTCTTTTTCAAAATACTGAAGTATTTCCTGATATAATCATAAATCCTGATCAGGAGATACTTGCTTTTAAAGAAGGTGTTACAAATATCCCCTCAAGTGCAGCAGTTTGCATTTGTGTGTTTTCCCTATTTGTATCAATGGCTTTTTTTTTTTTGTTTCCTCAAAGCGCACCTTATGTTAAATCTAAGTTAATCACATAAAAGGTCAAATTCTTTTTCCAGACTTTTCTGGAGCACAACTAACTTAATATTTTAACAGCTGGTGCCTGTGGTAATTATTTTTACATTATACCTAAAGTCTGTTGAAATCTAATTACTCTGATCTATGAACCAGGTAATTAAGGTAAAAACTCCCACATTTTCTTAGACCTCATTAATGTATTTCCTTTGAAAATTGTTGGCTAATGATGGTACATTAAGAGTTTACCCATAAAATGACAATGAATAATTAAAATCTTTGTCCCAGGACTTTAGAGGACAGAATAGTGTTTAACTGCTCAATGTCTTGATAGTTATTTCTTAATTTGCAGCACAAATATTGTGCAAGTTTGGGAAGAAAGGACCAACCAAACTGGGAAAGTGGCACAGAAAGACATAAATAATTTTTTTTTCCTTTGTTTACTTAGTATCTGGCTAGTACTTCAGGAGGTGTGGAGGCTCTCAAGGAGCTGATGATTCACCTGCTGCCAGGAGCTGAACTAGCAGCAAAAAGAGGCACCGAGGTATGCGTTGCCTGATCATTTCCCATGGAAAGAGCTGCTGGGTATGTGTAGAATCACCTTTCAGGCTGCTGATGGACTCCCTAGCATGGTGCCTTGTAGGCATGGGGACACCTTGCAGCAGCCACAGCCTGGATTCTGAAGGTCAGCCTTGGAAGATTCCTGCCAGAGGGTCCTTGCTGGAAGGGGACTTGCTCAACTGCCACACAGACTGAGAGAGCTTCTTTCAGGCATTGTGGTGCTGGTGGAAAAGTCCAAATCTTTGACTGTTGCTCAAGTGTCAGGAAGGCTGTCACTACAATGGCTACAAATGGAATGTAGTATGTGATCACAACAGAGCGAAACTGTGTGCTCCACCAGAAGAATGAGAGGCACATGCCTTTCTTCTTCCAAGAGAGGCATATTGGACAGAGTTGCTAACTGAGATGGTGGCTGCAATAACAGCTGTGGGGCAGACCTAAAATGGTGGCAAACCAAAGCTGCTTTCCCATATTCTGATTTACAAATGTAAGGCCTGTGTAATTTTTTACTATGCTGTAGTGTAAGCTATAACCTGATAGGATGCAACAGGCAGTGGCCATCCCCAGCTCTCTACCATGGAAAGGGAACTTCAGCCATGCCTATTCTTTGGGGTAAGTTTTAATAAGAATGGAGGATCCAAGTCAGCAGGTTTCCTAGGAAACTTTAACCACTATCTGCTTGCAGGACCTCTGCCCCACTTCCCCACAACCTTTAGTGCCAAGTTGTTTTAATTAATTCCCAACATGTGTTATCACCTGCTTGGATCAGCACTTGGGTCTGAGCATGCCAGTCGCTGGGAGTGCAAGCGGTGCAAACATCTCTTCCTCAGTAATCAATGACACACTGCAACAAGAAGGATTAGACATGGGGGAATGGAAAAGTAACCTGTGGCTACACAATGTAATCACATAATTCAATAGATAGATCGATGTTTTCTTGAGGCAAGTGAAATGAATCAAATACCAGAAATCTCTGCTGGTCACGTAAGAGCTGATACAGAATTTGCTTCAGGACTGGCTCTGCAGTATCACATGAGGCACGCACTTGTTTCAAAGCAGCATACCAAGGGAGTCCATCTGTACTCAAGTATTTAATCTGATAAGCCTGAAAGCTTCAAATTTGACTGCATCTGGTCTGCAAAATAACAGCTCTGGTGGGAAGAAGTTGAGGCATTGGTTTTGGATTAGAACTTCAAAGAAAAATTTCAGATGATCATCTGTTAGACCATCAAGGATCCAAGCAATTACATATCTGGTGGGATCCTTGTATACAGGGAAGAAACTGGTCTGAAATAGAATATAAATTGCCTTTATTTAATTTTGTCAACAGTAATGATACATTATTTGTAAAGTCCAAAAAAGTAATAAAGTAAGATTTTCTGTGAGGCATTTTATTTATAAGGAAATTAATTTAACAAATGAGCTAATTAGGAAAATTAAGGATAAGAATATTGATTCAATATGAGAGAGATGCACACATGGCTACTCAGGAAATCCTGCTGTAAGAAATTACCAAGACCAGATTACCAGACATGTATCCGTTAAAAGATTAAATCAATCAATGTTGGAACTGCTTTTTCTCAAGAAACAGTGCTGTAAAATCTTCTTCTTTCAAATCATTATCTATTCCCACTGGGTCAAACTTCTTGCTAGAAACCAAGTCTTCAATCAGTTTTCGGCCCATTTTTCTTCCTGCTTCAGTAGACATTGCCTTTTGCCAGAGCTTCAGCAGCAATCCTCCTTGGAAAGAAACACAACGTGACATTGTCAAATTAACATGGAGCATGCGCAGCTCATGGCACACAAGGGACAAAGCACATGCCTGGAAACAGACATCCACCACTCTGCTGTGGACAGTGAAATGTAGACAATGGGGTAATAATTGCCTACAAATGTTTAGGGAGGCACAGGCCTTTCATTCAGCTCAGGATCCTTTGTATTGACAGGCAACTATGCTTGTTCCTTTGTCACCAGTGTTGTAAGTCAAAATGATTGAAGACGCATGTTAAGGTCATGGTCTGCAATTGCTCATAACTTCATGGTTTATGAAGCACTAGCCTAGTAGTTATAGTCATGCATGTCTGTTTTTACTCTAAAGCAACCAAGAATTTGCGCTTTCTGCCAGCTAAAGCCTCAAGCTAAAGAAGCAAATGATCCTAATACTTTCATTCAGGCAATAAGCAGTGGCTCTCTAGGAAGCATGCATGATCAGTCCAGCATTAGCACAAGTTTGCAGGATAGTCATCACTTGCCCATGCCTCTCAGACTTTTTTGGTGGATAGAAGAAATCTAGGGGTAAAAAAAAGTCTACTAGAAAATCAAGAGGAGTTTATTCTCCTGCAAAACACACTTTTGTATAAAACTAGCAACAGTAAAGAGTTGAATTTGCACAGTATTGTACTGGGGAGATAAGAGGGAACTTAAGAGGGAAAGGCAGCAAACAGTCCTCTTGCCACTTCAGGAAAGGTGAGATGAGGACAGCAGGAAAAATCTTGAATAACAAGGAATCTGCTGTTCTGCCTTCAGATATTAGCAAGGGGCAGATAATAAAAATTAAAGCTTTTGACTATCCATTAGTCAAGAAGCATTAGTGGTAGCACAACACTCCCTCAATACTGGTTCCTGCTGGACTGCCAGAGGCACCTAGGGAAAAACAAAGAGTCATCAAACTCTGAATCAAGAAACCACATCTCACTCTGGGTTGGACAGGGTCCCATCCTAAGAGGTACTGAGACCCTCTATCTGCTGTTGAAGTTTGCAGCACCAAAAGATGACTCCGCATCTCACAGGGTGTATTTAAAAGTCTGAGGAATCTGACTCTACAAAAACAGTATGCCACATTTTGACATCTGAGTTTTACAGTAATAAGATCTAGTGTTTCAGGTTTCTGCTCAGGTTGTGAAGCCAGACTCAAGTCAAAATTAATTTAAAGCTCCTTTTCTGATCTGCGAATCAGTCACCAAGTTGAGTTAGCTGGCATTTAACTCTTAGCTGACTGCAAAGCCCATCCCTTCAAAGCAGAGTCAGGGCAATCTCCCACCTGCAAAGCAAGGGATTTAATCTTTGGATTTCATTATGGCTTCACTTGCATGAAACTTGTTCAGCTCTCTCTTTCCTACCCTCTATCATGTTTATGATCCATGCCTCTTTTCCTCTCTCCCTTCGATGCTTCCCTCATCTGCTCTGCCGCCCTGATGCTGTGTTCCCTCCTTGCTGCTCTGCTGGTCGTGGTTTTCCTTACTGTGCCTCTCTCCTATCCTGAAGGTGGATAAAGAAACCCTGAACTGTGGCATAGGCTACCAGGCATGGAATGGACTTGTTATGGTCCTTATTCATAGAATCATAGAATCATAGAATGGTTTGGGTTGGAAGTGACCTCAAAGATCACCTAGTTCCAACTCCCCTGCCATGGCAGGGCCACCTTCCACTGCACCAGGTTGCTCAAGGCCCCAGAAGACTTTGAGAAATAATGCTATCTGGAAGGTCTAAGGGAAGCATTCTGTGATGTGAGGATGCTCTTTTGTAACACTGAATACCTTTATTACATGTCTTTTTCTCATCTACAAATACAACTAGTGAGAGAATTTTCACTGAAATGTATGGTCAGAAGAAGAGGATCACAAAACAAATGCCATAGCTCTAGATACTAGTTTTTCAGCGTATTTTTATATTGTATTTTCACTGAAAGATTCAAAATAGCTTTCCTTCTTCACAAAAGGCAACCAAAAATATCCAGCCCAGCAATACCCACGAATGAACTGAAGCCTCTGAAGAATGTAATTCTGTGTCTCACCGCTGGATGGTGGTGCACAACTTATTTTAGTGAACGTGATACAGCCAGCATTGTTTAAGGATAAAGTTTTACTGGGACAGACAATATTCTCTGTGTAAATTAAAGATTAAGACACAACCAAAAACCAAAACCAGAACACTTGTGAACACACAAACTACTGTTCATGATCATCATCCCATTTCTTTATAATGACATCAATTGATCTAATAACTTCATTTACAGCTTTAATGGTTTCAGATTTAAGTGGTGAAACACAAACTAGTGTTTGTAGTTTTTAAGTTCCTGTGAAAACTGGAGAAAAAAACGCTAGATCATGTGCTCCAACAATCAATGCATTTGTCTCTTGTGAAATCCTCACTGCATATCATCAATGTTACCCCACCACTGCATTTGCTCCCTGGTGTGTTGTTTACTTATGGTTGTATTTTTAGCTGTACTGCTTAACTGTTAGTCTCTAGGAAGTGTTTATACAGTTTTCTATCAAAACTCACTGTGTTCATATGGAGAAAGGTATAGAAACAGAGAACAAGATATTAGATATCTATAGAATACAGACATCTGGCAGGGGGTTGGAATAGATGATCTTTCAAGGTCCCTTCCAATCCCTAATGTTCTGTGATTCTGTGATTCTGTGATTTGTAGGTCAGGCTCATACCTGTTAATTCATTTCCTTTGTGAAGAGCACTCAGTGAAAGCAGGACTCTATTTTGCTGTGGACTGAAGTCATTAATGAATGGGAGGACATCCCCTTCAACAAGCATTCTCTGGGGCAGGAAAGTCTGGAACTTGTTTGTGGTTGGTAAATCTGTAGAGAAGTGTGTGGCTGCAATGAAATCTACACCATTAGCCCAGTCTTCACCAAAACTTGCTTCTGGACCAGAAAGATATTTTAAGCTGAAAGAGATTTAAAAAAAAAAAAAGTAACAGATAACTGAAATCCCCTGTAGAACACATTAGTCAATCATTTATCCCAAATGTGGTTTATTCAGTATAAAATCATGAGTGGTCTCAGTGCCACAGTGACTTAAAGTCTTCTTCAGCACTTTACACCTAATTTCTTCTGACATCTCTACCTCTGCCCAGACTAAACACAGCTCCTGATTCAAGCCCTGGCTCCCAGAAAGGAATCAGTATCTCATTTTAAGCCCACAGCCTGCCCACCCATCACAGCCTGGGCAGCCATCTCACTGTTCATCCCATGCTCTGAGAAAGCAGAAGGAAGAGCAGAGTCTAAAGAGTAGAAGCTGTAAGTAAGAAAGCTTATGTGGACTTTGTTGGGATGTTGTCCTTCCAAACAGGCATGCAGGTGGGAAGATCCCCGTTGGTCACCCCTCTTGTCCCCATACCTGTCCTGGAACTTGGGCAGTGCATAAGCAATGGAGGTGACATGTGTGCTCCACAGGAGATTTAAGGCATCATCCAGTTTGAAGGAGGAAAAGGTTGCAGGGCTCATGGTGTTGTGTTCTGTAGATAACAGATACTGCAGAAACAGGGAAGAAAAATAGACAGAGAAACAGGGGGAAGGTTTAAATCCAATTAATTTTTTAGATTTATGCACACATCTCACAAAATAGTAAGTTTGCAAGCTAAGGGAAATTGGTTTTGAGTAGTTAGAATGTGCTGCTTTGCAAGTAACCATACTGTCCGACACAGGGAGAAAAAGAAGATTAATATAGATTTTTAAAGTGAATACATATCCCCACTAAAGTTAACATATCCCCTAACTAAAGTTAACAGGAGTTGCTGTTCTTTGACTTCAACAGAGCAAGGGTTTTATCCACATAATTAAGGTATTCTGTCACAATCATTCAGTGGACTTTTGTATCTGAGTGTCATGGAAGCTTCCATGTTGAAAAATTGAATTCCTTGAAAACCTGTTCATACTCTTTTGGCCACAACTTTCTGAAGATTTTCAGAACATAAGAAAATTATCCTTAATGATTATCATTATTGTTATTTGAGGAGTAGATCTTTTATAATAACTTCTGAAACATACTGTTTAGGAAAAATAATCTTAAGAAAACAAATCCAGTCTTGCACCTAAAACCTCTACTTTCACGCACAGTTGCCAAAAAGGACTTATGGTTTAAATTTTCTGAGCATTATCAATTAATTGACTACCAACAAAATTTTTTAATATAGAAATCAATCTATAAAAATAGTTACTGAATATATGAAGTAAGAAATATTGCAATCTCTGGGATTAGGGAACAGCTGAATGAGGAGGAAAGATAATATCTTATTCATAGAAATAAGTGTCCTTCTGAATGAAGTTTTATCATTGTCTAGTTTTAGATGTTCAAAGGAATAAATGAACCCTACAAAACCAATGCAAGGCTATTCCTCAAGGGTAATGTTCTATCTTGCACTCTTATTTTGTATTGCTAACATAAGCAGTATAGGAAGAATACAAATATAACTGTTAACAAAATAGTCCTTTGGGACAGACTCCAAAATACAGAATTATCTTAAAGGAAGGAAAAAAATACGTAACTTGTAAAAATCCTGACCTTCTATCACTGATTCACTTTATGCCATGTTTTTCATTTTTTCTGCTTGTTGCTTTCATATCAAGCTGATACTGAAAGCAAACCTAGCTCTCTGAATCTTACAAATAAAAAGTAATAATTGTTTTTAAAGGTAATATCCTGGTATCATTTCCTACAAAATGGGGAAAAAAAGAGTAAAATTATTTACTTCAAAATAGGCCTTCCAGTCATCCATGAGCTCGGGCATGCGAGATCTGCAGTCAGCAACACTATAGCAGAAATCATCTCTTTGCTCCTCTGGTGGCAATATTTCTATCTCATACTGCAGCTTCCCAAAGAGACCAGCATCCACTGCCCCCAGAAAGGGTATGACAGCCAGGTAGTAGTTCATACCTGTAGCAATAATTTAAAAGGAGGAGGTGTCAACCACAAGCAAATGAAAGATTCCCACATAGAAAAATAAACACTCTCCCATACCAAATGCAGCCGTTTCAAATTGCCACTGATACAGTTGTGCTCAGCAGTTGGACATAGGTACTGAAATGCACTAATGATGATATCTATATTGATTTAGATATGATTTGTAATATTCATTTATATACTGTCCTTTAATAGCCTTGCATAAGCTGAGGCTATACATATCAGACCTTTATAAGTTGTCAGGGACAGGACACCAAAGTCTCTCAAACATTAGTTGCAAACTAAGTACAGAAAGACTAAGGGGTACTCCATGAGTATTGATTGCATTAAAAAATCCTCTTTCAATGCATCCTAGGCATGTAAGAAAGGAAAAGACAAATAGAATCATAGAAGGGACAAGTAGGGACATCTCTACCTAGGTCAGGTTGCTCAGAGCCCCATCAAGCCTGACCTTGAATGACTCCAGGGATGGGGCCTTCACCACCTCTCTGGGCAGCCCATTCCACTGATCTATCACCCTCATATTAAAGAACTTTTTTCTAATATCCAGTCTAAATCTATCCTTTCCTAGCTTAAAACCATTATTCCTTCTCCTATCATTACAAACCCTTTTGAATAGACCTTCCTTTCCCTTCATGTAGGCCCCCTTCAGGTACTGGAAGGTCACTATAAGGTCCTCCCAGAGCCTTCTCTTCTCCAGGCTGAATAGCCCCAACTCTCTCAGTCTGTCTTCATACGAGAGGTGCTCCATTCCCCTGATCATTTTGGTGGCCCTCCTCTGGACATGCTCCAATATGTCCACATTCTTCTTGTGCTGGGGGCTTGCTTAATGTTTATTATTTTAATAAGAAGTGTTGAAACTGGATTTCAAGTAAGAGAGTATTTACATTCTTTTAAGTGTTCTTATACATACATTACATATTTGTGCCTGCTTGGCTGAATCAGAGGGCAGAAAACAATGCAGGAAGGGACCATACTGTATATTATATACATGTATATAGTTTGTAAGCAAGGAGTGACTCATACACCTTGTGGTGTATTAAATGTGAGTTTCTGGTTTAAGCTCATTCCTGGATTCATATGACTACTCATACTGGAGAGGGTCGCCCTGAAGGACAGATAAAACCACTTGTGTCCTTAGAACAGTAAGAGACATTTCTATGCGGTCTGAAAGGGTAAATCAAGGCTGAGTTTATACATTTTCTGGAGGCAATAAAACTGGTACCAGACAAACACTTAGAAGTAAGTGAAAAGCAGGAACGCAACTAAGTTTTAGTTTGATGTACTAGCATCTAAACTGACCAAATCTGCTGGAGTATTTGAAAACTGTAATTTCTACAGATGTCTACAAATATAGGTAGTTGTCATGGTGTTTCCCATGCATTTTTGCATATATTTTTGCAGTGAAACATTTTTAAGTCTGCAAATTTGCTTTTTTTAAATTTCTTCAATAAGTTATCAAAGTCAGTTAACATATTTAGTCACTCATGCGTAGTTGTCTTGCTGCAAGTTTTTGATGGAGAATTATGTAGCACTGAAATTACTTTGTAACATAGAAGTTTAAGGGGAAGAAAGATTCTATATTGCCTTCTAGGACACTAATCATATTTTGAAGAACAGTATAATAGCATATACTTACAGGCCCACCAGCTTCTTACAGATATGCACAGGAGGTCTCCATCTTCATAGCCACAGGAAGTCACTTTGGAAGGATCTGCCAATCTGCCTGAATCAAATGAAATAATACACCAAGTACTTCTCAATCTTTTTCATACAAGAAATCCCACTGAGACAAAAAAATAATATATATATATGAGTAAAGCATGCAGAATTTTGCTCAGAGAAGCAGAACAATTACTGTTGTTTTGCTTCATAAACTCCTTTACCTAGAGTAGCTCTATTTCTCAGTCAATGCAGTGCATAGTAAGTTGATTGTATTTTACAGTTTGATTTATTCCTCACTGCAAATGTATTCTCAGAATTTATAGAACTCTCTGAAAGTAGAACATCACAGTGATATTTTTATGGAGATACAAATATACATGCACATACGGACATAAACACATGCATAGCTGATGCATCATTTTCAATAGATGCAGGGCTGCTAGTGTAGGAGAGCTGCTTAACAGGCAGAATAGCAAAAATTAAACATGCTAGTAATTGTCTCACCTAATTGAATTGTGTGATACAGAATCCCTTTCAGTTTAATGATGCATACAAACATGGTCTTACTGTGAAGCTAAGCATGCAAACATTGTTGTACTTGATTAGTAGGGTTTTCAAGTATCTGTGCTGTAGCAAACATACAAGACATTTCACAATTACTTGTGACAGCATTTAAGACGTATTTTACTTTAAGCACATGGCATGTAGAAACAGCCCAATTCCTAAAAGCATAATGTACATGTACATTATGTGGTAGTCATGTAGTGAGTCAGGACTCACTACCATGGTCAGGTCCAATAACGTGAGCTATTCCAGAAGCTCCCAAACTCTGCCCTGCAGAGCATGTACTTTCTGACGAATCAGCTGAATAACGACAGTGTCGTTTCTGTCAGATTAGAATGAAATCTCATTACATTCTTTAACGAACAAACCAAATTTTCTGATACTTTTTACTCAAGAAGAAGAGATGATCATGAACCATGTGCATACAGATTATCTTAATTATGGCTGACTGGACAGAGATTGTGCTTTGGGGCATACTAGCTGCTCAAGCCTGTATCTTTCGGTAGCAGAGTACCAGAAGCATAAACTTGCAGTGGAATGTAGTTCAACAGGTTTATCTACAGGATTAACACTAGCAATTATTTGCAACCTCATCAGCAAGATTTCTTTGCTATCTTTTTACTGCAAGTTTGCTAATGAAAAAGCTAAATGCAGTTGTTCTCAGGAATAATGGTTGAAGAACTAAGCATATCCTCTATTTAGCTGTAAACTTCCCCTAACAACACTCATCACTAAATTCTCCTTCAGATGTTCCTTTACCAAATTTGCAATTCCTTATTTCATTCTTATTTTGTAAAGTGTCATTAAAAACTTCCATTCTATGCTTTGATTTTTAAAAGGGAGCAAATACACTTCTGGACTTTGGTAAAACATTACTTATATCATAAGTGACGGCTGCACCCAAAGAGTGGCTGTCAATGGGTCCATGTCCAAGTGGAGGCCTGTGACAAGTGGAGTCCCTCAGGGATCAGTACTGGGACCGGTCTTGTTTNTAGGGGAAATGGCTCAAAACTAGAGGTGGGTAGATTCAGATTCAGAAGTTCTTCACCATGAGGGTGGTGAGACACTGGAACAGGTTATCCAGAGAGGTGGTGGAAGTCCCATCCATGGAAATTTTGAAGGACAGGCTGGATGGGGTTCTGAGTAACCTGATCTAGTGGGAGGTGTCCTTGCCCATGGCAGGGGGGTTGGAACTACATGATCTTTAAGGTCCCTTCCAATCCTGATGATTCTATGATTCTAAAAGAAGATATCAAGTTAGTCTGATACTATATATCTTTGATTCACAAAAGCTATGCTTTATCCCTTTTTATATTTAGCTCCATGTCTTTAAATATTATTTTCTTTATACTTATTCTAATGTCTCATCTACTGCTGATGTAAGATAAATAAATATTTTTGTGTCCTTATCCCATTTTTCCTTTTTCTTATATATAGGTACAACCTCTCTTACTCTTCAGACATACAATACTACCTGATTCTTCAAGTTCTCGCCCCCACAGATTTGTACTTCTATATGTCAATTCTTTCCAAATAGGGGTAGAAACTATCCAGTTTCCTCAGACTGAATAGGTAGGACTCTCAGTTTAGCTACATCTCCCAAGTGACAATTTCTAGTTTCACAGTCTTTTTCCTATCAGCCATGCTGTCTCAACATTATTGTCTCTACTGTAATTTTAGGCAAAATACCAATTTCATTTAATGTCCATGACTAGATAATTGCAAATCTTTGTACCACTCTTATTAAGTAGCAGCTTTACTTGCACTTTTTGGTTTATATAGGACCATATCTATAAAAATATTTTCTCAGCGACATAACTTTCATGACCAGATAGAATTTTCATTCAATAATTTTTGTAGTATTTTCAAAGTTCTGCCATCTTGCACTATGAACTCAAGTCCTGCTGTTGTTTGCCCAAGGTTATTATCCCAATATACAAATGCTTCAGTTGTTCTTCACTAATCTAGCCATCTACCTACTTGAATTAGGTTTAGCTAGTTGCTAACCTCACTACTGTATGCACCAAAATCATGTCTTTCTTTCCCCCTTACCCATTTATACTTAACCTTCTCACATTTTTTACTCTAAAACTCTTTCCAGTCATGTGATATTTCTCCTTCTACTATTTTTTTTTAAACTTCTGATAATGTAATTTCAAAAATATATCTTCTTTACTAAGGACCAGTCCTATGATTCTTTGGTAGGTGACAGTAGGTCTTTACCTGTCTGTGCAAGCAAGTGCAAATCTTCCTCTAACCTATTGTGTCCCTCATCTCTATTTGGGAACTGTCACTGCAACCAGGCACATCTTTACTTTGTGGATGAGGCCACACTACGTAACTAAATTCTTTCCAGGAGGTCACCACTCAAGTGGGGCTTCTGCATCTGATCATCTTTGCCTCTGCCACACATTGGGTCAACTCTCCTGCTGCATCTGCCATTCTCTTCATCTTCCTTACTTTTCCTATACATAAAGAAGAGAAAGAGGAAAAAGCTTGCCTAAACTCCAACCAAATTCTTCTTGCTGCTCTATGTTTTCCAACTATTTGCCTGCTTGGATTTTGCTTACTCTACCTACTTTTCCTCATTTTGACTTAGCAGTTCATTTTCCATTAGGTATGACTAAATGCTGGCAGCCTTCCTTCACAAGAAGCAGCACCTCTGGCTTCTTCCAAATGTACAGCTTCAGACAAACCATCAGCTGACAAAACTGCAGATTACAACCAATAAAGAAAACAGCAGGCAGATACATACATCTGCTTGTGCCTGGTTACCACCAGGCACAAGTTCCTGAAAACATTACTGACTATTATTCCCTCTCTCCACCTGTCCTGGTTGCTGGAACAAGGCAAGGCAACTCTGGCTTTGAATGGAAAGCTTTGCTGTCTGCTGCGTGTGAAGCAGCATGTGGGGAGAACACTTTGTCTGATAAAGCCCTCGATAAGATATTTCAGCCTTAGCCTCAAGGACATTTCAGAGATGTTTCTGTGTCTACTTGTCTTGCATGGCCAACAAGCAAATAAGAATGATTGCCCGAGATAACAACCAGCTTTTAGAGGATGAGCCATTAGATTTTGGTCATAATTTAAAAAACCAAACCAAACCAAAAAAACCAAACCAAACCAAAAAAACCAAACCCCTACAAACAGAACTCTTTTTTTTTTTTGTAAAAAAATCCCAAGCATATTTAGAAAGTAATGAGGCTAGTTCCTAAACTTATCAAAAGGAGCAAATGGAAATACATTCTCAGAGGGAGAGGTGGTCTTTCAACTATATGTATAAGTAACGAAACTCAAATCACCAATACAAGATCATGACATTAACAACCAGAATAAAAAGCCCTATTAGTTAGCAATTTAAGGACTGCACTGCAGAGTGCAGGTCCTGAAATCTACCTACTATAGACTGGAACAACTGGGAATATTTTTTCAGCTTAGCTCAGTACGTCAAAACTTACACTGTCTGAGACTAATCTGGGCTTGTAAGGTAGAAATCTTGAAAGAAAGTGGGTCTGGTAAACACTTTGCTGTTCCAGTAGCTTAAAGACATAACTCATACCTGTACGAAATTGCCATCCATGCTGCAACGGTAATCCCCAGAGAATATTGCCAAAATTTTGGGATCCAAAGGAGGCAAAATATTTTGCTGAAGAATTTAGCAAGTTTTTATACATTCCCATTCGTTCTTGATAGTTCCAAGGATTGATGACAATTTTGTTGTCCTTTACTAGGAAATCCAGCAGGCTTCGGGGGGCAATCCCCCACAGAGGGGGATAGACATCTTCCCCAGCAGCATCATTTTCACTGTGTGCTGTGGCTGTCACCAGACTCAGGGCAACAGTCACTATAAGAAGAGCATGTATGCCAAAGTAGGGCTGCATTGTGAAGGTTTGCGACTCAAACGTTGGTGGCTGCAGGGCTTTTATCATGAAAGTGAGGGCTGGGCAAAAAAGGGTGACTCAGACACAGAGGTCTGCCTCCCTTCCCTCTTTCCAATGACCCTGACGTGAAGTTGCCAGATTAGCAAACTGTGAGTAATGCTCTGTTCTCCATGTGGGATCTGGGGAGTAGTAGCAGATGTTTAAGGGGGAGCAGTCTGAGCACAAAATGTCCAAATCTGTGCTGCCCGCAACATCTTTAAGGTCCATTCCAATGCAAACCATTCTATGGTCTCAGCCATAGCAAGAGAATCTTCATTATCAATATAGGCTGAGAGATGATGTGATAGAAAGCAGCCAGGTGGAAAAGGACTTGGGGACACTGGTGGACAAAAAGGTGGACATGAGCCAACAGTGCACACTGATCACATTCTGGGCTGCATCAAAAGAAGTGTGACCAGCAGATCTAGAGAGGTAATTCTGCCCCCCTGCTCTGCTCCTCACCTGGAGTACTGCATCCAGCACTGGAACCTTCAACACAAGAAAGACATGGACCGGATGGACCAGGTCCAGAAGAGGGCTACAAAAGTGATGAGAGGGCTGGAGCACCTCTTTCACAAAAGCAGGCTGAAAGAGTTGGAGTTGTTCAGCCTGGAGAAGAAAAGGCTCCAAGGACACCTTATAGAAATCTTCTAGTATCTGAAGGGGGCCTACAAGCTGGGGAGAGACTGTTTACATACAACGGCTTATAGAGACAGGATGAGGGGCAATGGTTTTAAACTAGAGAAGGATAGAATTAGATTAGACATTAGGAAGAAGTTCTTTAGTATGAGGGTGGTGGAACACAGGAACAGGTTGCGCAGAGAGGTGGTGGAGGCCTCATCCCTGGAGATGTTCAAGGCCAGGCTTGATGAGGCTCTGAGCAACCTGATCTACTAGAGATGTCCCTGCTGACTGCAGGGGGGTTGGACTAGATGACCTTGGAAGGTCCCTTCCAATCCAATGCATTCTATGATTCTATGATATATACACACTTACAAAAGGCTGAGGTGCTACAATAGTGATTGTATAGTCATGTTATGAACCCTTTTCCCCCCTGTGTTTCTTACTAGTTGTCACCTTCCCTTTCTCTGCCTAGTTCCTTCAAGTAAAGAAGGGAAGACAAATGCCACAGACCTCACCCTAAAACTGGCACCGTCAGGGTTAGGTTAGGGCTGAGGTGTTCTGAGGAGACTTCCAGGTGCTGACCAAGGAGCAGCAGTGACATGCGGCAGGTGCTACTGTTGGCACCTTTGTCTTTTGGCCTTGGGACAACTGCCTGCAGCCTTTAGGTCTTAAGGGCATTGGAAGTAGCCAAATCAGCCTGGTTGCAGGCTCTGTAGGACCTGGCTAGCTGTATTTTTAGTGTTTGTCTGTTGTGGAATTTGTCATTATAAAGACCTAAAGTCTCCTACTAAACCTCCATGATCTTATAGACTCCAAAGGGAATACAAATGCCACCTCTCCACTGATAAAATCAATGTCTGATCAAGTTACACTCCAACAAAAATGAAACTGTACAGCTACCTTCACCTTACTTACTTCTAGGACCTTAGAAACTTCAGCTGCTTTTTCTCAGATAAGCAATGGTTACAAAAGAGCACTCAGCAAACAAACACATCATTTGTTATCTCTGTAGTCTTTCTTTTGCATGAGAAAAATTGCAAATGCGCATTTTCTTTGAAGTATTTCTGTGAGTTTTGGTTGAGCTTTGTGTCCTTAAAGTGCCTTAAACCTTGGATGAGAGCAAGTCAATATTGGCTGCAAACTTCTGACAGTAAATTTAAAATAAATGTATCAGTTCATTCAAAATTTTTCCATAAGGAAACTTTGTAGTAAATAGCATAAGCTTTCTATGGTCACTTTTTATTTCTGGCTCCACTGCTGAGACAGAAACCCAAAGGCTTTTGAAAAACAGTGTTCAACAGAGACTAGCACAGATCTGAGAACACTTTTTCTAATCATGCTGCCTCACAGAGATTTCAAATATTCAATTTGTTCTTTCATTAAGTTTATATGGATGGGATCTTTCTTACCTAACTGTGGACATTTAAGTATTAACCTAACTGTGTAGATTTTCTCAACAGCCAAAGCAGAGAATTAGGTATGTCTAGAATGTAACTAATTTAAAATACACCACTGAGACATGTATTGCTCTTGACTGACTGAAGAGGGAGTTGAAATTACAAGTTTAGCTTTAGGCATAGGAAAAATACTTCTAAATTAAATAAAATCAGTATTGTTTTTATCTACATTTATATAACAATTTCAGAAATGTTTTCAAAGGCACTTGTTTTTTCTTGAAAGAAGACATTCTATAAAATAATTGTACGAATAAATGCCAAGGAATGTTTAGTTTATATATAGTAGGTGCTAGCTGAAGTAATGGGCAGCGAGGCTCACCTAACAAGCAAGAATGTTGAAAGGCCTTAACTAGGGCACAAGATATATGCAGAAAACCTGTGGTCCTATGCAAGAAAAGTCAAAAAGGTCATAATCACACTAGGGCAGAAATTTTAGCTGAAAACATGGAGGAGTGAGTAACCGTGGGGGTTATTTTCACCATCACTCTAAGAAGTGTTTAATTTGGGAGTCTAGACTCTGTCTTCCTTTCTATAGTGAAGGAGGAGAGTTTGAATTCTCCTAGTGAGAAACACCAGTCATTTGTATTACATGAGTGATTTCACTTTAGATACCTAAGGTAAACAGATGTGAATAAACACCCTCATCTTTCATATATTTACACCACCATGGCAGATTACATGTAGTAAATCGACTAGTCTGGATGGAAAAATATTGTCCTGGTTCAGCCAGGATAGGGTTAATTTTCACCAGGAGTTGCTATTCGATATCATGCTGACATACTGTCCGGTACTCAAGGCGGGCAG
>VYZX01006608.1:25952-47530 GCA_013401335.1 Brachypteracias leptosomus
GCATTTTCACCTTATTTTAAGACTTTTCCCACAATATCTATGAGCAGAAATTAGAACCACCACTCAGCTTCAGTAACAACAAGTTGATGTTGGTGAATTAAGTAAAGTAGTCTGATGATGCCAGTGATTATATTAACCCACTTGACTGCAAGTGGATTCAGCATTCAGTTCTTGAATGAGATGAAGATATGACTGGATACTCATCTACTGCTGGCTTAACAAGTGACTCCAGAGAAGAATTGCTCCTTAGAAAGCTCTGTTTAAGACTGACCTTTATTAATTGGTTCAGACATTTGTCTTGCATCAGATTTCTAATAAAGGTTGCATCATTGTCACATTCCAGTTGTATCCTTATCAAACAGGATGTATATTTTCAGCCAAGGAGCTAAAAGCTATAAGAACTTAGATAGAATCTCATGTTTCATTTCTGCATGTGAAATTTTTGTTTGGATAAGTTACAGAATTCCATTCCAAATCTATGAGATGTAGAGAAAAGTACTTTAAACATATATACAAATATACAAATCAGAATCAATAACCTACATGAAATCTTGATGCAAGAGACAGGCATTTCCACAAAGCTTCTAAAAGAGCAGATATGAAGAGGATGAATCAAGCAAATTAAAAATACATATTACTGTAATTCAGTTTTACCAGGAAATATTCCAGAATAAATTTAACTTGGAAATTAATTGTTTAAATGACAATAATAGTACCTTCAGTTATGGTTATATTAGTATTGTTTCCTTATTCATGGACAAATTTCACACAGATTAAGAGTTTGTTCAGCACTAAGAGCAAGACTGCGTGATGGTTACCTCCTTGTTGCTGCAAAGCTCCAAGTATTCGCAACTTCTTTCTAGCCTAATGAAACAGGATTGTCTAATTTAATTAAAAGACTTACAGGAGAAAATTTTTAAAAGGACATTTTAAGGGCCTACCTTATAAGGCCAATGTTGTAATTGAGGAAGGAATGGAAAGTATCTTATCTGGGTATGAAAGAGCCCAGTTTTTCATGTACATTCTTCCCTTTGGGACTCTGATTAAAGCCAAGGTCTACTAATCTTGCTATAAACTCCATATTTATTTTGATTGCCGAAACAAAGATGATAAGAAACTGTTTTGAATCAGTTACAGGCTACAGATCCTAAAGGGTATAACGAAGATATAAACATAATTTTAGACAATGGTAATATCAATTACATTAACAAGACTCCTAACTTGTCTTTTATTGAACCTGTGAGTAGCTGTTGGACAGGGATCAGGGTTGATTAATGGGGAACCAAAGGGACCAAAATGTAGGATGGAATTTATTTCTATACTCTTAAAACAAAAGTATCAGGGCAGGTCCTATAAGGAGCAGGTACATGACAAATATGAACTTCCATTTTGAGAATATACATCTATTCAACTAACAATGGACTTGTGATCATACATCTATAAATTATTTTGACTGTTTATGTTTTATAATTTAATAATATGATTGGTTACATTCAGAAGCCATGCAAGAAGTTTAAAAATATTTTAAATTCTTAGTTTCAGTGAAGAAGAAAACCTTATGAAAAAAGTAAATGTGCTAATATACATGTGTTTCCTTCTTTTAGTTCTTGGCTCACCTCATTGATTTAACTGAAGTATGTCATTTTGTATCACACTGTGATAATTGAAATCTAAAGAAATACAATGTGATCATATTTCTTATCCACATAAATTAATTACTTCTGCCTCAGTATCCCCTTCTATACATCACCCTGATTTTCACTTCAAACTTTTAAAGACTGCTACCTCTCAGAGGCCAAGAAAAAATAAATTTTTAGTGACAAGATCAGCTGAAAACACCTTTCTAACTTAAAATCACAGACTTTTTTCTCCCCTTGCATTGTAAAGCAGAAAGTTGTCCACAATAAAGAACATTTTAAATGTATGACGCATACTGACTTGCAGAGCTATTTTTCCTGTTTTTTTTCCTTAACATCCAGGAAACAGAAATTGTCTAAATGATGAAAAAATATTCTTCTTTTTAAAATGACAAGTATATTGCTGTAAGTATTACTTAAATTGGGAGTATACTGAATTTAAGCAATCATATAATATATATACAAAATTATATACACAAAAAATCACATCAAGTTTGCTGTCCCTGAATCCGCAGACTCCAGGCACTGAGGAGATGACCTTGAATCCCACTGGATGCTATAAACTACGAGGGGTGTCACAGTAACACAGAAGAGGTGCTATTTGCGTAGAAGGTGGAATTATTGAGGACAACCTGGTGGACTGCTCCAACCTATAAGCAGTAACACATCAGTCATTTCAGCCGTCAAATCAATGAAATAACAGGGACACTTGTATATTTTCACTATCTTCAGTTTTACGTTCTATTATTCTTATTTTCCAAAAGGAACCACGTGTGCAACAAGGCACATCCTTACTACAGTTGGGGGTTATTCACCTGCAGCTCTTCCCTGACCTCTGCTTGGCTGTGGTTGAACAGCAAATGATTCTACTAACAAACATCTATAGTACCTTCTGCTTGGTTATACTAATAATTTTGATTAAAAAAAATAAACCAAGGAGGTTAGGAATGGAGGCACCTAGGGAAAGTTGGTCAAATGTTGAAAGGAGATTCATAATCAGCTGTACTACTACCCTCTCTCCCTCTATGGTTTGTGGAATCCATACTCTGTGATAAACCTTTGAATGGCTTAAGTTATTCCATATGTAGGTTAAGCTGTATGTATCACATCATTTACTCCTTTTGTATGCATGCTGAACTGTAAAACATTTAATAATATATATGGGAAGTAAGCCAACTCTGACTGGTATAGAAACCCTGGAGATTGGTGAATAATATATAAAACCATTTCTTCTCTGTTAGTAGCATGTGTCCTGGCTTATTGAGTCCTGTGCTGATATATCACTTTTAGGAATTCGTTTTGTCAATCAAACTTAAAAATCCTTCCTAAACTTTCCCCTAGCCTTTTACAAAAAAACAGTAAGATAAAAACTTCCAAGTCTGAAATGAGACATCTTCTTACATCTCCTTGGGGGGAATCAAAGGCTGACAGTCTGAATGTGCAGCATGCAAGAATCACAATATGGAAATCATGCCAAAATGTTTAAAAACATAAAAATAACAGATAAATAAGTAAATGGAATCTGCTGTCTAATGCAATAACTTGGCACCAAGTCAATTTTAACCTTTCAACTTTTTTAATTTATGCAACAAGGGATTCTGAAAGTATCACAGAGAAATTATTTTTATTCATGGAGAGAAGAAATGAAAGAATTTGGAATTCAGGTAGATACTTTCTACTAAGCCCTGGTTACTAGGAATGCTGAGATCAGAAAACTTTTAATGACTATTGGTGAATATAAGCAAGGTCAGAATTAAAAATAAATGGACAATCTAGTTCTGTTTTGATTCTAAAGTAAAAATACTACCAAAAGAGGTACTGAAAACTTTGATAGTAATCCCTGGTTTCTTGAACACAAAAAAGTAACAGGGAAATAAAAGGCCTAGCTTCTCAAAAAGATATAGAAGACAACAAATATATTAAACTTCCCTGCTTGATTTTTTCCTGGAAACTCTTGAAATAACCACACTATTTTTTCTTTAGACTAAGAAAAAAGAAAGGAGAGACATAAGAGTAGTGGCCAAATCCCAAGCTCAGGTAGCTGCCAGAAGAATGCCCTACACCACTCCTTTATGGAAAGGTGCAGGATGCAGCAGCAATGGGAACCTGCAAAGCATCACAGCAACACAACAGGAATCTGGGGGCTCCAAAAGGCGATTTATAGGAGCACAGGTAATTCTTAATAATTAGGATTTTTTACTAGAAAAATCTCTAGCATAGGTACTACCATATTAACATAACACAAGCAGCCTAAGCCATCTCTGATAGGCCATTTTTCATCACAATGTTTATTTCTCCCAATTTACTCATGGTCTATTTTTCAAATCACTGCTATCTCCTAAGGAATCCAGGGGCCCCTATCACGAGAGAGTCTCTTGTAGCAGGGTCATGGTGTGGAGGAGAGGTCTAACAGGAGCAATCACAGCCTTGGTACAGAGGTTGGGGATGCTGAGCACACCCAGCATCCCCAGCACTGTCCATTGCCAAGTGATAGGGTATCTGCAAAAAAGGGGTTTCAAAAAAGAAATATGGTCTCTATGGCTTTCTGTGCTGAAGAGAATAACTGACACAATTTTCTTTTTGCTGTCTTACAAGTGAAGAAGGAATTAGCCTTTGAATTTCATTTCTGAGAAAGAAAACAGGACATACTGAGAAATATATGAAATCTGAAAACATTGGGTAGAGTACCCCTATTTGTCTAGAATTAGCAAGATTAGTGACATAAAATAAATTCACTCCTGCCATTGGAAATGTTAAAAGAAAAAGGCTGAGCCAAAGAAAATGAAAGAAAAGGAAGCGGATAGTGACTTCAAAATCTTCCCAACGTAAATCAACATCTCAACAAGAGTGTGTGTGCTGTCCATCTAGAAGGAAATACAACAGCAGTTAAAAAGGCCAATTAGTCTGAACAAGGACACATAGAATGATCAAGCAAGGTGTATGAGGTATGTAATATCAGATACAGAGGGGAATGGAAAGATTACAGGATGAAGTTGAGAGTGTAAAAAAATGATAAGAAAAGCAAAGGTGGAAAATGAAAGGAAGATTGCACAAGATGATAAAGATAAATAAAAAGACATTTTTCAAGAACACATAGTCCAAGAGGTCATCGAGGAAGACAGAAGGTCCTCTAAGAGATGGCATGGGTAATTTATTGACAGCAGAGGTAGACTCTGATAAAAAAAAAAAAAATAATAAAAATGAATTCTTTGCCTCACTGTTCACAAAGCAAGCTGGGGGCAACACAGCAGAAATAGACGTACTGCACATTTCCCAGGGGATGAAAAAGACACTGAAGGAAATTAAATCACTGTAGAATAGGTGATTGCTTATAGTTTGACAATGCTCTGGACAGACAGGGCTCTGAAGACTGCTGTGTGTAAAAAGAAAATCTTTATTACAATATATCTAAAATCCTGCTTTGAAAGCAATAATCACTTCAAAACACAGGGCCAAATTTTGGCCCTGCATTTGTAAGTGTTTCCCTGTGGGTGAAGGGGAACTACCTCAATGCACAAGGGCACAGATAAATTAATGATAGGGAGTCATTTAAATGAACTAATCCACTGTCTTTGAAATCAAATCAGGTATCAGCGAAATTAGCTATGATAAATATCGGAAAAGTCCCAACAACAGACAAGCAAATTCATCATCAACAACCTGAGTGAACCTGAAGTCCAAATCACACCCCTCTTACTCTTGCAAATAATCCTACTAATTTAAATTTAATTATTCACACCAATAAGGCAAGGAAGGAATAAAATTTTTTTTTTATTCATCACATTTAATAACCTAAATTCATTCTTTTCTCATGCATTAAAAAACCCCCTTAATCTTAAGAGGGCCACACGCTAAAACACACAAGGCTTGGTTGTGGCCCCCCAGCTTTGCAGCCCCTCTTCAGGGCAGGGAGCCACTGGCTCTGGCCCTGGAAAAAGGACAACTTGCAAAATTCTGAAGCCCAAAGTACTTCATTTCATAAATCAGTTAAGGAGCTAAGTGAAAATAATGCCATTGTTTATCGCATCACTAACAAACCTAAGTGCTTAAAGGCAAGGAAATTAATATTAAGGACATTCATAAATCTCACAGAAAACATATATTATACCAATTTACAACAGCTGAGAATCTGTCCCTTTACTCTTATTCAATATAAAAAATATACACAATGTCTTATTCAACAGAGTAGTCCTAATTCTAATCTAAAAATAAACCTTATTCTCTATCAGTACAATTTCATATGCACAAATCTTTCAGAAGGAATTTCAATTAAGTTAACATTATGTATGCATCCATTACTGGCATACAGTGATTGGTCTCTGACAGAAGGAAATGGACATATACACTTCTAATATACTGCAAATGAGCAATGCTATATATTTCTCTATTATTCTTTACAAATAAATAAAGTTTTCTAGTGTAAGTGATTTTAACTGTCACCCGGTTAATCCATTAACTGGTGTTTCCAAATAGCAATATCCTTTAGAATAATACAGGTTTTTTGACAAAGAAACAAATATCTTGAAAATCCCAAGAGGCCAATGGTCAGAGTTAAGGGTATGGTGTTTACATAAATTAAGCCTGTCTTTATGCTTGATCAGAATATAACTTTAACTGTATTTTGACTAAAATGGATTATGTAATTAACTATTCTTTTTTAAAATTACTTTACATCTTTAAATGGTATGATAGATAAGTTTCATAGAACCCATAAATGATTTATGAGATATATTTTATTTTATTAATAAAATGCTTAGTGAGAGCTTAATCTCTCAAAATTTAATACAATGATGCATGTGCTTTAAATTAACTGCATGGTTAAATACTTTGTTGCATCTTGGTGCAAAGGTTCACGTTATAGGATCGAGTCCACAGTTATGTTTTGGGCAAAAATAAGTTAAATATTACATACCACATACACAAACACACGCATAAACTCACACGCACATAGACAGTAAGGTTTGTGTATATTCACTATATTTCTGCAATCTTTTGTATATGACATTCCTTTTTCCCAGATATTTACATTAAACAGATGGCATACCCTTTACTGCAGTTGACCAAAATTTGGCTGTTTACTAAATATTTTTTGAAATTATAGATTTTTGAGGATCACTGCCTTGATTTAGAATAGATTAAATATTTAGAAAGGCAAGTCATGCTGTGATTATTATAAGCAACTGTTATTTTTTTCTGTGTATGAACATAGTGCTTATCATTACACATTAGGTATCTTTTAATATATAATAATATGGCTAACATTCACTCAGTATGAAGTTAATTAAATAATTAATTAAATTAATCATCATCATACTGTTAGCTAAAATTCCATACAGTTGTATATTTCTAAAAAATTCCAGTTTCATTCAGTGGCTTGCTCAGGAAAAATATTTTTTTCTCCCAGCCCTGAATAGAAGCATCCTTAAAAAAAAATTCAGCAGTGGCGTGCAATAAAAAGAAAATCAAGTTCCGTTTAAATAAGTCTCTTTCTACTAACTAGTATATTAAATGTGGCTTTTAATTATTGGTTTTGATTATTTTTGAAGATTTTTGTATTTAGATGGCACACACATTTTCAATCATGTCTTAATTACTTTTAAAAATGCTGCACTGGCTTAGGGACAAGACAGATAACTTGTTAAGCATTTGAAATTTCTGAGCTGTTTTCTCAGTTCTGGCAGTCAATACCCAAGTCCAGATTGTAACCTCCTTTCTGCCTCCAAAGCCTGCCTTGGCTGCGTGTCCAGTGAGGGATTATGGATTTAGCAAGGAAGGTAAGTGTGACTACAAGCATTGGCTCACCATCTGCTCCCCAGCAGAGTTTGGGCCAACCTGCATAGCCTGCAGCAAGACCAGGGCACTGTTCTCAAGCCAGCCCTTTCCAACCTGGCTCAAGAAACACATCACATTCAGTCAGATGATTAGGTCTAAGTAGTCCATATGTAACAGAATATTTTTCCTAAATACCAAAATGAAAACAAAATGAATGCCATTTTTTTTATTCTCCTTACTCGATACATCAAGTTTTACACAAATAAATACTCTCTTAAGGTTTATGCAAATTATAGAAAAATAAAACTATGCATTATTTAGCAGTTCTCCTATTTCAAGATCTAACAGACTTTATTCACAGCATGTTTTTCCCTAGTTTATGTTGGCCTTCTTTTCTGATTCTACTTTTTAATTCATCTTTTTAAATTATTCCTTTTTAAATCATTATCTTATGTGACTTCATAGATTTTCATGTATTAATCTATTATTAATTTTTTTTACTATAGTCAACTTAATCTTAAATTGTTTAAATCTCTTTTAAGTGCAAACACTTGAACATGGACAGTTTTTAAAAATATGATGCTCTTTAACATTTTGGAGCATTTCTATTTGTAGCTTGTAACCTTATTCAAAAAGTTCTTGCTAAATATGTTCTCTTCTATTATAGGTACTTTTGACAGAATTATCAAGTACCACATGTGACAGGCAATAGTACTGGTTAAGGGAAGGGGGAAAAAAAAAGCAAACCACACATATTGAGAGGGGGATACATTTTATGTTACTTAAAAATATGTTTGTATTTTACATTAAAACCTGACATCTGCTTGGTGAATATAAATCTAGATTAATACACTCCCCCCTCCTTTTACTCATTCAGTTTTCTTTATGCTGATTCAGGTTAAGATATTTTCTTTTTGTGAACAGCTAGAAAGAATGCTGTTAAAACTAGCATTTTACTTTCTCCAGTACAGCCCTGAACATGAAAATAAGCTGAACAAACATCTTGCCCTTTTTACTTAAACTGTTGTCTGCCCGACTGCTGAATGCACATAGAAAACAATCTAAAATTGTATAACCCATAATAGAGTATATTAAATTACAACATTGGTCAGTAATGGAAACTTATTCCCAGATATGAATTATTTACAGCCCATTTAAGTAATCCATATTCAGGTGTGGCAATGAAAAAAAAAGAGTGCAACATAAATCTTTAATGTTGACCAGTTGAGAGAGCAGAGCTGAGGATTACAGGCATTTTAAAGGGAAGAAGAAAGAAAAAAAACCCTAAAAGAATTGATATAGCCTGTTCAGTGGCTTACTGCACCAGCGTGCTAATAAATTGACGTATGGCACGTCAGGGGTATGAGTTGAAATCCCAGCATTTCTAACTAGGGTGGGATCTACTATCAGTGTACCAAAATAAAGAGTTTCTGGACCTTGATGTCACAGGACATAGTCTGTGCCTCATTTACTATATCCTGTAGGTGTCTGGCATATGTTATTGCTACAGAAAAATCAACGTGTTCTGCTTTAACCCCATAACTGCATTAGGAATTTTTCAAAGCCACTCACAAGGTATATTCATTTTCCTACAAGCTGTCATTTTACTTTCTTATAGTTTATATTTACTCTACTTTATTGCTTAGCCATCACACTCTAACGTAAACCTATACAGCTATCACTCAGCCCACTGTCCCAGTTTCCCTGTGAGAGATACCAGGCATTCCTCACCAAAGCAGGAATTAAAAACACAAATTCTGGGAAATGTTGCCAGGTACAGTTTTGTTGTTGCTAATGTTGTTTCCTGAAAAAAAAAAAAACCAACAGACAGCTTGGGCACTCCTTCAAAACGATGTAGCAAAAGCTCATGGTGGGGAAAAGCCCTCACAACTGCAATTTCTTTTGTTTCCTGGAGCAGTACCTATATTAATTCATCTTACAAAGATCATTGCTCAAGAACTAAATTTTGCATACATTAGAGAGCAGAATTAGCATCGCGCTGTGTACAACGTTCCAGGCTAACTTCTCTCCAAGCAACCATTAAAGGTCATGTTTTGACGACTGAATGGCATGTCGGCACCTTGGTTCCCCAGAGAGGCATTCCCCAGGTACATGCAAAAGGTTATTAAATTACCTTCCAAGCAACACTATCTCCTCGGATGAAAATAATTACAGGCTTTTAGAGGCATCAGAATGCTTTCTATTTTTTTAAATAAGATGAAGATGCAGTACCTAATGACCATTTTTGTGTGTGAGTCATAGAGCCTGTCAGTGGTGACAGGACAAATGAGCATAATGGCATAGCTTAAAGGGGAAAGGTTCATTTTAAATAGTGACAAATAATATTTAAATGGCATTGTTGGAGACCCATCATGCTTGTAAAATGTAGTTTGTATCTCTTCTTCATCCTTTAATTTCATCACTGTCAAATGGTATTAGCTGTTAACATGCAACATCAGGTGCAGATATAATTTTTAACTATTAAATGTGCCCATAACTAAACAATGCATCTTGATTGTTTGTATATTTTGTGATAGAATAAATAACATATTTTATAATTCACAATTTTCTCTGTCAAATTGTTTTGCTGTACAGTGAGGAACTATAGTAAAGGAGGATGGGGGAGTAAGAATGGCTTAAAATACGATACCTCTAACAAATTTCTTCTTGCCAACATGCTGAAATGGAAATGACTTTCTCTTTAGACTAATGAAATTCACAGATTTGAAGAGCCACAGGCAAGATCATGAGATACAGTAAATTGGTCAAAACAGACCTGGGCAAACCAATACAGGCACACATATACCGTATACACTTCAATAAAAGTGGATGACAAACTTAGTTGCCCTTACAATTTGGCCCTAACAGAAAATGTTTTGAGCCTGAATCCTCCCAACACTTGCGAAGTGGCTTAGAGCACAAACAGAAAATGTTTATTTTAAAATATTGAACAACATTCATTAAGCAATATACTGCAGACATGAATTCTCCAGCACAAATGCAAACACATGACTTGGAAAAGTTATTCAAAAGTCAATGCTGTACTTGCTGAAATGACTCAAGTGAAAATAAAGTCACAGCACCGCAGGTAATAAAATGACAATAGAATAAACTTGGCCGTGAAATCGTAACTTCTGGAAGTCAAACTTTCAGAAAAAAATCCTGATTTTTAAGTATTTTTTTCAGAGCTTCATCATGTTTATTGCTATATTATTTTCAGATCACTTATGCCAAAAACGTAGACAGTTTAGGTACCTTTGAGTTGTTAAAAGTTATAGCCAATTTTCTGAAAAATTATACCAGCTAAAACCACAACATTAAATATTTACCCTGTTGGATGTTAAAAAACGCTTACAATGAAAAATGTTCACATATTGACTATTCAAAATGGCCTTCACTTTGAAATTGTGAAATGGAAGGGATTGCAGATGTACAAGAATAAATATAAAAACAAATGAGTTGACTTGAAGTGTTGCCGGCTTTCATAAACATGCTACTGCAATAACATGTGACATTAATATTTAATTACAAAAGCACTGCTGCAAAATCTTTGAAATTAATGTTTTGCAAAATTAACATTCAGTGCACAGAAGCAAAGTCGTTCCAGGCGCGACTGTGATTAACAATGCCATTCACTTTACATATTATATTAATATATTATTCAAGCTAAGAATTAACACCTCCTAATTTAAATAAGGTGCTACATATCATGATGAGCTAAAATGCTTTTTCTTAAAATGGCCCATCTGATTTTAAGCAATCTGTGTTTATCATTTAATATTTTGTTATTGAATACTGTTCTCTGTAAAAAAACTCCTTGTACTTTAATTTCAAGATGAAGAGATCTCATTAAAGTGGTGTCGTAAGATTCAAGGTTTACTGAGGCAGTGGAGCTGTGTTTTCTTTGCTGGTCTACCTGGTATTACTCCTTTATTCCCAGGCATCGATTTTCTCATTCCCCACCTGGAGTGCTTCTCTAGTTTTCCCGAT
Source organism: Brachypteracias leptosomus (assembly GCA_013401335.1). NCBI lineage: Eukaryota > Metazoa > Chordata > Aves > Coraciiformes > Brachypteraciidae > Brachypteracias > Brachypteracias leptosomus. The sequence goes on from VYZX01006608.1 coordinate 37,352, forward strand.
GTCTACAAAAAAAGCTGAGCATTTTCCTTCCTAAACCGTTGGCTGAATCTTCAACTGCTATAAAGGATTATAAATTCTTTTACAGCTACGTTGATTTACATCAGCTGATGATATAGCTCATATTGCCAACATTATCACGTTGCTAGTACATTTTGGGGACAGCAATTTCTTGCTGCTCTGCATTCTGTGCTGTATCTCGTGTGTTGTAGGAGGGTAAAGACGAACCAAGGGCTCAGGGGAGGTGGTGAGTCTAACGCTCTGCCTATCTTGCACAGAGCTTCCTCGCCCTCCAGCTCTACCTTTTAGAGTATAAGAATTCAGACTTGTATTGAATTCTCTGTGTTTTGAACTACAGAGAAGTCTAACTTCTGGTGGGACATGGCTAAACAATCAGGCCTGGAGGACTTTAAATGGGTTGACGTATTCTCAAGCAGGTCAAACAAACCAGTTATTTTTGTTTGAGGGAAATACTGATGAGACAGATGGGTACATCACTTTGGTTTAACCACACAGAACTTCGGTTGCCATCTTTAATCTACTGTAATTGTTTGGTTTTCTTATTTTTAAAGCAATGAAGAAATATATTTCAATATTATTACTCACGTAACCATTGTTTAAAGACTGGCAGACTTGTAGTAAGCAAAAGCCCATGATCTACTGCCTCATATCAATAGTTACTAATTCATTGTCTATAATTTCGCTGTCATTAATTATAGAGATTAGCTGCAACACACAAGGATCGAGAACTACTTGCTGAAAGCTATGCCTGTACAACTTACACATCTGCATTAAGCTATCAAACCTCCCTTATTGTTAGATGAAGCCCATATGCCTACATATCTCCTCTTCAAAATTATCCTAAAAAACCAAATAAACACCACAGAACCACCTCAAAAAACAACAAGCAATCAACTAAAAAAAAACCCCAAACAAACCCACGAAGTAGATCTGATCTTTTATTTTTATATTCTTAGTAGTGAATGATCTTAATGTTGATAAAAGTAAAATTTTGGGGAGTTGTTGAAAATATAATCTACAAAAGATTCAAGTAAGAGACAGAGGAAATTCAGATCTAGACAACTAAAGCAAATGTTTATGGAAATGCTAAAACTATACAGGACAGTTATAGGCTAAGAACTCCTTCAGTCCTCTTCTTGCCAAATGTCTTCAACAATTTGGTCTTCATCTTTGTAGTGAATTAAGAGAGGTAAGAGAGGAGTGAAATTGCTGTCTGACTCCATGTGGGCCTTCTGCTCTGCAAACTCTTTCTACCTGGATCCAAATAAACTGCCTTCTCCAGAAGGAAAAGATTGGTCCACTGATTTTGTACATAGACCCTGGTGCTCAAATAATCACTCCCTATTTATGGCAGCAACATGAAAGCTATATCCTGCATCGTTTGTTTTAAAGAAAATTAGACAGTATGAAATAATGGGAAAATATTGTCTTCATGACAGTTTAATTAAAAAATAGAAAATCCAGACTTTTCCTTATTCCTTGTATGTAAAATTGAGAAGATGCTGAGGACACTTAAATACAAGAACACCATACTTTGTCCAACTCGGTCTACCTTACTAAAGATCACTTTCTTGCTAAGTATTCCATTATCAGACATGACCAGCTGTGCACTACAAAGATCCGAGTAAATGCTATGTTATGGGCCTATGTTTTAATATTTTAACAAAAAAAATCCACTCTGTTCACAGCAGAAAATAATGATTCATCTAGTGTTTTCAAATATTTTTCTGAAGTCATCATATTTAATGGACTGCTTTAATATTGGACCATAAAATCTGAACAAAACAGGAACAGAAATAAGTTTTCAACTTAGAAATAGGTAGTGGAGAATTTATTAGTGTCCCCCTTTCTGAAATCTTCTCTCCACACACCTACAAAAATTTTATTATAATAAAATAATGCATAAATCAACTAGAAGCAGAGAGCCTTTTAGAAAGTGTACATATGGCATCCAAATTCATGGTAGAATCTCTTTCTATTTGAATAAAACATGACATTTCAATATAAATTAAGAGAAAACAAAGGAAATGAAAGTGAGAATAACTCAACCTTCCTGAAAAGTATTTATTCAGTGCAGTGAATATTTTCAATGCCAAAGCTTGACATCAAAATATGGATATATAGCATTCAGTTACCTTCTGATAAAGTGCACAAGTACATATATTCACACAAGCACACACTGTCCTTGGAAATTTTACATTTTGGTTGAAAAAAATGGGGAATAGTCATCAAATTGTTAGAACGACCTTCCCATGGCCAATCTTGACAACCTCAGGAAGCACTGGAGTAAATGCAAAAGCTGAGAAGATGAAAACAACTCAGGAATCAAAAGTGTCCCACACCATTCATGCTCATCAAACTCCATGAGTCTGACTAGTCATTGCTTTCCTAGAAACTCAGATCTATTTAGGCTGGGTTTTCTATTTTTCTTGAAGACAACAACAGTTTGTTTACCTTTATCCTGATTGCTTCATGAGCAACCCAGAAACTCTTAGGTAGTGGGTTGTAATGGTGATCTGCATAATAATAACACATCAAGAAGAGGGTATGTTACTGTGCATTAGCTGGTTTAGTCAAAAATTAAGTCGTTCTACCTAACTGTAAAGACTGCAGAAAGAAAGTGCACTGAAATACTGTAGAATGAGCCTTGCANAATACTGTAGAATGAGCCCTGCAGGTCCTGAAACACATGGATCTTTAAATACAGGCAGTCCACCCAAAGGCTATGTCTTTCAAGAGCTACACAGAGCAGCAAGGACATGCCCATGATTTGCAGCAGATGTAATGCTATGGAAACAGGCTTGTTTTATTTTAGTTCCTGCACAAGCATATTATACCCGATTTCTGTTGCAACTCTTCCCATAGCCCTGCCAGAGCTGGGCGGTGGTTTGCTCACTCAGTGCTCAATCACCCACCACAACTTACAGGAGACTGCCATCACATTGCTGCTGTAGGAGCACAGACAGGCTTTGCAGAACTAAATCCTGATGACCTTATAGAGAAATGCATATTTTATCTATCTGTTCTCAAGTTTTTATCTCCCTCCTCTCTTTTTTTACTACCTCTAGCTTAGCTGCACTAAGCTCAGCTTCTCCGCACCAGCCACAACAAAGAAAAATATTTGTGCAACTGGTGTACAACACACAAATAGCTCTGCCTGCTCCTTTCTTAGAAACTTGTAAGTAGAGAGCAAATCAAAAAAGTAATAGGAAATAGCTTTTCTTATCCTCTAGCTTTTTTACATGAATTCTCCTTCACAGTAGGTCCAATATTGAACTAAAGAGGCTCCAGCCTCCTCTGACTGGTTACGAGATTTTTCTATCTTCACTGACTATAAAGAAATTTGTAGTGTGGAGACCTAGGGACTTTTAATTTGTAAGCAGACTTCGTTTCAGAATTAACTTTATTTCTATTTAGTGGAGTTAAATCCTTACCTGCTGAAGTGAAGATCTCATTTGTGTTCCTACATATAACATGATACCATTTATAAAACAAGACTCTTGTAATTCATGGTTTAGACGGATCAAAAATTGGGCTCATTCAGGTAGTAGTTGCCATTGTCTGTCTTTTGCTTAGCACTATCCTCTCAAAATTGCTTTCTGCAGAAAACCACTGTTGCTACAGTGGAAGTTTAACTAAATTCTTGCTAATATACAGCAAAATCTTTGGATGAGAAAGTCACATTTTTAATGAAAGGCTTACCCCATGAATAACTTGATGACCCAGGCTGTCATTCACTCACTATACTGATGGATTTCCTTGATGGATTGGCTTAAGTTTTGGTTTTTTGATGGGTGTAGAATCACATAATTTCACCAAAGGTACTGAAGAGTTTTTTAATCTCTTGGCTTTATTTTAGACACCTAAAGTTACTGAATGCCAACACCACAGCAAACAAAAATAGAACAAACATCTATTGGGAAATAGAACAAGTCACCTAGAATGTCACCTTTTGTAGGAACCAGCAATGATGTACAAAACAAAGAAATTTCATACTGTCCACAGATATTATAAATAGTGCAATGAAATAACCAGTATACTCTGAAGAAAGAACCAAACAAAAAGTAAAGCCAGAAATATCCTTAAACATGGGTGGATGAGGGGGGGGATGTCTCTGAAAGCTGCAAAAGTAAAATTCAGAGGAGTGTATATTATTGATAACTAAAATGATGACCTCTCTGGTCTTGCATGTTTTGTGATGTAACCTGTGATTTCTGCCAAGCACTTATAACAGTTCTCATCACAACATGAACTGATAGTGTGATATGTTAACATCACCACTAATGTACGCCAGCATTACACTTTTCTTTCTTCAGTTAGACAGCTTTCCTTCAGGCCATCAGACACTGGAGGTCTGTACAAAAATGTACCTCTTCAAAATAAGCAAATCCCCATGAATTTTAGCACAATTAAACCAATTCTACGCAAAGCAGTTTACCGATTCCTATTTTATATTTGAAATTGGACTGACACGATAAAGTTCAGATCCAATTCCAGATTTTTAAATTGTTTAAAGCCCAATGATGTCTACATTTGCTGTCTCTTTCAGACCTATCTATAAATAATACTCAGTAAAAGAAAGGAGATAAAACCTAAGAATTTTAATATCCTGTTTTGCTATTTTTCTTTATTCTTTTCTAATATCAGATAACCTAATAATACAACATATAATAAATATTTAAGGAGAAATAGCAATGAATCTACATTGTGCTTTCTAAAGTCTTTTCTTGAAAGGCTGATTACTCACAAATTGTAATGGGTCTATTATACAAAATTTATCTTTCTTTCATGATGTGATTCTTTAGCCTTAATATACACTTGATTCCCACTGATTACAATAGAATATGTACAAGAACAACAGTAGGGACCAGATGGAGCTATAGAAATATTCTTTGCTTTTAGATACTCGCACACATTTCAGGCCCCAAAAGCATAAACATGTCTTAAGACATGCTCCATGGTCCTCATTAGCAGCCTAATAAAAATAAACATAATGAATGCAGACTGCCAAAACTTTATGTATTGGGCCAAAGAAGCTTTCGCCTAAAAAACCCCCGAACAGCACAACACTGTTTTTCCCACCTTACAACCTCGCCCCATGCTCCTTACAGTGGTACTTCAACTCCTTCAAGTGCAACTAGCCCCAACATACAGAACAAAAAAGTTTCTAACGTTTCTCTGCCTACTTCTGTGGAGAACAAAATCCAAAATTCCAAAATCATAAACCTTTCTACACTCAAACTCCCATTTTGCTAAAGCTTTCAAATATTTCAGTTACCAGGGTTTTCTTTCCACCTGATAGGGGAACATGGATGGCTAAATGTCACTGGAGGCATTTGAGTTCCTACCTGGCATGCTACCTGAGAAAGGCTAGGAGTTCCTTATTTAAGAACAGCTTCTAAATCCTTAATTTTTTTTCTTTTTAATCATCCTCAGACATCTTCTTTCCCCGCCTAAGCAGCCAATTCCCTTAATACGGTGCCTTTAAATTCCCTTCCAAAGGTCTAGTCAGCCCTTTCATTGTCCTTTTGGAGAGTCGAACACTGGGACCTCCTATCTCATTTCTTCTCATAAGAAATGCCAAACATTTGTTTGCCCCCTAAATGGACATTTCAATGCAATATGGAGCAGGCTACTCATCTGAGGACACGCACAAACACAGGAGAGCACTACAAATTATAGGGGTAAGTGAACAAAACCACATAGAATTTCATGGTAAAAAGAAAAAAAAAAAAGAATAATATCTTTCTTTATGCTACAGGCATGCTCTGACATTGATATCTTTAGCATTTTCATGCTCACGGAGGACTACAAAAGCATTAATACACACAACGAAGATAACAGTTTAGTGTAGTTTCAAAGCATGGTTATAGCAACAGATCAGTTAATAATACTTTATACATGTAAAAGCAGAAATACCGTCATCATCTGCCAGTGAAACAAACAAGAAAACCCCATTTGCAACATGCATCTCTACTCCCAAATCATATTCAGAAAGAGTTAAAATATGAAATAAAATTATAAAGGCACCAATGATATTTTTATAACAGAGCTACCGCTAGTAAGCTGTATTTTAGAGAAACACTGCACATTTTGATGACTGTCAAAATTTACATAACTTACTCTACATGAATTAACTATGAGGTATAAAATGCAACTTTGGCTAAATAAACCCTCAGCAATTGTAAAGCAGTATTTCAAGCACTGCTAGAATAACACCAGACTGAAACATTAAACAAAAAAAGATGAATATTGAGTGAAGTGGTCTCCCCAATATTTAGTTACTGATGTGAAATAAATTAAACAATCAGAGAAGATAATCTTTAGAAATACAGATCATAATTCCAGTTGCTGTAGTACTTTTTATTTTTATTTTTAATGGGCATTTGTCAATCTAGTGTCTACAATCAAAACTCTGACATATTAGGGTAATGAACTGGGTCCGGGAATTACCAGAAAACATATAAATACTAGAATTTCTTGAAAACATGAAGTGTTAAGAGAAACAAATTCCAGTCTTTAACATCTGTCCTACAGATTCTTACCATTTATCTGCTGATCAAATTTTCGAACAGTGCCAAAAAAAATCATGAAGTCAAAGGACTTGGTGGGGGGATCTTTGTTTCTCTCTAAAAGCCTAAAAGTTATACTCAACTGCAGCACAAAGAGTAAAGAGGTTGTTATTCATATTAACTACATTTACATTCCTATCGCAACATCCAGAGAGCTAATAGTGGGGTTATTAACATAACAAACGTAAATGTTCTATATAAATAATACTGTTTCAGGCCAGCAACCGCTCATCTGACAGCATTTAGGCACAGGCTCAACATCTGTTTATGAACACTTTGCCTAATGATATCATCAGATATCATTAAGTGCGGCAGAATACAGCACAGAGGCAGGTGCAGCTGCCTTCAGTACCCATCACAGAGAAAGAAAAGAGCTGCATTCCCGATCCGAAAACCCATCATTAGGACAATTTTCTTCGACAAACCAGCCCTGTGATTTCAATCTGTATATCACCTGTAATTGTAGTTTTTAGCAAGAAGCTGATTCTATACATTTAGCGACGAATCACGTTGATGGCCTGAATACTGGAAACACATTTGTGCTACCAGCTGCGGCAGCTTTTTTTAGAGCCTGTGTTAACAAAATACTGCTAACAAGGCAATGCTTGGAGTGCAGCTTTGTTTCTCTTTCTTGTTCATAGTGTTTAGATGTGCATAATTATGGAGATTAGCAATTGATTGCTTCTCAATAATAATTGATTATTGGTCACTGAACCTTCCCCAAAGCACTTCACTGAAGGTGAGGACAGGTGATAAGTTCATCCTTAGCAGATCTAGGAAGCAGACAGGAAAGGTCCAAAAGAACCTTCGATTTGTACATCAGTTTCCGTGATAAACAGACCAAAGGAATAATAGAATATCCCAAAGCCTCGTTTGCCCGGAGGCAAATTGTAGAGATCATAGCAAGCCTGCAGAATTCTCCCTGTGGACTATGTAAGAAACATACATCATTTTTATATATGTCAGTTGTTCTTTGATTTGAAAATATTTCTACCCATTTAATTTATCTTTTTCAGTCAGTTTTCTTAAATTGTACAATTTAAGGCTTATATCAAAGAATGAATATCATTTCTGAATACCCCTAAAATGAAACAAACTGACAAAATAATGCAAGTCTTTTAGTAGAAATGTACAAATATTGAAGCATCTATTGTCACTGACTTCAAAATCACTATACCCTTTTGATCTGCTTTATATCCATCAAAATTTTGGTCTGCAGTGACTGCCTTGATGCAACGTAACATAATGTTGGGAATATAACACGATGCCACAGCTAAAATTTAAAGGCGAATGCTCTTATTTTTGGCTTAATCACCCACTGTCAATTTGGACAGCAAATATCCAATTTAAATTTATTGGAGTGCATGGAAGCCACTCAGACAATAAAGTATCCATAGTGTTCGTAAAATGGTAACATCATTTCTTGTTGGCTATTCAAAAGTATTTTGAACAGTTGAGACCAGGTTTTCTAACCCTTTTGTGTTTACAGAAAAATGTAATTGTAAGCCTGACATATCATACCATCCATCTTTAGATAACCTTTTCTTTTTAATGCAGAATTTTACAAGGACTTGCCGCCTCTATGGCAGTGAACTTTACAACCTGATTCATGAAAAATGCAGCTTGTTTAAAGTTAGCCTGTTCCATTTCTAGAAGATTTTTATGCTAAAATGGGAAACAGATTGCACAGTTACGATTCAAGAGGAAAATGCCCAGGATAGAGGGCTGAGGTTTCAGCAAGAGGAAGCTCTGGGACCAGAGTTGGTGCTCACTTTCTGCTCAAAGAAGTGTCTCATATAATGAATGTGCTTACTTTTAAGAGGATCTCGTTCAGCCTTTGTGTTGCTTTCCTGCAAAGCAGCACAATGGTAGCAAATACTCAAACTACACATCACACGTATGATCCAATCCAGCACCATGATATAAAAGGTTGTTCAGTGTTTACACCCAACCTATTTACCAGCTCCTACACATGGACCTGTAAGAATAGCAAAGGTGTTCAGACCAAAGTATTATAAATGGCAGGAGGTATTTTATGAATCTAGGAATAACTCTATCAAACACAAAAATCTTTGAATCATGGACGTAATGTATCTGCACTCTCTTTACAGAAGGGGCTTTCTTTTTAAAGCAGCTTTAATTCAACCTCTGCTTGTGCACACAATTAGATGAGGAGATAATTTCCAAGCACAATGACTTGCAGGTGCAAATAGTGATATAGATAACAAACTATCTGATATGTGGGCACAGATAGATAGTTAGACATCTAGAATCCTTATGTGCAGCCATAAATAATTGCATCCTCAATTATTTATACAAATAAAGAGAGAAGGCCAGCCTGAGGTGGCTGGGGTGTGTGGGGGGGGAGGGGAGGGAATGGGGAGAAGGAAGAAATAATGAAGCAGCAAAGCAAAACAGTACTTCATGCAGAACAGGTTGGTTTTGGTTCTAAGACCCTAAATTTTCAAAATACAGAGGCAACATTAGGATTTCACGTGACTTATACCAAATATGGATCTTTTACATTATTTTAAATGCAAGGCCTTTTTATGTTTTAGCTTGCTGTAGGATTTGCACCACAGCCCATGAACTGGTATAGTTGCTCTTGTGCAAAATGAAGGTATGAACCAGTAATGTAAACAGTGAATTGCTTCAGTGCATTTGATGGCTGTTTGAAAATAGTTCTTGCTACAGTTTGAATTAGTTTTTAATGTGTCTGTTAAACAAGCATATGGATGCAACTATAGAGATGCCTGACACTTTCCTCCTATAAAATCATCCTCAAAACAATCTATTTAGAATAGACAAAGGCTAAACAGATTTTTATAAAAATGGGAAGAATCCTTACCATGGACTACTCAGGCATATATGTGCAAGTGATCAAGTATTATATAAATTATATTTTTATCTCTACTACTTTCTCCTTAATTACATCACAGTATTTAGGTCCTACTCAGGATTAGAAGGGCATTGGCATGTTTTTCTGCAGTATTCACAGAACAGAACTTGAGTGTTTACACCCTTAATTTGTTGTACAAGATCCATTGGAAACAAGACAGTGTCATTCTTTCGCTTGAAATCTCCACAATGGGAAATTTAAGGAACAAAAAGGCTAAGACCAGAAGTGCCTACTAATTTGGTGCATCTACTACAAGAAATCTAGAAGCTGGGATTTTTATTTTTTTTCCAGAATAGCATTAGATGGTGATTTATCGGGTCAGAAGTAGGCTCTCATTGATTTCAGTTAGAGAGTTGAGGAGCTAGATGTTGTGCTGTGGCTTCCTGGGGTCTCAGGTCAGGCCTCCAGTAAATGAATAGCATACCAGTGTTGATAAACCATAAAGACAAAAGCAGGAAACAGGGACGGGAAGAGTTGATTTGAGCACTGCGGCAGAGACCTGACCTGGCTCTCCTTTCCATATCTCAACTTACTTTTTTCATGCAGTTATCCTACTAATTCCTTGTACATTTTAAGAATATAGAAGAAACAGTCAAACCTGATTTACCCTGAGGACAATTTTTTGCTTAATGAAGAATCTAGGAGTTCTCTGAAAAAAGCAGAGTGGGATCTGTGGTGGGTTTACCTTGG
>VYZX01006609.1:4238-21195 GCA_013401335.1 Brachypteracias leptosomus
AATGTGTGTAAAAAAACCTTTAGCTGAAAGTTTTGCTGTTTGCTGACTCCTGAACTATTTTATTTCTTCTCACCAATGCCTTTTTCCCCTCTAGAAAAGAGGCTGAATTAAAATTTTATCTTCAGTTAAAGTATATTAAGACATCAGTAAATAATTATTTTTAGTTTTAATACATAAAACTATATACTTCACTAAATATATTATCTACTGATTTTGTTTGCTATTTCTCATTTTATGTCACATTTCATTGACTCCATCAGAGCTTCTAGTCAACTTTTGCTTTGCCTTTGGTAGAAAATAGAGAAAAAGAAGGCATATTTGTTTTATATATTCAGATTCACTTACCCTGTCACAAAAACAAAACTATGAAATGGTAATTAATACTATAGAAGCACAATCCTTTGCTGGGCTTGTATCAGAGCTTCACACTTGTGACAAGTCAGCTGCTTACTCTTAATAGCTAACAAATGTAGAGACTGGCAAGGCAACATTGCTGTTACCCGTACTGTTATAAATGTGAAGTGTTCCGTGTGTTTATTTTAATGACTGTCATCTTTAATTTTATTTGAGAGAAATAGATGAGATATTTTCTAGTTATACTTCAAGTAACTTGCAGTAACTTGTATAGTCATACAAGAAGTCATTAGCCTTGGGGACCTTAACTCAAGACAACTTCCAGTCCTGTGCTGTAACCACATTACAACACTTTGATGCTCAGAAATAGGATTCTGTCTAGGATGTAACACCCAAGTCTTTGGCATTTTTCCTGGTATCTCACGTTGAAGATTTGTGTAACTTGTTTTTCACATTTACTCTGACATCTCTTTCTCCACTGTTAACATCCAAATTTTTCGCCTTTGTGAAATAGCTTTATTCTTATGCTTTTTCAGTTGTAGCAGATTGTGTTTTGAAGGCTAAAGACTGAGCTTTTCCTTGCTCATGCTTTTAACTTCTGACAGTTCCTTTATATCCCCTTTTTCAGATGTTCCTAGAACAACATCTTAACCTAGTGCCAGTTTAGAAAGTATTTTTCATCCTCCAGATTACTAGAGACCATTTATCTATGAACAGGTCTAAAGCATTATTTCTTCTGCACTACATAAGACATTTCTCTGAGATGCAATAAAATGCATTTCTGATAAAAAATGCATTTCTGATGTTTGCTGTTAAAATATGTATTTTCTCCAGCTGTTATTATATTGTGGTGTCACAGATACATTTTCCTGTTTATGAATATATTCCAGTGCAAGAGAGATCTTTGAAAACATTTGAAAATTTAACTAAAGAAGAGTTTTGCAAAAATGAAAAACAACAACTCAGATAAGAATGGCTACTTAAAATTCCATTCTTTCTCTCCCCAGAGAGGTTTGAAAATTATTTTTCCTTCAGTCCTATAATTTTCAATATCCAGCAACTATATAGTTGAGTTCATGTTACAGACTCCATCCCTGAGATTACACTCTTAATTTATAATAAAGATTTAAGTAATTTTTTACTAAATATGAAAGCGTTATCTTTATGCAAAGGAGATGTGAGAAAGGAAGTTGATGGTTATAAAAAACAGGCTTTTCAAGTACAGCCTATTAAAATGTATATAACCTTATGTAAACTTTTAGACTATCTATTCTAACCTTTCTACAATTATTCAATATCCACTCTTACATACAGCGTAGAATTTGCAAGGTATTGGAAGTTTCGTTCTTTTATGTAGATATTTCCCAAAATTTTTTTTTTTAAAAAAAGAGACCAACCAACCACTCCTCCCAAAAAGACCCTACTGCTTTCTTCATGTGATTACAGACTAATTCCTATGCTGGGTATCTCTTAGAAAACCTTGGTAAATTACTGGTATGCCCAGAGATATTTGTGTTGTGCTTGCACTGATATAACTTTGAAATTCTTCTCAAGTTCCCATTCTGAAAAGACTTATTGGTGACAGGTTGAAGTGGGCTGGACCATAATGTTAGTGTCATGAAAAGCTGGAGGGCTTTACATCCTTCAGTCCCCTGAGCTGTTTTGTGTTCTGAAATGTTTGATGAACACCAGAAGAATAAAATACGGCTAAGAAATGCATGATCAAAGTGTTTGTGGAATTCAAAGAATAGCTGTCAGAAATGGAGGCTCACAAGTGCAGAGCCAATTTCATAGCAGGGTCTTTCTAAAGATTTAGAGACAAGCTTAATTAACTTTTATCCTAAAGATGTTCCTGATGCCTTATACCTTCTTCCTCTTCTGAAAGGCAAATCAAGAGTGGTTATAGAAAGAGAAATGTCTTATGTAACATAAATGTGTTATGCTTCAATTTTGTTGGTGGGATGGGGAGTGATAGTTAATCACAAAACATGCACTTATTTTCTCTTTTCATCATTGCCTGAAATACTGAGTCATTTCTGTCAGAAAAAATCTGTGACTGAAAAAAGTTATGTAACAGATCAATGTGTAGCTCTTAAATTTCTTTTATAATTGGAGAGCCATCAAAAGACTGTACCTTTAGCATCCAGGTGCTCAAGCACTGTTTATGCATGCAACAGAAAAAGCAACATACATCTTTTTGTAGAAGTGTATTTCTTCAGCAATTTATTTCAAGTTCTTCATATAATACTGATGGCATCATAAGGCAAAAAAATTATCTTAGGTGAGTCTTTCTGAATACATCTTTGACACCTGACTGATTTATTGCTAATGACAGATTGACACATTTCTTCCTTATAAAAAAAAAGGAAGAAAGAAAAAAAAAATCAGTATTATTAGCCTGTATATTTTCTTTGTTATAGTCTGTTTCTCTCATATATAAAAAATAAAAATAAATATATTCCTGAAAACGTTGTACTTATTTACATGGAATGGAAAAGTTAGCTGGCGTTAAAGCTAGGCAGAATCATAAAAGATGGCCAGCTTTGTAAGAATCTAAGTACAATTTTTTTTTTTTTTTAAGATAATGCCTGTGACATCTTATTTAATTTAACTAGTGGCCTCTTGAGCCAAAGTCTGGTTTTGAATAGTGATTTTTCACGTCTCTCCTTATAAGCCAAACAGCAACAGAAAAGCTTTTTTTCTTTCTATTTCTTTTCTCTCTATTAGACTCCAGGTAGAGGACACTTTTGTAGATGGACAGAATGTCTCATAACCAAGCTTTCTTTCATGTTTGTATTCTGTGATACTACATCACTCTGACATTAACACGAAGGACAAGTGCAATACCTTTTAGCTGAGTGTCTCTTCGAAGCGCCATTTAATAGCCTGGGAACTTATTTCCCTTCCACTTAAGCTAGCAAAGGATCCAGTGCAATGAAGCATCGACCCTTAAAGCTTATCAAGATAGGCCTTTGTGGAAGGGCAGTCATGCTTCTAGGACTGCATCAACTTTTTAAACAAGTTGTTTGTGATGCAGGCATCCCACAAAGAGAGGAGATTCCTGTGTTTTGGTATATATACATCCATCCAAAAAGTGCTAGTTTGAAGGTATCTTTTGTTTCACCTCTTGTTACTGTTTTGCTGTCTCCATAAACTGTAGTTTTAGGATTTCAGGAGGTGTAGATGCTCACAGTAGATGTTTTCACAATTTTAAAGCAGAATTAATCAATTTAAAGCATCAATTTCAACATATTTGCTTATCAAGTTAGTTAAGAAATTATTGAAATAATTAATCAGTAGGCTCTTCTACTTTTAACTGCAAAATTCAGAGTCTTTTCCAAACTGTAGACCTCAAGCAAAAATCTAGAACAGGGAAAATTAAAAGCAGTGTGGAAAGAACATAATTTTTTATATGCAGATTTTTTAGAAAGTGCTCATTTTCACAGCATAATTGAAATATTACTTAAAGGACCCATATTTAATAACAAATTAAAACAAATTGAATTGTATATATGATTAATTGATACAGTGAGAAATTGATTGTAAGAAATGCTATTTTGTACATATGACCTTGAAATGAATAAAACAACTTTTAATTTTGTCATTTCCATTATAAATGTGGAATGCAATTAACAGTAATCTTGGCAGAGAAGCAAGGGTCTAATATAAAAATCTGCTTACAAGATAAATTTATACCATTATTTGACTTAAAATATTATAAAAAGAAGGATTTTCCAATACATGAAGACTAGTGAAATATTCAGGGAAGTTGATTTAACTCATATGTTGTAAAACCTTCTGAAGATCTAATTCTCTCTGGAACATGCTTTTTTCTATGAAAAATTTACATGAAATTTCTTATTGTGCTTTAATTCAATAAATATGTTTCACAATACTTCCATACCAGCCCTTTAAAGCCTCAGCTATTTCTTACTGAAGTTACATCTACCACTGTGACTACTTCCACTTCAGCTGGAATTTAGGCTACAGTTTCCTGTTGCTGTTAATCCTGTGTTACTGTGGGTTGCTGCTGGGAGGTGCAGTTGCACTCTGAGACCCCCCATGCCGGCCACATGTCCCCTCTGCTTCCCCTCTACAAACATTACATGGCCCTGGGGTGACCAGGATTTGTCTGGTGATCCAGTGGAAATCTAACCCTTTTGATGGTGGTAGGTGCATGTAGCTAACAAAGTAGCAGGTATCCATATACACCTCTGTGAAACATGGAGAATTTTGAACTGTTTCTTCCATTCTTCTTCAGGCACCCTCACTCCTCCAGGTGTGGTTTCTGTCTGTCCTCTTCCTCTACTGAAAAACCTTCCTCCCATCACTGCTTCCCAAACTTGATACCCAGGAGGAGTTTCTTGCCAATGCAGTCTCCCTCTGGGAAGCTACAGTTCAGCCACATGCCTTTCACTGTGCAGGTAGTGATTTATTAATAAACCGAGGTGATACATGTGGGTATTTCTACATTTCTAGAGTACAGTCATCCATGCTTTGATGTTTGAGTGATGACACCTCTAAACTTCTATGTGGCACCTAAAAATATCATAATGAGAAGAAGGGAAGTTTGAGAATCATGTGTCCTGTAAATAATTCTTAAGACAGGCATTTTCCTATAAATATTAATACATTCTAGAAAGACACTACTTCAATCAAACACAGAGCAATAGCACTATTTGAAAATGCTTGAAAATGAAGAGGGATTTTTTAAATCTTATTTTCATCTGTGATTCCTGAATTATTTATTTCAAGCTTTTCAAAATAATTCTGTAATAGGATGAGACATTGATTTATCAGTTAGAGTTAAATTGGCTTTTTTCAAATAAGAAAAATCAGGCTTCATATGAAAAATAAACTTAGAATTGAGTATTGAAAAACTCTGTGATCAAATTTGGCAAACAAATAATGAATTCTGAACAGGTTGATAGTAAATTTGTTAAGATATACATATAATTGTGAAACTTTGATAAAACTTTAGGATTTATCAGCATCCAACCTGTTGCTTTAATTTTGTGAATAAAGATTACACTTTTCTCATAGATTACATTTATCTTTCTTATTTTATAAGCTGAATAATCTCCTCAAATTCTAATAGGTTGCACTGATCACTTACATTGCTTTTTGTTTTGTTTTCTCTCTTTTTTTCCTCATCCGCTTGTTGTTGTTCATTTTTTGTTAATCCATTCCAAACAAGTTATCTCAGTGTTTCTCACCTATGTGTCTCAAAAGGTTAAAAGAGTTGCACTAACAATGAGGAAATAAGGAGTGAGTCTACCCCAAACAAACTGTACCAAGAGAAAGCAGCAGTGATTCTTGTCAGTAATATGGGCGTCAACTTTAATTCAAATACACCCTTGTTTTCCAGATGTCTATGTAAGCAGTCTGTCAACCAACACCAGCAGAAGAGTGCTTGTGTACACAACTGACCTCACTTAGCTTTCTCTGAAGTGTTTGTCATGTTGTTATCTATTTTTTGCCTTGACTTTTTAAACTTCTTTCTTTTTAGCTCAAGCCTTACATTATCTTTCTATCTTCATCTCATCGAGTCCCCATCTCTTTTTCTGTCTGGTTTGAAACTCTGTATCTCCTCTCTGCAGTAGCTCTCTAATATTCCTTGTTACCTGTGTCACATTTCTGCAATGGAGCTGCTTAACTGCACCAGGGTGAAGTCAAAACTTATTGGTAGAAAACACCCTGTGAAACATATATTGCAGGGAGGAATCACAAAAAGCATGTATGGTGGCCTTGTGGATGACCGCTGTCACCTTGCAGAGAGCGTGGATCTGGGCTAGGCAAGGCATCTCACTGTGGCTTTGCACAATCGGGAAGTGAGTGAGCAACCACTGTAGATTTTCAGTTTTCCTTTGGCAGCTTCTTAAGGTTACACCCTTGCAGTCCAGCTCTGCTTCCAGGCACAGGGTATACCTCTGATGTGGAGGCACTTCAGCTGTATTTGCTGCTTCTGAAAGGGTTTCCAGGGTTGGACAAAGGCATGGCCAGGACATACAGAAGTTTTGAGCACACTTGGCATTTAGCCAGTCTTAGACTTGCCTCTAAATGTGGACAGTGTGGACATTGGTGCAATGCCATTTTCCCTGTGGAAAAGTGGAGGTTGTATGGAGATCTACATACTCGCAATATGAGTGCTAGTGTCTGTAATGTGAGATTTGGCTCAAAATCAAAAACTGGTATCCAAGTGTTCTTTCTGTTGCTGTGGATTATGTATTGTCATTGTATACCTTTGCTATAAACTGTGCATGTTTCCAGTAGCTAGAAAGCCTATCATGAAGTGTTTAATATGATTGTAACAATGATGTTAAAATGTGTTCAGAGGAACTTGTAACATAGGTATAAATTACTACAAGGGATTAAGCAGTGCAAGACATTGTGAATGCTTGTGCTTTTAGCACCTAACGATGAGCAAAGTCAAAGCCTTTAATCCCAACAGTCTGTGCTTACTTGGAAAAATGTTTGTCTAACTGCAGGCATGGAACCCGTTGTGCTGGAGAAGTGGCAGCCACGGCAAACAACTCACACTGCACAGTAGGAATCGCCTTTAATGCCAAGATTGGAGGTATGTGAAACAATCTCCCACTAAAAAAAAAAGTAACCAAAGAGCCATCTGTGCTAAATGGAACATTCAGACTTTTCTGAACAAGAGAAGGAGGTTTGTGTGGATAACAAACCTAGCTGTGTTAGCAAGTACATCTGGGTTGTGGAGTGGTCGTTAAATACCAGTACTAAGGGAGTTTGTCTGTAGTGACGCTTCTCCAGAGCTCCCTGGAACACTGCCTCTTAGTACACACAGAAAAACAGAAAGTGAGACCTTTGATGAAAACACAAACCCCAGAATTAGGACATTTGGGTTTTCTCGCAGATTCAGAGCTCTAACTGATGAACTTTGAGCAGAAGTAAATTTATACATAAGGATTATTGCCTTGCATATTGATCCCAAACAAAACACTGTCAAAACATACAACATTTCTGTATTTGGCTGTGGTTACAGAGAATCTTCTTTTGATCCCTCTGTGTGATTGGGTGATTGCCTGAGATATAGGACTTGATTGCACTTTCTTGTGCATTCAGCCATGAGGTTCAAAGTGGCTTTTATGAATTCTTAGTCAATGACGGCTCAATAAAGACCTTTGGCTTAATTTGTGGAGATGACTATCAAGATGTCATCTACATGTCTCCTAGGCTTTAGCCTGCCTTTGCCGGATTTTAATGCCTCAAGTGAAGTTTTACCCAGAACTTTTGATGAAATAATGGGATTGCTATGTTGGCTCTCATAAAAAGATCTGTAGATCTAACTCATTAATTCTGGGGGGGTTGTCCCAAAATAGAGCCTGTCTGTGAAAACAGGAACTTGTTTACTTATACACACCAGAGATAGAGTTGAGGCCATGTTTCCACAATTAATAGTACTATATCTGTTCTCTACTGGATCAGTATAAGTTTGATCCAAATCAAATGTGAGCATGGGTGCATTTCATATTAGCTGAAGCATACAACATCATCCTAATGTCAGCTTTCTGTAGTCCTGCTGGCTTCAAGATAGACAGTATCTGATCCAGCACAGGGTTAGAGTGGTACAGAAAAACAATTTTTCACTGTGTGGGGAGCATGCCTGCATCATGTTATCCAGTCAGAGTGGTTTAGAAAATCTGAACTGGCCAAGTGAGTGATTTGTGGCAGATGAACTGGTTGTCTCATGTGGACGTGGCATTTGGTTGTGTACAAGCAGCTGTGAAATCGGATTTATTGCACTGTCAAACCAGAGCCAGAGGAGAGTTAGTGCACTGAGAGATAAAAGATGGCTTCTGGAGAAGTTTCATTTGAGAGTTTGATAGTCACAGAACCTACAAGAACTTGGGCATGTCCTTGAAAAGTTCCCCATTAATAACAGTGGCTTCTTAATATGTTATTATTTATTAAGCATTAGGAACATGCATTAATAATGTTTTAGAAACCCTCCAGTCATATTAGTTGAATCACAGCCTTTTCTAAACATAGTGTAAAAAATGGTTCAGAGGAACACAGTATGAATGCAGTTAATATGAACAGTAAGGACTGGATACGTGTTCCTTTTTATTATTTATTTGTTTGTTTGTTTTCTACAAAAAATATAACAGCCTTCAAGAAATTTCACTATTCTAAGTAAAATAAAAATTTTATCCACTCTGTTACCATGATTCTGTAGAACAATCACCAACACTGTTCTTAGAAGAAAGCTGGAAAGTAGTAAGTGTGTAAACCTCACTTGAGGTAATGCACCACATTTTAAAAGCATTGGCACTTGAAATAAGACTTCAGGAAGCTCAGCAGATAATCAGCAAAAAATCAAAGGCAAGAAGAAATTGCAGAATATTGGGAAAGAAGGTTTAAGCTTCCTCTTCCACTAGGTGTATATATTTAAGAGTTTTGCTGCTGATCACCTCTGTTTGGCATGCCTCCCTCCCTTCCCTCAGAAAAGTCATAAGCTACACATGTGAATGTAAAGTGGTTGTGTTCCCTCTCGCAGGCCAGATGGAGTGTAAAAATGTTGAATCATATTATGCAGAACTAGTATTCAGTTCACTTGTTTCCCAGGAATTTAAAGACCCTCCTGTGGCCTTCTTGGAGAAGAAACTAGAGCTGAGGTAAAATTTACATTCTCCTTACATATAGGAGCATCTGCCAACAATGATGTTGAATGTGCTCCACCAAAATAAGTATTTCAAACCAAAAAGCATCTCAGGACACTTGAGGGATAGTAAGGAGATAAAGCAGAGGGGAAAATATAAATCCCTTCCATTGATACTCCATCAAATACTGACAGCTCAACAAATCCAATTAATAATCTTTATGATGGGAAGTCATTAACAAGATATCCACCACTAATGCTCACTTTTTTTCTAAATGCATTTGTACTTTTAGCCTCATTTCTACACATATAAGAACCTCTGACCACAAAGAGATCTAAATTAAGATCCTTAGAAAGTCTGAGCCTTCTCTTACAATGATGTAATTTGGGATGTAATCTGCATATGAGTAAAATAGGAGTAAAATTGCAGTTTGGATCTTCAATTCATCTACAGGTTGTGACATGTTTCTTATAAAAAATTATGCACTCTGCCTGTAGTTTGTGCGTAGCTAAACTACAGGCCCTTTCCTTAAAAAACAAACACAAACCAGTGCAGCAAAAGGGTAGATCTTTTTTTTTTTTTTAATGTGATTCTCTGCAGCAATTGCACATAGCAAATTACCACCTACAGAGCTTGTGAGACTTTTTATAGGAGGAACCGTTAGCATGTTGTTATTGTTGCAGAGTGATTGTGGAAGTTGCAAAGCATCTGTGAGGATTTGGGTGCTTAGTTACTTGGCTGGGCTTGAGTCCTGATGGGAAAACAGTTACACTGAATTATGGCACAACAGATGTAGATTGTCTTCAGCTGATGTGGAATTAGTTCAGCTGTTTCTTTAAGTCAGATGCTGTTTAAAAACAAACATTTTAAAAGAAAACTTGCTTTCAGCTCAGTTGTGCATGTTTCCTGCAATTCATTGAAGGAATTTTGTTTTGACTAAAGTGCCACTTACATTTTGGCAATCACTGCAAATATTGGGAAAAGTTTACAGAGCTCTGAAGTCTTAGGTGGAACAGTCTGCAAATGCAGTCTGTTAATTGCCTTCTGGACAGCTTTTGTTGGGCTATCACCACATGCCAAATGCAGTTTGGAGGTTTTGTGATTGGCAGAATTAACTACTCTGGACATTTTGGAAAAAAAAAGAAAGAGAGAGAGAGAGAGAAAGGAATTATTTTGTTTTAAATAGCCAATGAGATGTCTGCTGTTTAAAGTCACCCCTGAAGTGTGTCTGTTAGTTGTTCGCTGGAGAGAACAACACCTAAGTCACAGCCTTGTCTGTGTTACTTTAGATTTGACCGCTTCACCATTAGCAAAAAAACCTCCTGTAAATTACTTCAGGTGCCAATGGCAGAGTTTGAAGTTATTGTTCACCAGGTACATGTAGTATTATTTAAGATAGCTAAGCAGCAACAGAGACATAAAGGAAAGCTTTATTTTCCTTCTTTCGAAAGCAGTGTACATTTTATTGTCTTTATTTAGAACTAAATATACTTTAATGTGCTTGAAAGAAATTGGGAACACAACTTCCACCCATTAATTTTCTGAGATTACACTGAGGAAAAAAACCATAAAACGTGAGAATCTCAGAGTTAGTTTAATGACACTTTATAAAGTAAAGTTTATGCTGAGAATACTGTTTGTAAAAGTTTATTATCTCACAAAACATGGGCGGCTTTTTTGTGAACTTAGAAATATGATCGCTTTTTATCTTTAAGTCAATTAGATAAAGGGATAAAAGACCCTCTATCAACAAAGCATCCCCTATGACTTTAGTTAATTGGAAATTAAGGTCTTGGTAAGTACCCAAGTTACTTCAATCTGAGCTCATGAGCAAAGTGAAATGTGTCTATAATTTAAAATATGAAAATGTATCTTATAAATAACAGTGGTCTTTTAAAGTGGAAAGAGCATCAAACTTGTTAATTGTGGAAGTAATCATTACTCTATAATATCATAGTTATGTGCTTATTATGTAATATTTAACGTCCCTTTGATCAGATGTCACACTAGCTGTATGTAGTTAATTTTTCTTGTTTATGTTAAAACTGGAATTGGCTGTTTTCTCAGAATTAACTTCAGTTAAAATCTTATAGTTAGTCAAAAGAACAGCTTCAAGATTTTCTTGATTTCTAGATTTCAAACTAGTCTTAGTCTAGTGGTCCTAAAACATCATGATGCCATTCACTTTAGAATGATGGGCACATTGACTTGTCCAAACCCACATGAATGGATTCTTTTAATGCAAGAATTTCAGATTAACCCTTACAAAATCTTTTTCTGCGTGGAGGAAAATGTTCACAATATTGTAGTTTCCGGGTTGAATAGTGTTACATATAGGGTATTTGTTAGTAAATTTCTGTAATCATCTTCCTACTGTGTATAGTTTCTCTCCTGTTTCTTCTTTGCAGCCTCATATAATAAAGGGATAATCCCACATTTATCTGTCAGTAGAGATCCTTTTATTACTTGTGTTAACATACTTAGGACTGTGAATGACTCAAAGTAGGTGCTGCAGTTTCACTGCAATGTAAAAAGAGAATGAAAATCATATACTATCTTCAAGTGAGACAAAGAAATATTTCAAGGTTCAAGTCTTTTTCTAAAAGTTCTTTAGTGCAAAAGTTTGTTGTTGAAGTTTGAAGGCTGTATAGTGGATAAATGACTTGTAGTTAATTTTTAAAACTTTAAGAAAAACTAAAGCAGTTCTTGCTTTTTGCATTTTGTCATTAGGAGACTTTTTTCTATTGGAAAAACACATATCCAAATAAGTTTGTTTTGTTGTTTTTTTTAACAACAGTAGAAATCCTTATGATCATTCAGTTCTGTGTCCTACACAACAATTTTCTCTGTGGAAAAATAAAATTAAAAATAAGCATTTTGATTTGGTTGGTCCTGTTCAATGTATCTTTCATTCTGAAGGTGTACGGATGCTGGATGGAGACGTGACAGACATGGTAGAAGCAAAGTCTCTAAGCCTTAATCCCCAGCACATCCACATCTACAGTGCTAGCTGGGGGCCTGATGACGACGGTAAGACTGTGGATGGACCTGCTTCTCTAGCACGTCAGGCCTTTGAGAACGGCATCAGAATGGTAGGTTGGCATCAAAGTGCATCTCCTGGATCTGCTTTTGTGTGCGCATGTAAGGGTGCATGTGCTGGTATGTGGAAGTGCCCTGCATGAGGAAGAGGAAAGGATTCTTAAGGAAAGAAGAACTTCTGAGTAAAACTAAAAATGTGTTTTCCTTCTATGATGACCTGACAGTCAGTCCTACCTGAAGTATCAGTTCTGCTCATTTTCAGCTGGAATATGTCATCCTCAGTGTCTTTTGAAACTGTTCTGAGGTAATAATGTGATTCTGCAAGAAAATGTAAGACTGAAAAATGCTACTTTGCATAGCAGTGCAAAGTTACCAAGTCTGAATTGAAATTTAATTTTAAAACAAAAGCCTTAACTGTTTTTCTGTCTTTCTTCTTTTATTTCAATGCTTGTTTTGCTTCATTTCTTAATGAAACTTTGATTGTTTTAATAAGGAGTTGGGGCCTGAAAAAAGTCTACACCTATTGTTTCTTTTAGTATTTATATCTGGTCTCAGACATCTTACACTTTATTTATAATGTGCATATACATTTCTCTACAAGTCTGTACTATTGTATTTTCTCTGTGATATAGCCCAGAGATCTTGAATAATACAACACACAAAATCCGAAACACCACTAAATGAAAAATCTTAAGATCTTTTCAATTTTCTTTAGTAAGTTACTGTCAAACAAATAAGACCACAGAATGAAACAAGTAGTTAGAGGAATTTTTGATGTTTGGGACCAGTTTTTATTTCTTCCCTTTACCCTCCTGCCTGTTAAATATATCAGGGAATTCCTTCTCTTCCAGTGCTCACACCTCTTTCCACTACATAGGACTGGTGGAAAGGATTTCAAAAGCTTTGCACTTGAAGGTCTGGGCATTATTGCAAATGCAGCAGGAGACTTGCTAGTTCAGTGGTGGGTGACTGTAGGATTAGGAGAGGGGATTAATACAAGACATTTTGTTTAAAGAGGCTGAAATGGTTGGACCAAAGTGGAACTAGAATGTAGTTATAGAACTGGAACACGTGCAGCAAGATCAGAAAGTACAGCTATTACTGAAGTCAGTGTTTTAACCATGTATGCCAAAACTGATTTTAGCAAAATATAGCTAACATTCAGCCTGGAAGATTTGTATGCAAAAGACGGTATCTTCCACTGAAAGACTACATTAATTTAATGTATACCACAAACAACAGTCATTAACAGCAAACAGGGACAACAGGTGCAGAGGGGTAATAGACAAAGTTACAAGAGCACCTGGTCAAACTAGCAATCTGTATGCACAGTGCAGCTTTTCAGGTGATTTACAGTATATTTAACTGTTAGTTGTAAATACATATATCATAAAGTTGATACTTAGTATCACCACAGCATAAGCACTGCCTAGCAGCACCGGCCTATGAGTTTTGAATTCACATCTAATCACAGCTGTACCCATGGTTTATCTTGGTTTCATGGATAAAGTTGCATAAATTTCTTACTCTCATCCCTGCCCTCCCTGCCCCAAATATGGATAGTAATACATGCTTAACTACCTAGCAGGGAAGTTATGAAGTGCAGCTACTGAAATAATACCAAAATAATGACAGGGACTGTGCTTCATATGCTACATGATGTTAAAAACATGTCTCTCTAGCTCAGTTTTGTGAATGCTTTGCTAACTAAGCAGCCATGGACCACTGCCTTCCTTTCACTTGGTCACGTGATGACTATTCAGTGTGGAGCTGCAGATTTACGCCTTTGCTTGTTATATATTGTGTAATATGTGAAGCCTACTGTAACAAAATACTCAAGCATGTAGTTAAATTTACTCAGTGAGAAATTCCAGGGGCTTAGCAGTTAAACACATTTTAAGGACACTGATAGATTCTACCCCACAGAACTCTGCTGTATTCAGTAATCATTATGAAAATAGTTATCGAAGTGCTCTTAGAGCAATGTAACAAGTATGTAGAAGGCCAAATGGAACTCCATCACTGCTTCCCATGCCTCATCACCCCTCCTTTCAGATGCTCCACATCGCCCGACAAGAGTTTACTACTGTATGACAGTGACCACGCACAAGGAAAACAATGAAGTGGTGAAGAGAACAGAACTGCAGGATGCAGGGGAACTTAGACAAATTAAGTTTTTTATTTAAACATAAATATGTTAGTTTAATGTCATATTACATGTAAGTAAGGCAATCGCGAAAAATTCAGCCCAAATTTCCGTACCAGAAGAGCTCAGCTATTTCCTCATTGAAATCTCAAAATGAGGATAAATCCAGTATAAATGAAGAATGTGGAATAATTTGCCAAGAGCGTGAATCTTGCCTACAAGCATTATTGTTCTATTGTTATTATTATAGCTGTAATATGAGAGGATACCCTACAGAACCCAGATGAATTTCATTTTACCAGCGCATTGTTCTATATTTTAGTAGGTACAAATATATAGTGGAAATGTCGTATTTAGTTTTAAAATTCTGAGGTGGTCTTTTTTCTGATAATAATGTGGAAAAAGAGTTTGGCATATTTTTTTGAGAAATCATAGAAGTCATATTTGTTGCAAGTCAAATTACTATTTTTACAATTTGGCTTCTATTTCATTTTATAAACTTCTTGTTCTGCCTGAAGTTGCCCATGCAGAGTTGAACAGATCTAAGTATTTCTATATATTTGAAAATTTTGTTTAGCTCTGACTAAGAAAGCTTTTTCATTTCTACTGAGGAAATAAAAGTTCTCTTTAAAACTTCGATTAAATTATACTGATAAGAAATACACAATGTTTAAGGTTCATCTACAATTTTTATTCTTTAAAATGTAATGTACACTGAGAGATTGTAAATGTATGTCTCAATTACCAGCTTCCTTAATAGGCTTAGTTTCCAGACCAAAAATTACTTTAAGATGAAGCTATTCTTGTTCTTTTTAATAAAGAATCTGAAACTTTCCATTTTCAGATAAAGGTGCCTTTTCTGTATTTCCTTAAACCGTCATAAGATAGTCATTTTAAAAGATGAGACAAATGGAAGAAGAAAAGACAAATTATCTGTGTGCCAAAATATTCCTAAAATCAGTTCATTGTCCAAGGTAATAACTTAGATACTCAGCCAAACATAGATTTACCTAAATAGTCAGAGTATTTGTGCAAATAATAATATGCAGGCAAAAATGCTCATTGTGTTGTGTACAGATCTTGACCTTCCTTTTTTTAGAAATATTAAACTCAATAACAACAGTATTACATCTAGTACAGCATCTGTGATGTAAATTAAAGTAATGTTGGTACAGGAAAACTTGGCAAGAACTTCTTTCATATCTACACAAAGATTAAAGGTTGATATTCTTCATCTATTGTGCATATGCACACACAACTGGATAGTATTTTTTTAAAATGGACAGCAAAGGGAAAAATCAAGATTTTCTAAAAGTATGTGAAAAGGAAATTATGCTTCACCTGCTTACTTAAGAAAATCAAAGGTGGTGCTGAATAATAACTTCTACTAGAGCATAATTAAACTGAATTAGTACTTTATTATACTCACGAAGTAAAAATTAAATGGATGCAAGAGCCACAGTTTCTTACTCAGTTTGCAGAGAGACTGGGATCCATAAAAAAATGCCCGCTTTATCTTTAGCATGTATTATTACAATTAACAGCTTATGCAGGGTGTTTTAGAACTATTATTATGTTTAAATCTGCTGAGCTAATATGATTAGTCTTTCCAAATCCTGCAGAAAATAACAAAGATAAATGACTGTACAGTTTTTCCATAGAGTCCCACAGAGACAGCACATGCCATGAATTGAAACAGACAAATCTATTTAAAGAAAGGATGCTGAGTAATAATTGAATTTATGAAAAGACGACCTAACCCATAAGTTAAATTGCTCCAAAAATTCTGCCCAGGATTAAGGTAAAGGAAGAGGAAACCAGTTTTTAAACCTGTCTCGAGTACCATGATTATCTGTCATCTTTAGGGTGTTTTGTTTAATTCTATTAAATTTGCATACTTGAGTTCAAAGAGAAATCTTAGAGACTTTGCTATCAAACAATTTCTATGCAAATATAAAAGATGCCTTTATATCATGCTCCCAGTTGACAAGGTCCTTTTCTTGGAAATAGTGTGGTCATAAGGGTGGAAGTTTCTAGAGGCTTGTGTTTTAAATACTGGTGTCTTATAAGTTGTAGACCTTATAATCTCAAAAACAATTCCATTATAATCACACAGAACTCGCCTGAAAAAAATCAGACAAAGGGCAGTATATCCAAAAGTAACATATTCAAGAAAAGATTAGGTATGCAATGTCACATTTCACTCTATGTTCGAGAACAGACTTAGCATTGCAAAACATGATCGTGGCCAAATCATGTAATAAGACTGTGTGCTGAGTCTGGGACAAAAGGGAGAACACAAAAGCCTTCCCTTGATTTAGAAAGATAAAACCAAAGTACCATTAGATTTTAAGATGACTGACTGTGTCTCACAGCCTACAAGCACAGTGCTAGGAGCATTTGAGAGGCTCGCTGATTCATGGCTCTGTGATACAGCATTCAGAGTAGTTCATTTCTATTCATACAAATAATCCTGCTATTCTGAGATCAGTCTCAACATCATTTGGAGAGTAATGCATTTCAGATATTCTGACTCATTCTTTCACTGCTGTTTGGCAAAGACCTGATAGTTTCTGAATTTATGATCCCTGTTGATATTTTATGTTGAAGGTTTTCGAAAAGCTGGTTATCTCACCTCTTCAAACGTCTCACCAGCTGCATACTTTCTGTTGTTTATTCTTGCAGTACCAATAAGGTAGTCCAAATCAGCAACAGGGCAGGTCATTCTTAATATAACCTAAGAAGGTGGAGAGGCAGAGAAATCCAAATGGAAATTTTTGTCTTTCTGCCT
>VYZX01006610.1:7341-20160 GCA_013401335.1 Brachypteracias leptosomus
ACAGACCAGATAATATGCATCTGCTGTTAGACAGAGCTTTACTTTAAAAATGCTGTATTAGGGCAGTACTAGCATTATCTGATACAGTCCTATGCAACACAGGAAAATCACGCTTTTAATAAAAGAGAAACTCCTCACAGGCATTAGTAAGAAATTTCTTTCAAGTTTTAAACAAGAAGACTAAAAAGCAAAGTGAAACAAAGCAGTGCAAACAGTCTATTTGCATTTAAACATTTCCACAAAGACAACGAGAGAACTTAGTTTAGGATTAAAAAAAAACAACCAACCAAAACAAGCAGACAACCAAAAAACCACCAAAAAACCCAGCAAAAAGCAGATTTATTTGAAAACCATTTATTCAGTGGCAGCTCATCTTAAAGTGTAAGACATGTTTGAGATGGTCAGAAGGTAAGTTTTGTAGAAATATTCACGGTTATGTTCTAAGGGGATTCAAATATGGATACAGATATCTAATGAGGATACAGTAAGAGAATTTGAATGAAAGGGGAAGAGGGTTTCTTGTCTTACATTTGTATTACTAGCAATGTAAAATTTGTTATTTAGTGTTTGTCAGTAAAGATTCTGTAAAAGCTTCAACAGACAATTGCAATTTTCTTTATATTATATCAGAAAATATTTGGACTAAATGAATAAAAATGAAACTTAAAAATTTAAAATTTACAAATTAAATAAATGGTGCTATATGGTGCTTTACTGCTTATTTCCTCTTCTATAATTCATTAGGAAATGAAATAAGACATGGTGCTTTAGTATTTATTTTCTATTCACAAATACTCCTCTCAAAAGACTGGTATGATTGGTATTCTATTGTTCTAATCAGACAAAGCAAAAGGAAAAAATCAATCAATAAATACCCCAAATTTTCCATATTTTGGTAGCCTGACACCAAATAAATTACAAATATTTCTGCAGCCTTTAAGGGGAAAGAATGAATTCTTGGGGAATTCCATTGTTCCTACAACAGCACAGCTAAAGCAATGTTTGTCTCCAGCTCCTTTGTTGTTGTTGTTGTCATATTAATTTATATTAACTTTCTCTGTTGTAAAGTAATAGATATTAAGTGTGGTGGGTTTTTTTATATAAGTCTGGCCTTATTCGCTAATTTGCATTTATTTTCTGATTCATATTTTGGTCCAACACTACATCACTTGAGATTATCTTTTCTGGAAGACTCCTTTGCCCTGCAAATTCTGCAATTCTGTAGATTTTCTGAAATGAATCAAAATAAGACCAAAAGAACCCGGTTATCCAGGTTAACAGAAAATGAAAAGGATACATTTTTGGCTTGGATCTTACTGTTTGCTGTGATTTCTGATATTACTAGATGCTTCCCTCTGCTTAGGACTTGCAGCTCATATTCATCCCTTGAGGTAGCATCTGAAATTTTTTTTTCTCCTATTTTGATAAGAATCAGAGTAGACAGCAAGAGATTTTAATCTTTAAAATGCATGTGGGGATGAAGCAATGCTTTCCTTGTCTACAAAAGCTCATTTGTTAGAGAAATCACTGAGCATACTAGAGACCAGAGTTCTCTTCTCTGCTTGAGAGGTTTCAGATTCATATCAGCTGCAAGAGTGACTTAAATGTCAGGCTAATAACAGAGAAAATAAACGGGAGCACATGGGTGCTGAAGATACTTACTGCTGCACCACACATGCTAGCTGTTTTCTCCTTTTGTCTCGTCCAACATCTCTTGCACCTAACAGAACCACAGACATACTCTCCTAAACCAGACTTGCTTTAATAATTTTTCCTATTTTTTTTATATTAATGCAATTAGGATGTTAAAACTATTAAAGTAGACTACTGGAAGAGTGTCTGTCAAAAGTAACCTCTGCAGGAATATGAGTGTCCTTTCATATAAGTCGAATGAAGAGCATTTCACTACAAGTTTCTCAATTGATCCTTTAGACAGTATTGGACCTGATTCTGTAGTTTTCAGAGCTGCTGAGACTGCATTTCTTTGACTGAATAAGTTTTAAAAAAATTACTATAATCAATTATTTTTTTCAGAATCTAGCAATTACCTATCTTAAAGGACTTCTACTTCCTGTGCAGTTATCTCCTCTTTATTTAAGGTGTATTTTTTTAGAACACTGAAGTAGGGTCCAGATCCAGGAAAACTCTTAAGCAGTATCAGTATATCTGTCTGTATTTTCACGTGTGCTTGAGGTTCCATTGCTATATTGGGTCCCAATTTCTTTATTAAGGAATTAAATTCTATAGCTTGATCCTTGTCAGGAGTTGCCTTATTCTAAATTTATCAACAGATTTCTGTTGAGTTTGATTTCCTTATCACTGAAAACAGTTACCACTGTTCTCTCTTATATATCTTATGATAAATTTCTAGGGAAAAGTTAACAAAAGAAAAGTGATAAATGACTTTCTACATTACATTTCCCATCCATTTGTTTTAATACGATAAATATAGCATAACTTTTAAATATTGACCATCATTACTTGCCAGAAAGGACATTTCCACTATTCAGATACTTGTTTGAGGGTATTTCTCTGAAATTATGAGCTACATATTTTTGCTACTATTCAACTTCTATGCTACATTTTCTCTTTATTCATCTGAGACAACATCTGTGCAGTGAACCTTCAGAAATTCCTCCACCCTTTGTACAGCTGTCTCTGAGAAATGCTGGATTTTTTAGAAGCACTTCTGAGATTCATTCAAGCATATAAATTAAATTATAAAATAAAGAAGACCTTTTTGTTCCTAATCAAGTATTGCAACCATGAATATTCTTACATAACGTAGATCAGTTAGATAAGGTTAGACAGTCTTTGGGTCCTAGTTTAACAGCAAGTATTTGATTCCTGGTTCCAGAAATGTGTCATTTGAACATAGAAAATTAAGCACTTCAATGCAGTGCAAACCAGACAATGGCAAATGCTGAGGTTGTGAAATCTTGCCACTCTCTCAGATAAAGCAGCCAAAATCTCATTGTAAGATCTGATCTTACGTAAGACTATTTTTTGAAGAATAGCTACAAATTAAAAAAAACTTATCTGAGAATATACCTGTTTGATGGAGAAAGTGAATTTTTCTAAAGGTTTGCAAGCATTTCTGTTTGAACCAAGGTTTTTGATATTTTTCTCAGAAATCTAGGGGAAAACTCACCAGACATCTTGTAGAAAATTAGAAAAAGTTATTTGGCTTTCAGGGCTTCTAATAATTAGACAGTATAAGGTAAAATCTAAACACTTTTCATGGTCTTTTTAGCTTTTTGGGAATTGGGTTAAATATTGATTTAACTCTATACAGTCAAACAATCTTTATACAACTTTTATATAAAGTCTTTGATTACCAATGGCTGGAAACATATTAGAAAATCTAAAAGGAAAATGTTTTAGAAAGACACAGGTGGCAGTTGGAATAGCAGGGCCGGGGCTGAACTTTTCTCTCAAGGGGATGAAATTGGAAAAAATTACTGTTTCCATACACTATATGGAAGAGTAAATGAGAAACAAAAAAGGTCATCTATGTCCAACCAATTGAGAAGTCTCCCAAGATCATCCTTCCTTCTGAGAAGTGACACTAAAAATGTACTGGACAGGGGAATATGGGGAGACAGCAAATATCTAAGGAGACCCTAAGGCAGCTTAAGAACCTGCCCAATTTAGATTTTTGTCTTATTTAAGCTATGCATGAATTCTTAGTCCACTTGTTCAGTTCAAACAGTTCAAAATAAGGTGTTATGGTTATGCATGAGTCAAAAGGGTACACAGTGTGTTTTATGTAAACCCTCAAATAGCGTCTATTAGTGTCCTTGCTTGCCCATGGGTATTGCACTGTGCAAGTAATGTTCTATGGTTAGCATCACTCATTATTTCATAGCAGCAGTCATCAGCCACTTCTCATGTTTGTTGGAGTACTTTGTAGGCAGCAAGATAACCCTTGAGCCATGCATTGAAAATTGGTGTAAATTTATATGCAAGAATGACTGAGTGAAATATTCCCATTTGTCCTTTGCCGCAAGTCAGACTGGGCAATCAAAATGGTCTTTTCTACTCTGGTATGTATTCAGCCTGTTATCTGCCTTTAAAAAGAAAAATGTTAGGCTTTTATTTTCCATCAGATTTCTAAGAAGAAAAATGCAGCAGTTTTCTGACATTTCAGAACATTTGCAAGTAGACAATGTATTATAAAAATTGATGAGGCAATGACTTATTCTGCATATTAATTCAGAAAAGTGGTCAAGGACTAAAAATTTGAGAAGAGAAGTAGCATTAATAATTGCCCTTTAAAAGAATTGGCAAACACAAAACAGTACAGAATGATTAAGTATTTTGGTTTAATCCTTTAAGAGCATATTGAATTATGTATTAAAACAGCAGCAGCAACAAAAGTGAAAGGAAAAGTGAAAATACAAAACCAATTCAAAACCAATGCAGTCTCCAGAAAATACCTCTGGAATTTTTTCTGTGTTTGTACAAAATATATCATCCTGCCTTGTCAGATTCACCAAGGAAAGTGGGAGGAGGAATGTCACAATGCCAACTTGGTCTTACACTTTCATGGTTTAATTCACAGCATGGGAAGCAGTGATAACACTCAACATGTTCCTACTCTTGCCATCTATTCAGAGGCACTGCAGTTGAGTCCAGAGTGAAGTTGCTGCCTGGGACTGAGCAGATGATGAGTAGTAAGCCCTAGTGGAAGCTAAATTCCTGCCTTTTTGTTGCTTTTATACATATATATATATATATATACACACACCCCTATATATATATATATATAGGGTGTCTTCGATGCTTTTGAGAACCAAAGATGTCTGCCAGTCAGCTTGAAAATGACCAAAGAAGGAGAAATTCTAGAAACTTCTGAAAACTTAGAATTTGTCTTCACTGCTGAGGATAACTCTTCCTCCCTTACGCATCCTTTTTCCTGGTTTAGAATCAGACTGTTTCTATGGCAATATATCACCAGATGTCAGTTAAACAAAAACAATGCTTACCTAGAAAATCAACATCATAACTGGTAGCAAAATTCTCTTAGTCTGCTACTGACAGGCTCAGACAGAGCCTTGTTCTGTGAAGGAAGAAATAACCTGTGGCTGGAAAGATAATCTGTCATTATCAGATACTCTAGCTTTCAAAATAAATAGAAACCTGGCCCTGTGGAATTCAGTGCAAATGGTAGAGATTTCAGTGGATCAGGCTTCAATTTCTTCTTCTGACTTTGTTAGAGAACTAATGTAAAACGGTAAATCCATAACCATAGTTCAGACAAATAAGTACTGTCAGAGGAAAAAAGCGAGTCTTTGAAAAGTTAGCTAACTTTGAAGAGTTAGATAATCTCTATTCATTGACCACATAGTGATCCCTGAAAAAAAAATCATCTATCATTTCTGTGGTTTTTAAAGATTCATTTTAGACAGTATTGAAATTGTGCTAGAAGTGCCTAGACACTTAAATATGTGCAAGTTTTTCTGACACTCTTCAGCCGTTGTTTTCCTTCCAGTATCTTTGTTTTGTCAATGATGAGTTTTCTCACAGTATATTTATTTTGAAGAATCTCTATCTCTCTGTAGAGTAATGTATGTATACATTGTTGGCAATTAATATCGTAAATTGCAATATAAGATACGATTCAGTGACATAATAGAGGGTGTCAATTTTAAATCCATTTGTTTCCCAGTTTATTTGCAGCAACAAAAATAACTCACCCTCAAGATAAAGTAATGTTAAAAGAACCTTAATAGATTTCCTTCAATATAAACAGTTATGAAAGTTATTTCTCAAAATGTCTGTTTTAATGGAAATGAATTACTTAGAAAGACAACAGCTAGGAGAAATAAAAAGTGTTCTGATATGTGCAAAGGCTGAGACTTTCAAAGTTGTAAGCATCTTCAGTAATTAAAACCAGATTATTTCTGGAAAATTCTGTTCCTGTTTTGACATTGACAGGATCAAACAAATCTAAAATTAGTTTAGAATTGCTTTGTCAGAAATCACAAGGCTACCTTAGGGCTATTAAATCCTCAGGTACTTTTCAAGGGAAAACCATTAGGAAGAAATGTTCAAAGTAATTGATTAAAGGCAGTGATTAATTCAGACAGTAAGTAGAAAAATGACCCGGCATAACTTTTAAAAGAGAGTAAATGATCCCTGGTATAGATTAAAAATAAAGGTGAATTAAAAAGAAGCCTCATTTTAAAAGGAGTAGAGGGAAATGCTTGTAAAGATAGAATTGATATGGTTAGTTAATTCAATTCTGTATATGAAATGTTTAGATAAAAGGTCCCTTTGAATCCACAAGAGGTGAAGTATTTTCCTTTCTCCAGCACAGCTTTCTTGCTCGTCTTTAGCTTGTCAAGCTTGAGAGCAAAAGCAAAATACAGCTCCTGCAAATTTATGAAACTTGATCCATAAACCAGCAAATAAACAAACTGTTCACAAGGCTCAGCAACACAATGGAGCTTGTGAGATGCTAGGATCAGTAGTTACCGTCTCCCAGCTACATACCAGTCCCAGCTCTTTGGGGTAGATTTATCATCACATGTTCAGGCTCTGATCTAACATTTTGTTCTCTTTGAATGTGTGTGAATGTGAGGTTGAGAGTGTGATTCCACAGATGCTTTTTCAAAACAACAAAGTAATTCAATTTTAGAAATTAAAAAGAGAATATATTCAGCACAGTCCCACAAACAGGCTCCCTCTCACGACTGAGAACAGTAAGCAGCCCCACTGGCCCAGGAGACAGAGTCCCACCTAGAGCAAATGTACTTCTTCCATCTTAGCACATATTACTCCAGTTTAAATCTTGACCACATGTCACCTAAGTCCCATGGTCTCATTTGGACCATCTGGCAGTAACTATTATTTAAAATACTTGAACAGCATTGAGCCTCTCTCCAGAGTGATTACTCTCCTGACTTTGGAGCATAGGTATGCCAGCCATTTTGGATCAAAATGGGCTTTACAGGTCCACTTTTCCTAAGATATTATCAGAGTTTTGCTTCCCAATGTACAGACTTGATCAGATTTTTCTTTTTCAAAATAAAATAAAAAATTGCATTATAACTAGTTAGTGTGCTTAGGTCCATATGCATTTGTGCTGTGAAAGCTGATTTGAAACAACAGTGTTGTCAAGATAAAGAGAACCTGTGCTGAGAGTTATTTTAGCTGTGAAAGAATTTGCCATGCATCTGTTGGGGTTTTTTTCCATCATTAATGCTACATTTACCCATATTTTATTTCTAGCCCTTTTTCAGTTTTCTCAAAGAATTAATCATGACTAGTGTAGAAACATACAGAAGACACCAAAACAACTGCCTAAAGAATGACCAAGGCATTTTAGAGGAGCTTGCTCGCTGCAGTATGAGAAAGAGCCATTCCACATCACTTGATCCCTACCTGTCATGGATGACAGTACAGCCATGCTACTCAGCACCATAGCACATTGGTATCAAGAGTGCAGCTTGCAGCCAGCATAATTTTTCTCTATCTGAGTGCCTACATCCAACCTGCCACCCTAAATCCATTTGGACCACACCAGATAAACATTCCTGCGGCTTAATCCTCTTAATCCCCTGCACCTTAATCCTTCCCTAGCACAACAGCTAGGCACCTGATGACTGCTTTCACTCTACAAACACTGCTGGATATATGCTCTGCAATGCATTAGCCATTTGCAAAAGTCAAGGGGCAAGACAAATGCTGCTCATGCTTTCACGTCAGCTGAGGCAGTGGGGACAGGAGCAAGAGATTGCTGGTATCAGAGCAAGAGCAGGCATGAGCACAGTTCTGCAGGTCAGACAGCAGGGTGCCTGCCTGAGTTTGAGAGACCCTGGGATGTTTAATATGGGAGCCATGAAGTGTCCAGAGAGCACGACTTCCCTTCCAAGGGCTCTGTTTATGTTCAGTTGTACAGACTTTTAAACATGTCCCATGGCTTCACTGTGCCACAACTCTCAGCAGAGGGAACATCTTCAACTTGCATCACATAAGGTAGCTTCTTGTGTAGGGTAACAGGTCTTCAGTCATTCATAGTTTGTAAATAGCATGGTGTAATTTTCTCCTGTTTCACAGGAAATTGTTCTCTGCCAGAAGCTGGAGACATTGAGGGAGAAAGGGGAGAAAGGGGTAAACAAGGCTGCTTAAAAACTTCCTCATCTGCCATAACACCTGACTCATGCAACACATGCTCTTGTGTCATCTCACAATGCCACATGGCCCATCACTCCCTCTTGGCTACTACATAAGGCATAGGCAAAAGCATCACCAGTGTCCAAGCTTTCCATGCTTAAAGGATGATTTAGATATTAAATTCAGGTATATGCCTGTGGCTGCGAAACACAGTCTCACATACCTGAAGCTGCAGAAATGCCTTTTAGTCACAATAAACCTTGGATTTTATCTGTACTCCTTCTCTTTGGTTTTTACTGATGGCAAATTTGAGTGCTTATTTTGTCACCTGTCATTACTCTCTCCTAGTTAGGTAAGCAGAAGTTTTCAGGCAAGATACTGCCATTGTATGAAATGAGAGTAGAGTTACCACCTGCATGGCTACTCCTGAGAAATCCATGCTTTTGGGGACCAGCTACTTTCCAGGTCTGGGGTACTGGTGTATATATATATAAATAACATCACTGCCAGAACAAACACATGTACTGCAGTACTGTTTTTTCCTCTGCTGCATTAGCAACATCATAGGTTGACCACAGTAATAAGTAAGGGTATTTCAAAATTAATTTCCTCTCACACATCAAAGGCCACTTTCCTCATTGAGCGCCAAATGCATCTCCCTATAAAGTTTTAACACAAGGAACCAGTATATGCAAGTGAGATAAATGCATGAAGAGTTTGAGCAATATCCTTGAAAGTGCTCTGGCACACAGCTTTAATGTACTTACTTCACTCAGTGGAATACATTTTCCTTGCAGTCCATTCTTTCCTCGTTCCTTAACTTCAAGGTAAATTATGTCAGCACTAAAGCCCAGTAACAGATACTTCAACCACAAAATGTTATTCTGTAAAAAAAATGTGTAATATCCAAAAGTGAAGAATTTATATCCAGAGACCTCCTGACCCATAACTGCAGTGTATCAGTATGGTACTCACCAAAGCCTGGAGCAGCAGGACAGAAGTCCCCAAGGGCCTGTGGATCACCAAGCCTGACATCCTTCCATTAAGCAGGTTTAAAAATGTTAACTCTCTTTGGGCTCTCAGATTTAGGGAGGATCATCTACTGCAAGTGTTTTTTCTGTATGTGAGTGCAGTTTGAGATGGCTTAGAAATATGGTATCTGTAAAAAAGTGTAGTCCATCAGGATCCATGTATTTGTGGTTACATGAGTCCATAAGATGAACTCACCGAATGGGGTACATGTACATGGGAGATAGATATAGACATCTCCAGCATATCTTGGATCAGTGTGGTTTTGGGTGCAAGGTCTTGCTCCTACCTTGCTCCCAACCAAGGGCTCCTGCTGGGGAACGTCTC
The DNA here is from genome assembly GCA_013401335.1 of Brachypteracias leptosomus. NCBI lineage: Eukaryota > Metazoa > Chordata > Aves > Coraciiformes > Brachypteraciidae > Brachypteracias > Brachypteracias leptosomus. The sequence continues at coordinate 16,819 of VYZX01006610.1, forward strand.
TTCCTTTACATCACCCAGGCTCAAGCAGTGAACCAAAACCAGCAAGAGTAGATGAAGGGCTCCAGGGAGCCTTCACCTGTCAGAACTTTGAAAGCAGAGAGCTATACAGGAGCAGGTGGCACGAGTGACTGCCCTTGGCCTGTGGTGCTGCCTCAGAGCTGCGCTTTGTAGCTAGTGTACCCACCAATTTCAGCAATGCTGAGCTGTCCTAGACTTCACCATGGTCACTTCAGATGGGCACATGGGTGGAGACCAGAGCAGGGTGGGAAGATTGGTTTACACAGTGGTGGATCACCTCCTGAGGTGCCTCTGGGGGACAACTCAATACACTAAAGCTAACTGGTGGTAGGCTATTCCTTCTGGGAGGTGAGCACCACTCTTTGGTCACCTCTGAATGCAGCTGCAGCTGTAAAGGGCATATGGTGCAGCACTGCCTCTCCACAGCTGTGGGGCACGAAGAATGCTTATGTCATCTGACTTGCAAGAAAATCCATCCCTGATTAAATCTCCTGGACTTTTATTAGTAATAAGACCAGGTGCTGGGTTTGTTTATGTTATAAATGAGTACAGCTTAGAGGAATTTGGCTAAATTACTCTATAAGTGGGTTTGACTCACAATTAGCAGAGGCTGCCTAAAATTGTGAGATGAGATTATGTCTGGGTGCCATGAGAAGACAGAAAAAATACATTATTCTGTCCCAGACTGTTCCAGCACTGCAGATAGCCATGACTGTGCATGCTTGAAGAATATGCGACCAGACGTTGGCCCAAAATACCTGCTGCCTTTTGAGATCTGAAGAAGAAATCTTTATAATAATTACTGTCATTTTCTTTTTCATTATTGAGGCATATAGCTGTTCAAGCGGATTGGAATCAAAGCCATTTTAATGATGTACAAAAAGACTAATTAGCATGTAAAATAATATCTCAGTTACTCTTTAAATTTCCTGGATTTGCTCTGAAAATATGTTTTAGTAATTATGCTGTGGATGCCAAATGGTGAGAAGAAAAATCATTCCTAAACTAATTGACATATGTCTCATTTTGTGTAATCTAGTTTTCTGTGTGTTGATGAGAAATAGCAGCTTTTTCTTTTACTTTTTTTCATCTAGCGATGAAATTGCTCTTGATTGCTTATGCATGCTTTGCATGTTTTTCTACAGTGTAACTTCTTTATCAGGCAAACAAGATAGTAAGACTAATTTGAGAGAATAGCCAGCTACTTTATGGATCCTGGAGTCAAATTTGTATTAGGAAAATGTTATGTTTTAAGGTGCACCAAAATGAAATGGTATTACATTTATAACTATTTTTGAAGTAGTTTGGAAAAAGCTATTTTGGCAGAAAGTTTCATTAAAGCCAGTACATTGATTCTCAAAATGCAAATTAGAAAAAATTACCTGCACTGTAACTTGGAGAATAGATGCTAAAAAAGCTGTGAGGAAGCAGACTGGTGATCAGAAGCAATTTTTTATTTGATTGTCTAAAATGTAAGGATCAAATCAATGTTTCAGTTTGGGAGGGAGTTTGACAACTATATGGATGTAGAAACAATCTGTGGTTAGATGAAGTTTTATTTGCTTTTACAGGCTTAGTCCTTCAAAACTGATGGAGAAGTCTTTCTAGTAATTTAAGTTCTTGAAAAAGATGCCACTTCAAAAATATAATTATTAATAAAAAAGCATTGTAAGATCTATGATGATTTGTACTGATTTGTAGGTTTAATAGCATACATGCTGAAAAGTTTCCAAAATGCATAATCACAAGCTTTAGCTTATTGCTGTTTCTTTTTTTCATCCCATCTTCTCTATAATGGGATGTATTCAGTTGATAATAGTTTTCTTTCTGACATGTCTTACCTTTCTAAAACTATTGTAACATGATAAAGTTTAAGTAAGTAGCTCAGACCATTCACTTGAAGATATGAAACTCCAGTTGTGAGGAAAAGATTCTTGTCTTTTTTTCTAACACTTTGAGAATCCTGATAAATGTATCTGAAGATGCTTGAAAATAATCTTAAAAATAAAGCATGGTGAGATTAAAATGATTGTGGTAACAATTATTCTTGATAAATTTCCCTGATATGCCTGATGAACACAGGATAGATGGGATTTTTCAGTAACCTCACAATAGCCCAGAAAGTGTATCCATTTTATATGTCTTAAAAACTGAGCACCATGTAGCCACTCACTCACTGCTCCTCCCTCCTCATGGTGGGATGGGAAGGAGAATAGGGAGAAAAAGGCAAAACTGTGTGATCTGAGATAAGGATAATTTAATAGAGCAACACGGGAGGAGAAAAAACAACAATAGCAATAATAGTAATGGAACAGTATATAAGGTGAGTGATGTAGAACAAACCCAACCACTTAAGGCTGCTACGACCACATGGTCTTCATCAAAGACCTTGCCTTGCCCGGTCCACCCTCTGTCTTTATATAGCGGGCATGACATCAGTATGGTATCAGATATCCCATTGACTGATTTGGGTGTCTATTCTGGCTGTGGCCACCTCCAAGCTTTTGGTGAAAATTAACCCTATTATATCTAAACCTAGGAGAGGGGTGAACTAGTGTCTGATTAAGAGGAGGGTCAGGACCCCATGGGAAGAAGATTTGGAAAGACGGACAGGACAGGTTTAGATTTGCACTAGCTAGCATGGGATTGCATGCTGAGCCCTTCAGGAAAACAGACAGATTAGCTCGAGCTCAGCGTCAGCTTGTTGTTATGTTTTCACTGCTCTGAGTGAAACCTACAACTTACGATTAATGCTGCAATTGATAGCTTACCTGACCTTTTAAATAAATATAGTTATACTATAACTTTTCTTTTAATTCTTAATATAAGTTAGATTTAAACCTTTAAGTTTATACTTAAGGCCTTGTTTGCCATTTGTTCACTTTCTCAGGCTCACAGCTGCAGCTGGCATTGGGTAATAGATAAGGGNTGAGAACCGTTAATTGTTAAGACATCTCAGGATAAGGGGGACGAGGTCGTCTTGGAAGAACCCAACATAACAAGATCAGCCCTATTCACGTCAACCCTACGAGCGGCGGAACATCTTTCACAAACAAGTGCCAGTTACAAGGACAAAGAATCATGAGATGGAGGATGAAGTAATGACCACCACTAGGCAAGCGCAAGGGACATTTTAATATTTTAATGAGTTCCAAAAGATACTACCTTTCGTGTTAATTATCCCGGGAATGGAAGGGATCTGAGGGTTTTAAATAGGTAGGGACTGAAAATGGTTCTCAGGGGGGAGAGCGTTTTTTCGGAGGAGCGATTCCCCGCTCTCCTGGCACCAATAAAGGAATGCTACTTTCAGAAACTTAAAACTTA